>NQII01000395.1:190977-340879 GCA_002778355.1 Clitarchus hookeri | reverse complement strand
CCCCCTTCTCCGCGGTTCATAGGACAAACCCTCTCCGACAAACCCTCTTCAACTTCCCTCGGAATGACCCCTCCTCGCTCGAATTTACATAGACGCGAATAAAGGTCATGGCGTCGATAGTTGCGGCCGTCGCCGCTAGATGGCTGCCACTTGCAAGCGGCGCGAGCGACGACGGTTCAAGAAGCGAACGTACTAACTTGAAGTGGGCGCGGAAACGGTTGTGTTTAGCAGCAACCTTGCTTTATAAATATTTCTTCACAGACACGTATATTCTAGCTTCCGTTTCCCAAAAAGCACCCAACACACAGATACGCTTTTTTTAAAGCAAACACAACCTACAAATATTTAAGACTTATTCCGTAGGCATACTGAATACTTGATAACCACTACGAAAACTTTTGGGTAAAGAATAATATTAAAAGATCGAATATAATCGTAATAAAATCACGTAGTTTATGAAAAATTATCTAATAATTTATCAACGCACGGTTCAATTCACGTAGTAGTAGTCTAATAACACATTTTTAATCTCACTGCATCTTATCAGGTTATTACTATCTCGCGCGACGTAATTAACATGTCAATAGCATTTTGTCTATCATAATTTGCAAGGTTATGCATAACTGAGTTAGCATAGTTTCATGATAGACATAAGCAAGACGATGTGCATATTTTACTTTTAAACAATTTTATAAGCGACATCGCACTGATTAATGCTACGTATAGTTTTAAGTATATCTATACCAATGTAGTACTCTTTGGCACGTCACAATTCATTATTGAAATTTTTAGGAAAACACGTTTACTGGGAAGCATAGGTATAAAAGCCTACAACTAAATATAACAAAGTAATTACTAATATACATTTAATGCTCTCACACAAGAACCTCGAGATGAATTTGGCAAGGATCACCTTAACCAGTTCATCTACTCCGGGTGCCCGTAAATGAGACGAATATGAGGTAATATAAATTGGAAATGGTCATTGTAGACATAGTTTTAAGAAGCATGTAAACACACGTTTAAAGTCATAATATTCTGGGGAATTTTCCTTGTGCAGTTATCTTTAAAAAAAAAAAAATTAACAAAATTCACGGCATTCAATTTTCCCGCAGTTAACGCTATCCTTGATTTCATATTCGGAAAATTAATTTTTGAAGAATTTCGGTTCTTCGACTTAATTTATACCGCATTTAATTATAGCGATATTACTGTGGGAAAACACTTACGCAGAAAAAAACTGGAAGACTTTTCTTACCAACTAAATAAATAAACTGGTGCAATATGGTATTTATGTTCATTTATCAGGGTTAATTCAGTTACATTTCTGGGGAAAATCATTGCAGAAAGTTAAAAATGTGTGGCAACGGAATAGTTTTCATGGTCGCCACAATTAAACAACGAAACTTAACCAGACAGATCANCCACAATTAAACAACGAAACTTAACCAGACAGATCAACTAGCTTTCGTTGCAAGTCCTTGCATATACTGTACTGTAAATTAATAACATTTACAATTTTTTCAAGCCCACCTTTTAGACTATTAATTTGTCCTTTGAATCGCATAGAACAAGTTTGGAAATAATCATTTTGGCAGGTTTTTTTACATACCAGACTAAGTTCTGGAGATATTCTAGGAAACTTTTTGACATTTGTTTATATTTCTACACGGATTTAGTAACAACATTGAAATGAAACGGTTGCAGGTAAAGGTCCTGCCTTTAGATATTTGCGTGAAAATACGGCAAGGCTTTATACAATCTAATTCAATTTTGTAATTATTTAGCTTCGTAGAATTCCATGTAAACTGCAGACACGTCAAATACTGTCATTTGTAACTCAGAAATAGCAATATTATGTCAAATATACATAAAAGAGGAACGAGTCTGACAATGCTATAAACCTAATTAATAAACTGTATATTCGTTTCGGGAAATACAAGTACGTACCAAGACAACTATTAAAAAAGTACGATCCCTTGATGAAATACCAGGAAGTATTAAAACTTAAAGTCTTATAGAACCAATTATATAAACTTGTTTAATTAAATTTGATATTTTAATATCAGCACAACGATACAATTGTGATCATTAATTAATCTGTAAAGTTTTACAGAAAATTTAAGAAATATTAATATTTGCAACCAAAAAANATATATGTGTGTGTGTGTGTGTGTGTGCGTGTGCGTGTGTGTTTTGCAAGTTATTGCAAATAACGCAATTAAGTTTTTAAGAAAAATTTAGTTTTTGTCAATTATTATAAAAGGAACTTAAATTTTGTTTACACATATCTCAAAAAATTTGATGTTTTTGTATAGGACACTGTGCTTAAAGGCGCGATAGCTTCAAGAAGAAACAAAATTTTATGTAAATTGGTTTACACAAAAAAAAAATTTTTGCACTGCTAATTATTTTATTCAAAATTTTCTTTTAAATTATACAATAAATTGTTCGAATTTAACTATACCATGTAAATATTCGGGATTATTATTTTTAATTTAATTGCTTAAATTTTTTTTTTCCGAACTGACTCTAATAATATAAGTTTTTGTGAAATTATGTGACTTTCTATCGATAAATCAGAATTATCATCACAACTGGTAAGTAAACATAAGCGTTTATCAACGTCAGATTATATACAACTCACAGAAGATCTCAAACTATTATTTCAGTTTGTGTGGGTTTTTACGTGCGTGGATGTGTGTGTGTGAGCTCATGTTAGCACGCTTGTCTCTCAAAACTTGCTATTGTTAAAAATGGGGTCTGCATAAATATTTGTATCTGAGATATTTACAATTATAATTTTTCGACAGAATACGTTTTTTTTTTAATATTAAGTAAATGTTAACAGTATAATTTGGCCGACTCTGGCAATGAGTTACAGGTTGCAGTAATATGTTTAACCTTCACAGCTTCTGCCATTCTATTTGTGCTAAGCCGTCATGTTTACCAATCTGTCTATTTGCATTCCGTTTACAATTGCCTTTACATTTTGATGATCCTCACTATAGCTTTGACATTCAAAACTTCAAGTTTTAGGATAAAACCTTTTTATTTGTTCAGATGAAATATGTAATTGACTACCAAGATGTATATTTAAGGTAATTCTGTCATTTCTGTTTCATTGGCACCATAGTAGTTTTCTGTAATTTTTGTTGCTTTGTCATTTTCTTGGGCGGTAGACATCTACAATTCCTTTTGTTTTGGCTACTACTTTGATCTTTATCGTGACCCTTTTGTTGACAATTCTTTGAGCGGCAATTATTATATTGTATTTTACGCGTTCTGTGTCAGTAAAGTATGTTCTGTCATCCTTCAACTGCTACGCCTTTTAGAATTGAANATATTGTATTTTACGCGTTCTGTGTCAGTAAAGTATGTTCTGTCATCCTTCAACTGCTACGCCTTTTAGAATTGAATGTTTACTCTTTCAGGAGTATACACGTATAATCTTCGCGTGTTACTTTTAATCGTTAATACCATCCTTTTAAAAAATATTACTATGTATCAAAGAACAATGGGAAGACTTATTACATTTTTATGTTACAATAAGAGTTATCGGTGTGTCAATGGTTTTTACAGCTATATCACCTATGGAGATTATTTGAATTACTTAAATTTAGGACCTACCAATTATCAGTTACGTTCGTTCTCAAATAGGCTTTGAATATTCAGAAAGTGACATAACTTTACCTATAAATGTTTTGATTGGCCGTTAGCCACGTAACAAAGCAATAATGTTACGTTACTGGCTGTTTTCTGGGGAGTTGCCACTATACAAGGCTACGAAGTTCAAAAGCTTTTTCAACTCATTGACAGACGTGACTAACGACTGATAATATTCCTGTCACCTTTCTACTTTGTCTTCATTTCGCTCATTTATTTTCGAATACAGTTAATTGAGTGGTGTAGCGCAAGCACTGAGCGACTTCCACGTGTAAGTCCGAAGTTTAATTTGCGTACGTGTTTATGCACACGTTTCTGAGCTATTTCTCATACTCATGAAACTAAGGTAATTTTATTATAACTTAAAGGCCCTGTGACCAAGATAAAACTTTACTTATATTTATTTTAAATATAACTCTTAAACGTATACAGCATTACATATTATTATTTTACAATTAATTATTTATTATTATGTGCGTGCCAACAGCTGTGTGCCTTTTTACAGTACAGTTAAGGGCAGTGATTTAATAGGGTGTTTATGCAAGAACATATACTGTAATTTTTTTTTTAAATAAATTTCATTGAGAAATTCTTTGTACATTTATTACAAAACTTTGCAAAGTACTGTGCTATCCTTTTCGAAATGTCTTATTAGTATCGTTAAAAGATCTGTATTCGTAATACATCTATAAGATTTGTAGTTATGATCGGGAATAAATGTAACCCGTTGAGTGACGCGTGACCGGTACTGCACACAGCAAGGCATCAGTGCCAATATTCTGCGTNGGGAATAAATGTAACCCGTTGAGTGACGCGTGACCGGTACTGCACACAGCAAGGCATCAGTGCCAATATTCTGCGTCTCTTCCTTGTCGCTCATCTGATTTAGGGAATTTTGTATGCCTCTTTGACATCAAGCACGTAGCACGTTGTTTGGTGGTTGCAAGACAAGTGCTTATCAGAAGTCCAGCGTGCGACGAAGAAAAATTCACGTGTGACCGGACTGGTTAAGTCGCGAAGACAATGTTACAAACTATTTCATTCCTTGATAGTTGTTTCGCCTATAATAATCACACATGTTTACGAACTACCTGATATTGAATAATAATAATTTATGTGGATTTAAAATGTTTTATTTTAACGCTCTTTCGAATGTACATAAATGCTTTCTTTTACTTAACTTTCGCAGGAAATATACGCTCATGCGATCACGTTGCTATACTTATTTCCCATGCCCAATTTTTTTTGTTACTAACTGAACAGACGGGGAAGATAATTTTTGGTTTGCAATGTCAGTTAACTGTCACCCCAACGTAAAGTTTATAAAACATTATATTCTACAATTATGAAACTTCAACTCTGCTATTTTTCATTACACATTCTGAAATGCGGTAATAGCCTAAATCACTAACCTCAATCCTTCCCAGCAGGTAAGGTTATTTTACACTTGCCCGAGTTAATAAAATTCTATCACACAACTAAAACAAGATTTAAAGTTGTGAGATAAAGCGAGCAAATATTAAAGTTTTTACAATATATTATAAATGTTGTGCGTTAGATTCTCGGTGCTTAAAGTCTTTTTTAAGAAAATATGACTCCATAGATTTTCCATTTACAATATTCTTTCATAACAATTCTTTTATAGAAGATTATAAAAATTTATTTTTTTGCACTTCTCGTTAATGATAGTTGAAAAACAAGGCTTAATTTGTAATTTTACAAATAAATGTAGTGCATATTTTTAAACAAGAAAACGTTTTGTAGCGCCACAATTTTTTTCACAGCTTGTTGCCACACTCGTAAAAGTACAACAATTTTTTTAGTGCGTATTTTAATACTACATGTATGTGCACATACATTCGTAGAAATATATAATATATATACCACAAAATTCACAATATGATTTCATAACATTTGATTATGAATCCAAACGGAGGTCAATGATGCCTTTTTTTTACAGATGTTTCTTTATTATTCCTCGCACAGTTAAGGTCAGGTTTATAGACACGTGAAATGTGACCAAGGCCTTGGCTCTACTTTTGACTCTGATCAACGAATGATGACACCGGTGTTAGCACCCCAGAAGTATCGATTTGCGTATTGATAGCTGCTCGTGTTAGGCAATTACCTTGCCAGGTTNTGCTCGTGTTAGGCAATTACCTTGCCAGGTTTTCCTGGCATGCTAAGTTTTATTTTACACGTGGTTTATTTTTGTGTCGGCGTTTCACATGACGGTTTCATACAAAGCGAAATGGTTTAAAGCCACGGCAGATTTTATTTCTGACTTTGTGTAACACATTATCCATATTGGATGTGTTTGTATATATTTACATATTTGCTGTATTCGGCTGTAATAATTATATTACACGTGCAGTCTAAAATCAAATGTGATGACGCACCCTTGATTAGGAATCACGCAGTTCTCTTTGACTGAGATCTCCTTCTACTGACTCGCTTGCAGATCTGTACTGTTAAGTTTTTTTTTTTTTTTGGCTGAGCTCTTAAATCTCCGGGTGTCTCATCGACTGAGACTGCATCCTCAGATCCTGTTACGTCTACAAAGTTTTTGTTGACATCGGTGTTACCACTGTATTTTACATGAACTTTTAACCTTTCAAGTTTAATGGCAACGGTGGGTTCATCTTATTACGTTGGTATGATTGGACAGTGTCCGTTGCCAACCATGAGACTAAATAAAATAAAAATTGTACACAGAGAACTCAGCAAGACAAAAATCGAAAAAACATTTTACAACAACACAGACAGATAATTAGGAAAAGCTGTTTCCATGTCAACTTGTCAATAGAAAACAAATATATGTGTATGTTTGTGTATATATATATATATNTCCTCGTACGTGGAAGGGTAAAGAAGATGCAAAGGTCAACTTTGTTACTTTAAATGGAATGATAATTTATATTATTGCACCTCGAATAGTCACTTAGCGGCAAATTACTGTTCCCCGTACATAATTTCCATTAGCGAAAACAGCATTTCGTGATCTGCAACCGTCCCGGAAATGTTGGGTGTGTCCACGTTAGGCGGACTATTCTATATGTAGGATAAGTCAGCATTTCTGCGAGAAACTTTGCAAGGATAAACCTTGCAAAATGTCGGTTAGAAAATATATGACATCGAACGCCAAGAAATCATTCCTAGGGGCAGGAAACTCTTGTGAAGATAGAATTAAAAAAATGAACTTTATTTAATTTTACGGAACCCATATGATATTAAGTTATTGTTTTTTGTAGGTATGTTCAAATATCCAAAATATTTAACACGCAAATACCATTACTAACCTACCGCATTCCATACATGGTAAAGTTGAAGGTTTCAACCCCTTTGATTAGCGGAGAAAGTGTCTACGTAAACTGTTACGTAATGATTGATCACGGGTTACGAATTACAATGGCAAGTAGTAAAAATGAGTCATCTTGGTGAGAAAGCCTCCCACGAATTGTAAGCGCGAAAACGGAAGTTAAAAATTACAAATGCCACGTAATGTTTAGGAGGTTGCCTTAATGGTTGATACCAACTGACACGTACTGCTCTAACATAGTCACATTATTGTTTAACTCATGCAGTTTTATTTTAAATAGTGTATTAAAATGTTTTTTATTGATCATGTCCTTGGTTTAATTTACGCTTATTTTTATTTGTTTAATTATTTGATCAAGGAGTTGTTTAAGTTCGTTCCTACTTTATTATTTGTCATTTCTTCATCATTTATGCTTATTTACAACGTTATTTAGTCCATGATGTCACTTCCTTTACGTGTTATTTGTTTGTTTCATTTAATTTACGTTATACCACTAATTAAATATTAATGATACATAGAGACCAGAAAAATTCGCGAGTTCAATGACCTGCAGGCTAAACTCTACAGTCTTACGTACAAATATGCCGATATCAACTGCACATTGGTTGTCTGCTGTCACAGTGGAAGGCGACAATTGGACACAGTTGTCCAGGAGGAGGTGTCAAACACCGTGTTAACCAGTGGCTAATGTTATATAAACACATATGTTTTGAATTCTAGCTTGTCCCAAAATGAATCCNAAACACCGTGTTAACCAGTGGCTAATGTTATATAAACACATATGTTTTGAATTCTAGCTTGTCCCAAAATGAATCCACGAATTCTTCAGATCTCTAATGATACACATTTATTCCACAATTTCAAATAAAACAACAAATTAAGCGTAAACAAACAGGCTTCTATTTTACAACCTTACATGTCAGTCGGAATCAACCCTCATATGCATTACGTGGGGGCATTTTTAATTTCTAACGTCTATTTTCTCGACTACCATTCCTCTGAGACTTTATCATCAAGAATACTCATTCTTACGTCTTGCCATTGTAATTCATAACCCGTGATAAAACTTTACGTAACCATTTACGTAGACCCTTTCTCCACTATTCAAAGGGGTGGAAACCTCCATTTTACCATGTAGGGAATGCGGTAGGTCAACAGTGGTATTTGCGTGTTAAACTTATATTGGATTGTTTGACATGCCTACAAAAAACAATCCCTTAATATCATATGGGTTCCGTGAAATAAAATAAAGTTAATTATTTCAACCCCATATTCACAAGGATTTCCTGCCTCTAGGAGAGGTTTCCTGGCATTCGTTGTCACACATTTTCTAAGTGACATTTTCCAAGTAACATCCTCACGAAGTTTGTTGCAGAGATGCTGACTCCTCCTTTATATGTTTTCTTTTGAAAAGGTAGCAGATTTTCCTAATTATCTGTTTGGTGTGTTGTAAAAGTTTTTTATTTGTTTTGTTTTTGTCTTGCTGAATTTTGTATGTGTCCAATTTTTATTCCGTTTGTCTCGTCATCGGCAATGGACACAGTCCAATCATAACAACATAACAACATGAACTTTTTAGCCCTGAAGTTTGTAAACAAGTAAACAATGGATATACCATGCACATGGTAATATACTATATAAAAGGAGACAGAAGGATTTAAAAAACACACATTTTCTATTTAATGCTTATGTGAATAAACATTAAGTTTACCGAAATGTAATAAATATGGTATAATGGTTTTGTTGATCCGGGAGGAGGGGCGGAGTGCAGTGGCTATTTATACTTCAGCCCCTTCCTATCCATGCAACCGTAGTTCAAACCTGACGTAATCATACTAATATTGAAATGTATTACAGTATTAATAATGTAATATCAATATATATTCTTAGTGTAGGTACTGTAAATGAGGGAAAATATGACGATGGTTGAGGTCTGGCAAGTTGAATTTACGAAATGTGGTATATAGTTCATACATTCCCAAAACTGAAAAAGAGTGAAGAGTTTTGGGCGGATCTTAACAGCAAGGTCTTGAGAGTTGAAAATTTGTCACCCACAGAGTGATGTGACCTAAAGTATGACTAATTAATACATTTTATATAACGCATTCACACAATAAATGTTGCATATGACTACTCTACTTTAGTTGTTCTCAAGACGTAATTTAAAACTATATGTTTGCAAATTTCTGCTGGAATGTTAATAGCCGTACTTTATCCTGTACGTGTCACTGCAGCTCTGGTTGATTCTTACAAAGTTGCTTGGAATGTCCACTTTGCATCGTGATGTATTCCTGTAAACGTCGCATCAGCGACTGTCTAACATGTTCAAACACTCCAGGTGTACCACAGATCAGCCGGCAACCTTGTTCCACACGCTGGCGAAGCATTGCAATGTTCATAACAGGTGTTTCATAAACGATGGTCTTGATATGTCACTACAGGTAACCATACACTGCATTCAGATCAGGGTATTGTGCAGGCCACGCGATTTGACCCTGCATTACCTATCCACTTGTTAGTGAACCGCTCACCCACATACTATCTGGTCACTCCACTGTCATCAAGTGGAGCCTCATTATGCATGAACCATGTCTTGTGTATCAGATCCAACGGGACATCCGCGAGTGAATTCCATTCTGGTTACTTCCAACTTTTCTGATGCACTGATTGAGTTCTAGTTAGAGGCTATTCCTCCAACTTGTGCAAGCAAAGTTTAACCAAGTTAAGGGTTATTCTACTCAGGTTGGGAACAAAACGAGTTTTCTTGTTGGAGAAGTTTGCATAGGGAAAATTTCCGCCACTAGGTGCGCAGTGTTCGAAAGAGGTAACTTTCAATTAAAATTTTAAGCTGCGTGAATAATAAAATAGAATGATTTTACTTAGTTACGTAGTCGTTTTATATTTGATTTACAATTATTGCAATTTTTTTAACGTAGAAAATAGAGAAAATCCAGTTCATTCGCGACACTAGCACTTACCTAGTGGCTACAAATTTTAGTTGCCAAACTAAAAGCATTGAGCTTCCCAACCATAACCAAGTATAAAAAATTACAACTCGTTTCATTTGTGCGCACTCAGTTTAATACTATTTTGGATGAGTACTTTTACTAGGCATTATGAACATGCATATGTTATATCTGTTTTGTTCGTATAAATTATTAAATAAAACGTAATTTATAGATAAAATGTAACTAAACGTTATACAACCAAATAATAAAATACTGTAATGTAAAACAGAAGTATGAAACGCTTGTGATAATGACATACTTAGGAAACAACCAAACACGTCATTCCTTGGGTGATTTTTCAAAGGTTTTATTAAAAATAATGTGAAGATGCTACGAATAGACTAATACACAAGTAACAGTTGTTGCGGGAAGATTCATTACGATTGGCCTGTCAAGCGTATGGTGTCCGACGTGCGTTGGATGCCAACAGTGAAATGCCTAGCAACATAAACTCCACGTTAGTATGTAACACATTCTGTATACGAACAGGGATGTACCTACCACGAACAGTGGACACAGAAACATTGAACCGTAACACGGGAATCATTGAACTGAGGACATGTGTTCATTGAGAGTTTATCTTTTGAGTGAGTGAAGAGATTTTCGCGGCTCATAACATCGAGGTCTTGAGAGCCAATGAGAGCGAAACGGGGTGACTATTGAGCGGCGACGGAATGAAAGGGCAGGGGAAACGGGATATCCCCGAGAAAATCCACCGACCAGCGGCACCGTCCGGCACGATTCCGGCATGCTACCCACCGGGAATCGAACCCGGTTCGCCTAGGTGGGAGGCAAGTAGTCAGCCCCTTTACGTTTTGAGGTTTACTCTCTACATGTCCGTCTCTTATGACCTTGCTGTTGACGAGACGTGAAGCCCTAACTGCCTACTTACTTCCCACATAAATTGACATATTCTGTAAATATGAAGCACCTTCACCAAAGCTGAGTACTTGAAATCATAGAAAGTAAATACATTCAGTTAAGCAATTGCTGAAATTATGCACGAGAGTCTTATTCAATTCACAAACGAAAGTAAGACATGCTGATTTCGTATTCTTCTAATATGACCAACATTAACTGCCACATTGCCATCAGAACTGTAAAAATCATGTTGTCTGGCAGTGAATTGATGGCGTGTTTACATTTAGTTTCAAACAGATCCGTGCAGTTTTTGAGAATAAAAATAATATGTCCTTCTTTACTTGCATATACCCTAGTTACATTAAACCTCAGTCAGAGGAAGTGTGCCAACTTTGCAAATACATGTATGTGTACGAAATATTATATAACCTCAAATCCACGTTGTTTCGATAGCTCTACTAGCAGACAAGCAATTCTTTTTAGGGACTTGGATATAGTAGACGTGCAGCAACAATGTTCAATCTAAACGATAAACACTATTACGTTCCTAATCAACAAGCAAACACATTTCCACGATGTTCTGCAATGCGAAGTTCCAGTACCTGTTTGAGTATGTGCTTAACTATGAGCTCCTTAAACATTGTCTATAAATTACCCTATAAAATCTTCTTAAACTTTTTAAATTTCATTTATTTACACTGTGAGTCTTCGAGTGATTTTTCTGTGCTTATCAGTGGCTCAAATAGTAGCATTGTATTTTAAACATAGAAGAATTTTTCTTCAGATTCATTGCATATTTGGCAAAGATAGCAATTTTGTAAAAATTTTCAAAATATATGTCTATAAAAATGTTCGTTCTAATTTAAGCATGATTGTCAAATATTAACCAGAATTAAAATCTCCGCCCCAAGAGTTAACAAGCTGTAAACACTGAGCCATTTAGGGATCATTTTTACATTCACTACACGAAAATACAGTTTGCATTCACGATGTATTATTGATTTAAATATCAGAAATATGGGTTTCAAATAGTTTAAAAATAATAAAATTTTGTTTACTTATTGGAAAACTGAACGGTACGTTTTCGTACAGTTCAATGATGCAGTAATTGATACAAACAGCTTCGCCAATATAATTTCATCATTTAATGTACTTTAATTGCCTGTTGTTGGTACTGAGGTGGCCTTTCCTTGAACTTTCATTGGGGACCGCGGTGGTGTAGTGGGCACACTGCTCGTCTCTCACCAAGCCGAACCGGCTTCAATTCCCAGTAGGGTCACTCGAACCTTCGTATGTAGAAAACGTAGAACACGTTGCCGTTGGCCCTCGGGTTTTTTCGTGGAATTCCCATTTTTTCCGTCCTTGCGTTCCGCCGTTGCTCCATCTTCACCTCAATTCACTTGACAAGCGCTCAAGACCTCGAAGATAAGAGTCAACCAAGTCCTCTCAACTCAACTTGAACTTTTATTACCTGAAGTCAAAATTATTTCAAGAGGAAGGCAGCTTCCCAAATTTTGCAGCAATTTTTTTTTTCNAACCAAGTCCTCTCAACTCAACTTGAACTTTTATTACCTGAAGTCAAAATTATTTCAAGAGGAAGGCAGCTTCCCAAATTTTGCAGCAATTTTTTTTTTCGTTGAAAAAAAGTATTTTGCAAGGTTAGGTTTACCAGATTTTTTTTTTCAAAACGATTGTTACTGACGCAAATTCTTTAATGGAAAGCACTGCATACCTCCACGTTTGTCTTACGCTCTGTCGAGTGGGTGCAATGTAGTATTGGAACCTGTTCATCAAGTACGTGCACATTTGTCAAACACTAAAGGGAGTATAGTTTTGAAAAAAAAAAGTGTCCTATCTACTTAATATTAAATGTCATTAGCACACAGATTTACTTACAAGGAAATAAGTTTACCGCATTGATAAGTGAAATTTGCGACGTATTTTGCATGCATAAAGTATGCAAGACACCTTTAAAATTAGACGAGCACATCAATCACATAAAGTGAACAAACACTATNTTTGCATGCATAAAGTATGCAAGACACCTTTAAAATTAGACGAGCACATCAATCACATAAAGTGAACAAACACTATTACATGCAACATCTAAGCAAACAAATCAGGAAAAAAAATTAAAATTTTTTACATATATATTTTGTTGGTGATTTTTAGTGGTCGTACACTTTATATATTATAAAGTAGTTTTTAAACCGACGAGTAAGGAATATATCATTAGTTATGGCTTAAGGACAGCATGTATCACCACTCAAACAATTTTTTGTATCAGGTAGCACCATATACCAAAACGGGGAATGAACATTTTAAATTATGTCTTCATTCCAAGTTACTTCGAAATCAGTTGACCGGATCTTTAGAAATGTCATCACTAGAAAATATTTCTCAGCATTGTCTCTTGCAAATAATTATATTATAGGTATCCTAGAATGTCATCAGCTTAAGTTTTGTAGTTACATTTACGAAATATTTCCTCTTCATTCCTTAAATAAGTTAGAATTAATTTGCTCAAATATATCGGGTCAAGCTTAGCTTTANACGAAATATTTCCTCTTCATTCCTTAAATAAGTTAGAATTAATTTGCTCAAATATATCGGGTCAAGCTTAGCTTTAAGAATTGACAACAGTACTGAAAAGTGTATGTCAGTGCAAAACGCGGTGCCAAACCTGTAGCTTTTATGTCAACTGGGNGAATTGACAACAGTACTGAAAAGTGTATGTCAGTGCAAAACGCGGTGCCAAACCTGTAGCTTTTATGTCAACTGGGCCAAAATAGTATTATTTGATGCAGTAATTTTTAAACTAGTAATTTAAAGAACTTTATGCAAAAAGGAGGTGAGGAAACAGGAATTTGAATGATAACATATTTGTAAATTTGTACTGTAAAATTTTTGGTGAGCAAAAACTTGTTTGTAACCGTCCCCAACGTTTATTTCAGGGTTTTTTTGGTAATTTCAGAAGCGAAAAACAGCAACTGAAGTCAATATATATTTTCAAGCTACTAAACGAAGATTATGTACTAGATANAATTTCAGAAGCGAAAAACAGCAACTGAAGTCAATATATATTTTCAAGCTACTAAACGAAGATTATGTACTAGATATACCATTTTTTAATCATGTAAAATGAATATAAAAACAACCAGATTTTATAAAACAAAGCTGTCCTTAAATANAGATATACCATTTTTTAATCATGTAAAATGAATATAAAAACAACCAGATTTTATAAAACAAAGCTGTCCTTAAATATTTTTAAAAACAGAATTTTGTGTTCAATATCTGTATTTGGTATAATGGTTCATACTGAAGAGAATCAATGTTTATCTAAAGATGCAATAAAAGTAATAAACATATTAATTTTTTTACATTTGGCCTGCTCTATATATAATTCTGCATTATTTTATTTATTGCTAATGTGTATTATTCTATATCTATTTAATGTCACTCACACGGCGAGTTCGGGTAGGTAATAAGTAACTTATTGAGTTGATGAATTCAGTTTTCTGCCTGGACTTCATATTTATAAAGATTTATCCAGGAAGCCAGCATGTACTCTCCTCCCAATTTAAAAAAGGAGATGGCTTAAGTAACATAATTTTCTTCAATTTTTTATCCAATGAAGGGCAGCAAATGGATGGCATACGGTAATATAGTACTCCGGTAGGAACGATACCTGTGAATTGTTTTTATTTTTAAGCCAGAATGAGCGTCTGTTGCGTGAACAAATGGACAGCCAGTATAAAGAAAAACACTTTCCGTTAACTTAACTCCCCGTTTAAAATACTGGGCCACGGTCGTGTAATGGTCAGAATACCGGCCTCCCACCTAGATGAACCTGGTTCGATTCCCGGATTTACGAACTTAAGAATCGTGCCAGTAGATGCGCTGGTTGGCGGGATTTCTCGGGATCTCCCGTTCCCCCCGCTCTTGCAATATAGCGATGCTCCACACACACCTCAGTTCACCCTCATTAGCTCTCAAAACCTCGAGGTTAAGAACCGCCAAAATCTCTCCGCTTGCGCTTTAAAATTACAGATTGGCGAAGTTTCCTCCCAATCGCTCAAGTGGTCTACCTGACAACTATTTAACTTGCATTGTACAGTTTTTCACTCACAATGCATTTTTAGAGAGGTGGTGCGAATAATGTATAGAGAGTCGATGAACATATAGAAAGTTATGGACTTGATTAAATGAGTGTTGAATGTAATAAAGTGTCACAAGCATACAAAGAAGGAGGCTGCTCTAGTAAACCTTATTTCCAAGAAACCTAACACTAAGGCAGCGATAATAGTAGCTCAGAGAACTGGCAGAGATTTTGTGGTAGCCATCTGGCGTAAGTGCTGTATATTGGCGAAGTCTGGTGCAAGCAAGGAACATCAGTGGAAAGGACGGACGACGGCGGAGGGTGCGAGACGACGGCGGACGATTGTGTATGTGTGTGTGTGTGTGGACGGACGAGAGGGCGTGGTACCCAGTGTGTGATGTGCTACTATGTATTGTGTTGCTCGGAGAGCTTTATAACATTCCGGGCTGGTGGAATATGGGCTGAATTAAGGTGGGACTGTATGAAAGCATGATACAGACTTTACTGTAGCTACTGTAACTGCTAAATGTGGATATATAATGTATAAAATAATTCTGTAACGGTTAATAGATTGTATTGGGAGTGATAAAAGTAATTTTATAGCATTATTTTTTGTGAGGTGATGGACGATAATGTAAACATTAGTTATAAATAGCAAATAATAGCAATTGATTGCGAGATATTAAGTAGAAACTATTTTTGTAATGTTTGTAAATAAATTAGGAAATTATTATTAATCCTTTTTCAATTAAGACTTGTATCATTTAAAGAACCTGGATAAGCCCACTAACATAGAGAAATTATAACAATATACTTACAGTCTAAAATATAATCTTCGTACAAATCGAAAAATCAAAAGAAAATTTCGTCATAAAACAAGGTTGCCGGTTCTAACAAAAAATTAAAGGATTCCGAAATGTAACTTTTATACAAATAATTTAAACTCTAGGTATTGTAAGATATTTCCGTTTCTGTATGGTTTAACAGTTACTTTCGAGATATTTACTCAAATGCTAAGTAAACAGATGGTGTTTGTGAACTAGTATCAAAGAAAGGGCCATAAGTATTTTATTTTCGTTAATTATTTCCTTTGCGAAGAAAATAAAATAAACATCAGTTAAAATGTAATATCATTTAAAACCTCCCAAAAAATTTTCGGTGATGTGACAAAAATTTTGTCTGAAAAATTGTCTGATATGATATATAAAAATAATTTTATATGTTCATTTTGTGCGGGAATGATTTTCGTCAACAACTAATGTATTTTACTAACTGCAATGGCGTGCTATAATTCCATAATATGTGAATTTTCTGTCTACGCACATCATACAGAAAAAGTGTACTTACGATGTGCGACGTTTCCTCTAACGTTCAAAATACTTTACCGTCCGTTTCTCACGCATGTTTTATTTATTAATTTTTTTACTTATATTATGTCTTAAAAACTAATTAAGTAAATGGTTTCTCCGTTTCCACTTGAAGAAAAAAACTTNATTTTTTTACTTATATTATGTCTTAAAAACTAATTAAGTAAATGGTTTCTCCGTTTCCACTTGAAGAAAAAAACTTGTCCGAAGTGAGTGTTTGTTTGCACATCGCTGAGACATTTTCGTTTGCAGGAAAAAAGCGCGGTTGGCAATCGTGACGCGGCGTCACCAACAACGTTGCGCTCGGAGAGGACAATAAGTAGTGCTCGCGAAATGGGAAGGGGGAGGAGGAGTTGCAGCTAGTCTAGAAAGAGAATGGGCGGAGCTCGGAGGTGCATTGCCCCTCCCAAAACACTGTTCCGCTCTTAGTCCCCTTCACACCCTCTCCAGCAACTGCCCTGAGGGGGCAAGATGCATAAATTACCCGCCGCCCGGGCGGAAATTTGCACTGGTTTTCTTTGGACGCTGCACCTCCCTCAAGCAGCCGCGGTGCAACTCGTTTTGCATAAGCGTCTACCGCGAGAACGCTTCTGCGCTGGACAGAGATCATGCACAGAGATGTATAGCGTTGCGCCTACTCAGTATTCTCCATTCATGGTTATTTCCAACTTTTCTGAAGTCCTGCTAAAGTTATACTTCTATGATATTCCTCTGCCTTATACAAACTAAACTTAACCAAGTCTTAAAAATTTGACCAAATGGACCACGCACCGCATTCAAGCGCACTTAATGAAATAATATTTTACATGTGAACTATTTATTACTAGGTGTTACTAACACACCTATTTTCTCTCTGTTTAATTTGCATTAATTATAAATTAAATATTACAATGTATACATAAAATATAAATAAAATTTCAGTTAAACCAAAACTACGGTAGTTTCACGTTAACACACGTGTAAAACGCTTGTGAAACATGGCATATTTAAGAAACAACTAAACACGTATATACNGTAGTTTCACGTTAACACACGTGTAAAACGCTTGTGAAACATGGCATATTTAAGAAACAACTAAACACGTATATACGTGGCGTGATTTTTCAAAGTATTTATTTACAAAGTGTGATGAAACCACGAATGGACTATAAAGCGTCATCATTCAAAACCCACTACTTTACACGATTTAATTTTTAATGTTATTTCGAGTATGTTGTATAGCACAAAAAAAAACATTAGTTCAACATTTTTCCAACAGCTTTCAAATTGCACACATCACATATAACGCTTTTGAAAAAAATTCCCCAACGTTTTTTGTACAACTGTAAGTTGAAGCCACGAAACGACTTAAACTGAAAAAAATAAATACTACAAACAATGACTATCAATGCTTCTATACAATCTTACTAAAAACGATTTTGCACTTCACTTGTTCAAGATAAGAAAAAGTTTGTATTTTCTTTATCTGTGGTTCACCTACATTTCTATGCGATATTTTTTACTTTGGTGAGATTATTTTTTTCCAATTTCACTTGTTATGATTTTCAATTGTTTTAGTTATTTGCGAGATATATTGCAGTTTTGAAATGTGGTTGGTAAAAAGGCTAATTAACACATTTTATTGCAGCCAGGCAAAAATACGTGTAGTACTTGTAAGTTGCCGATTTTTTGACCCAAAAGGAAACCACTTTTTTTTCTTTCCAATAGCAATATTAAACACTGGATATTAGTTGGATTTCATAACGGAATTAACGAAATTTGTTGGAGTACGAAAAAGTTTAAAGGGTATTTATTATAAATTTTGTTTTGAGAGGACGACAGTCATGTATAGCGCAAAGATCTCAAATGTTAAGCAATAAAATTTTAACATAGCCGCAACGAGTTGTAAGACATAAATGTCCTCTGTTACGATGAATCAGTTCGAGGCAGTCGCTGAGGCTAAAATGCGGGTTATCGTCATTTAAATCGAATATTGTATCCTCACAGAAATACGTCCTTGAAACACACACACCAAGCGGCTGTGAATTGTCAGTCTTACCAACAAGCTGGTATCAGATGACCAAAGGATGGAGGGGAGGGCGAGACAAAAGAGAGATTTGGGTGGCTATTAAAAGTGAGATATTGAAAAGGAATCGCAGTGGCGTCTATATGGTGGCCAAACAGTATGCAGAGCTCCAGCACAAAATATTTTATTAAAAAACCGTCCACCGTGTCTGAGTGATATCTGCTTACGAATAGTGTTTAAGAAACGCTACCCGTCTGTACACCTTTTCAGTTTTCCATTTCCCTCTAAAGCATGTTTTGTGATAGTGAAAATAGCTCAAACGGGTGTTTTCACGGTAATACTAAGGTGGGTAAAAAACGTTAAAAAAGGGAATAGGGACGTGCATCACACCGTTGTTTTTATTATTACGTTATAAAATGGTAGGGTCTCCGCTGAAAAGGCGCGTTATCGACGTTAAGATTCCACGCTAANATTTTTATTATTACGTTATAAAATGGTAGGGTCTCCGCTGAAAAGGCGCGTTATCGACGTTAAGATTCCACGCTAATACAGAGCTTTGCGCGTAGAGGCAATGAGAGTGTTGATGCTCATTTATCGGTCGCACTTAGCGTTCCCACGCTTTTAGGCCTCAGACGTGCAACAATCCTTCGACCAGGCGCCCAGCTTAAACGAAATCTTCCCCTAACATATAGAATTCTTTGTTTTTTTTAAAATTGTTTAAGCCTTTAAAAATAAAATTCAAAAAGTACCCCTGCGCCCAACTAGCTATTGAACTTACACTGAAGTACAGTCAAGACAAGGGAACTACGAACACATAATTACGTCACAATATAAATTCTGTCAAGATTCGGCAAAATCAATATTTTGACATAAAAACGAGTTCGCAGTTCGATCGTTCGGTCTGTACTCATGTTTAGGGCCACTGTCTACTTGGGTATAAGGATATGTTAAAATTTTTATTTTATAAAAATCTAAACAAACTGGGAAGACCAAAAATTGAATATGTTAGAGGAAGGTTCCCTTCAAGTCCGGAGACGCAAAATTTCAGAAGAAAATTATAAATTTGTCTCGCAGGTGTTCATGTTTCTCTTCCCGGTATATCGTATTCAGATATTGTCATTTTTTATCTAATTGATTGCGTTTGACATTTACCAACACTTAACTCGTAAATAAAAATATAAATTTAATTTTTATTTTAAAAATTTTTTTTATGATTTATTTTATTATTTAACGTATAATTATTATAAAATATATAAGATTTACAACATATGTAATACCAAACATAAATAAATATATATTGTATAATAATAATAACTATATCTAATAAAGTGATATATTTTATATGATATTTTTTTATGTAATTTAGTGGCCGACCTTAAATATGTATATTTGCGTTTCTAATAAGATGACTCAAAATTTTGCATTTTCTTGGAGGCTCCAAGAATATATCTTAAAAGAAAATCTAGGAGAAGACGTATCCAATGACTATATACTGTGTGATATTATTCAAGACTGCCTTAAGTTTGTGACACCTCCAATTAAAGCTGCATGATCCTAAAATATACGTAGTGAATAAGGTATGATAATGCCAGCTTTTTTTTTTTTTATTGTTCACTGTCCTCTTGACAGCCGAAAGGGCAAAGCGGGATGTTTAATTTTAAGGAAACGATAGCCACGTTTTACTTTAATTTTGATTTTTAAAAGTACGATTTGCACGAAGCAAGTTATCGAACCCAGACTGCTCGGGCATTCGCCTCGCTAGTTAATGAGGCTGAAGGTGTATTATGTAATTATTGTTCGATGTTATATGCCGTTCCATAATACACGGCGAAGGGGATCGGAGGACTGGTTAGAGTAGAGGGATTATGGGAACTTTGGCACCTCGGGAACTGGGACCGGAGAGCCGGAGCTGTTCGTGCTCTGTCATTCCAGTCGACCGGCGGCCATATTGCATTCAGATGGCCTTTACCTTGACCTTTGAGCTTGACCATGNGGCCTTTACCTTGACCTTTGAGCTTGACCATGGTGATCTTTACCTTGACCCCGGAGACCTTTGACCTTAAAAACCAAAACATCCAAAAAATTATATAAAAAATATTTGATATTATTTTCAAAATGTATTTTAAAATTTTTTTTGATAAAAATATGTTATTAAAATTTTTCTTATTAAAAAATTGGTTCCTAAAAATTTATTTTAAAAATCTTACATCACTTCACCACCACCCCTTAAAATTGGTACTCATTCTATCGTTTTTTGCCATTTTGGTTTTTCGTTTGTTATTTGTTTATGCATTGCTGGAGGACGCCAGCTAATTTTTTTTGGTTTGTCATTTGTTTATACATAGCTGAGGATGATATCTTAGATTTCATATGTTTTTAATACCTAGGTGGCTTTAGTGTATTAATTATTGATTTAACCACCAGGAGAGCTGTTGATTTAGCACCCAGGTGGCAGCCATATTTATTTATGTTTTTAAAGTATAAGTGGTGCTGTCGACGCCCTCCATATTGGATTCAATTTGCAATGCATAGGTAGCATTGATTTCGCGACTTCCCTGCCAAGTGAGCTGTCGCTTCCTGCTCATTCTGACAATTCAGCTGCAAAGTGAGCTGTCGGCACTCACATTTGTTTCATAGATATGAAAATACCTGTAATTTTCCATCCTATTTGAAGAGTTTTTTTTTGCAAGCAGCGGTATACCTACATGCATAATTTATTAAATCATTTTTTTTTGTATTAAAAACTTTAATTACAACCGATCAAGAATCATTTTTCGTTTTAATACTAATTAAATTACCATTGAAATTGAGTACTTATTCTGTTACCCCTCACCTCAACACTTAAGTCTGACCAATTATTCACCCACGCTTAATACCTTACCACTTCCTCTCTTGTTTTCAGTATTTTCCGCCAGAGCGTGCTAGTGTAGGGAAAGTATATCATGGGAAAAATGTATACATTAGGCACAGGTTCTCGTCTGATGCCAAAGGTGAGAGATCGTTCTCTCATTCCTCGTCTTTTAGCATACTAACTGGTTGGTTCATAGATTTAATTCAATCAGGTCGCATGATATTATCAAGCGTTCACGTAATACGTATTTAATTTCCCACGAAATTAAAAAACGCTCAAATTTGGGGTATAGGTTCAGGCCAGCTAGTCTCTAGAGTAATATGTAACCTCATAAAATACGGTATTAGAAATTTTTTTTATTTGTATATTTTATTCCTATCTAATATGCAAAGGCGTAACCTCACTACCCGTGACGCTACTGTAACACTTCGTTCGCATTNGCTGATCTTTACCTTGACCCCGGAGACCTTTGACCTTAAAAACCAAAACATCCAAAAAATTATATAAAAAATATTTTATATTATTTTCAAAATGTATTTTAAAATTTTTTTTGATAAAAATATGTTATTAAAATTTTTCTTATTAAAAAATTGGTTCCTAAAAATTTATTTTAAAAATCTTACATCACTTCACCACCACCCCTTAAAATTGGTACTCATTCTATCGTTTTTTGCCATTTTGGTTTTTCGTTTGTTATTTGTTTATGCATTGCTGGAGGACGCCAGCTAATTTTTTTTGGTTTGTCATTTGTTTATACATAGCTGAGGATGATATCTTAGATTTCATATTTTTTTAATACCTAGGTGGCTTTAGTGTATTAATTATTGATTTAACCACCAGGAGAGCTGTTGATTTAGCACCCAGGTGGCAGCCATATTTATTTATGTTTTTAAAGTATAAGTGGTGCTGTCGACGCCCTCCATATTGGATTCAATTTGCAATGCATAGGTAGCATTGATTTCGCGACTTCCCTGCCAAGTGAGCTGTCGCTTCCTGCTCATTCTGACAATTCAGCTGCAAAGTGAGCTGTCGGCACTCATATTTGTTTCATAGATATGAAAATACCTGTAATTTTCCATCCTATTTGAAGAGTTTTTTTTTCAAGCAGCGGTATACCTACATGCATAATTAATTAAATCATTTTTTTTGTTTTAAAAACTTTAATTACAACCGATCAAGAATCATTTTTCGTTTTAATACTAATTAAATAACCATTGAAATTGAGTACTTATTCTGTTACCCCTCACCTCAACACTTAAGTCCGACCAATTATTCACCCACGCTTAATACCTTACCACTTCCTCTCTTGTTTTCAGTATTTTCCGCCAGAGCGTGTTAGTGTAGGGAAAGTATATCATGGGAAAAATGTATACATTAGGCACAGGTTCTCGTCTGATGCCAAAGGTGAGAGATCGTTCTCTCATTCCTCGTCTTTTAGCATACTAACTGGTTGGTTCATAGATTTAATTCAATCAGGTCGCATGATATTATCAAGCGTTCACGTAATACGTATTTAATTTCCCGCGAAATTAAAAAACGCTCAAATTTGGGGTATAGGTTCAGGCCAGCTAGTCTCTAGAGTAATATGTAACCTCATAAAATACGGTATTAGAAATTTTTTTTATTTGCATATTTTATTCCTATCTAATATGCAAAGGCGTAACCTCACTACCCGTGACGCTACTGTAACACTTCGTTCGCATTNCATATTTTATTCCTATCTAATATGCAAAGGCGTAACCTCACTACCCGTGACGCTACTGTAACACTTCGTTCGCATTCACCAAACGTGTTCGAAGACACGAAAAGTATGAATGTTCATTAATACAGATCGAGTGACATTTAAGTGTGTAAAATATGACATGGCATTTACTATGTGCGATAACTTTCAAAGACATGCAAAAACCTGCGTAGCTGCAGGACCTTTACCTGCAAAAATCTGTCGAGTACAGTCTCTTTCTCAGCAAAGTATGAGTGTACTTCCCACAAAATTAAGGGCTCAGGATGAACATCCACTTTCGTGCCAGTAACCATCACGCCCAAGAATCGTGGCAGGGTCTGAGTTGGTTAATGTCAATGGTTTCATGAAGGCCTAAACTGCATGCCATCACGGTATAAGGACCTATGCTTCAACAACGAGAGCGAGTATTCGAAGGATATTTGCACATGTTTAACTCGAAGGGGGAAAAAATCCCTGTTGGCACTCCAAATAAATTCACCATAAATAAAATTTAACGTATGTATGGCTCAAACACAGCATTGCAAAACAGACCCCATTCAACGAAAAGAAATTATTCGAATCGAAAGGCAAGATATCGACAATACTGTAAATATCTCATACTGGAAATATACGTCACGCGAAAGAAGCAGACAAAGAGCGTGTCTCGAAGTAAATATTAACGAAAAATCTATCACCGAGTACCCCTTCCCCTCTAAACAAAATGTTTGCCCCTCTCAGCAAAATATTTGTTTAAAAGTCATGTCAGAAAAAANGAGTACCCCTTCCCCTCTAAACAAAATGTTTGCCCCTCTCAGCAAAATATTTGTTTAAAAGTCATGTCAGAAAAAAATATGCTTAGTGTACGGATGCGTTAAACATTTAACTCTTAATTATCGTGTCTTGAAAAACCCAAAAAGAGAGATAAAACCACTTCGCTTTCCCTCACGGTATGCGATATTCACAGTAAAGGATCCTATGCATTCCCTATCACCAANGAGTACCCCTTCCCCTCTAAACAAAATGTTTGCCCCTCTCAGCAAAATATTTGTTTAAAAGTCATGTCAGAAAAAATTATGCTTAGTGTACGGATGCGTTAAACATTTAACTCTTAATTATCGTGTCTTGAAAAACCCAAAAAGAAAGATAAAACCACTTCGCTTTCCCTCACGGTATGCGATATTCACAGTAAAGGATCCTATGCATTCCCTATCACCAAAGCATAGACGGTCATCATTAAAAAAAATTTCCTCCCAAGTTTAAAATCAGTACGTTAAGAAATTTAGGCAACGGGAAAAAATTTCCATATGGTTACTTTACCTGTAACGATATTTCTAGCTCAGTTTATGCATATAAAACTCTATNTACCGAGCGTTACACTTTTTCATAAGTGACTCCCAGCCGCAACCTAATTTAAGACGTTGTCACGTCAAAATTTCCTCCCAAGTTTAAAATCAGTACGTTAGGAAATTTAGGCGNCAACGGGAAAAAATTTCCATATGGTTACTTTACCTGTAACGATATTTCTAGCTCAGTTTATGCATATAAAACTCTATATACACGCAAATAATGTATGTTTAGAAAGTTTTGCGGGGGTAAAAATTATATACCGTGAGGAGACGCTAGCGTTAAGGTACACCCACCACAAGTGCAAAATCATAAAATCAGTTACCTTTGGCAAACAAAATTTCAGTATTTTCATACATTCGTGTGCAATCGCTCCATTAAAAGATATATCAGATCCGCGGTGAAACACCCCCACCCTCACCTTCTGAGTCTCTTCACACTGCTACGTGACTTTAGCCACATGAAAAGTGCCCCGCGAACATTTGCATGTATTTGTGCGGCCTCTAATCCAGCAGGTGTCAATAATATTCACTCGTTATGAATTACGCGAAATAAAACAATAGTTTTATTACCGAGATGTCAGTCTACCATGCAGATTTATACCACAATATGAATTGCAGCAAAGACACGCACGCACAGTTCTTATTCACCTCCCTTCACCGTCGTCGACGCATATAAGGAACTACTTCACAACTGCAAAGAAATTAAAGCATATTGCAGCTAGCATATTACGGAGGCCATGAAATTTTAGAGTTATGTTAATCCCCTTCGAACGTAGAAAATTAATTCAATGTAAATTTTTTTTTTTTTAAATAAATTCTAGCTCGAACTCCACCTTCGTTTTTTTGTATAAAAATGGGAAGTGTGACTTTTATTTATTAAAAACGGTGAAACCAAAGATACTTTGTGGTGCTGAGAAACTAAGAAATAAGATTAAAATGGTACATACTCCACTTGCTCATACGTCAAACACACACACACCTACACACACAGCGAGACTGAAATATAACACTTGCAGGAGCGACTGATAGACGCATTAACAAACATTTAACACATAAGGGTACTTAAAGAAGTGGATACCAGTGCCATTACAGAATTAAACGAGATACACCTTGCAGTCGTAATCCAAGCTCGCGCACACGTCCAGCCGCGCTGCACCAGGTGTTGAACTGAACTTTGCCCTAGCGCACTGACTGCCGGAGAGCTGAGCGACGGTCACAAAGTTCTGTTGGAGTGGGGAGGGGGAGACTAGTCGCACCATCAGCTTGTTTTATTTCTCAAACAAGCCAACTTTAGTTCATAGGATAATAAACACAGATATCTGTACGCACAAGTCAACGCCAGGGAAGACCCATATTCAAGGGGACTCGGGTTCGATACTCGACTCATTCGGCCCAAATTTCTATTTTCAAAAATCACTCTAGGTGAATGCCGGGATGGTTTGTTGGTCGAGTCCTTTTTTGTTCCCGCTTTCCCTAGCTACCCGCTCAGTCTCAAAATATTATTAATGTACTTTTATTATTATTTTATCTTGCACGCCACCTAGAAAATGTAAACTCACACTACTATTTTACGAGAATCTTATACAGTCACGAATAACAAATATTTATGTGTTTTCATTATAATAGGAAGGGGTTCCGCCAATTTCTGTAATATTGAATCCGCAGCATCGGGCGTTCAGAATCACGAGCCATCCACGTTTCGTAGACGAAAAACATTAAAAATATTGCAAAACGTAATGCAGGCAAATGTGTACGTATTAACTAAAAAACAAATAACTATATTGAGCACAAAGATTTATTAGGAGTCAGAAATTCCTTGCATTTTTAAGGCAAACCGAGATACCATTTTGCATTTTACAAGTTTTTAAAGATACCATTTCGCACACGAATCGTTGTTGGCCAGTCTGATAACTCTAGGAATATATACCGAATCGGGTCATTATTATTCTCTTCGTAATCCACGAACGAATCCTTTCATCCGCTGATGCAAACATATAGAAATATTTCTACTACCACATAAACAGTGGTAAATTAATGCTAAACTATTTGGGGGGGGAGGGGGATCCAACAGAATATTCGACCAGCTCAATTACGCAAATACAAGTGTAAAGCTCCTTTCGTGAATAATTTTTTTTTCCTCTTTGCGTCGGGAAAACCTAAAACATTTTTCCACCGATTTTTTGTATACACACACGTGCAGATGAAACCAAGTTAAGGTAAGAAATAACACGCCACCCATTACAAAAATAAAAAAAAATGCCTATTAACGATCTTAAGATATCACACTTCATGCCCCGAACGGTGCTACATATTTACATTTATGAATCGAGGCAATATTCCAAGGTGAAAAATCCCTTATATTTTAAGTTGTATAAATATTAAACCAACAGAGAAAACGTGTATGTCTACAGCCAAAATTCCCGGCCATTGAAAAAAAAATTAAACATCTAGTCCCCTAGTATGATTTTTCCAATTTCATAGTACGCGTCATAATATCAGAGCTTAGTACTGATTCTAAAATAGTCCCCAGGTCATTACGAACCTGCAGAGATACATCCGTACGTTGGCAATGTTTCAGTCCAGGCATACCAGTGTATCACATAGAAATACGAACGATAAATTTTCAGAAGATCAGAAGCAACAGCTAAATCACCCATTATAGGTGTTCACTTTTGCGACAAAATTTGTGTATCTCCATGATGCCCAAAAAGAGTTCTGATGCTTGCTAACATACTTGCGCTATATCAGCCCCTCGTTTTGCCACGAAGATATTAAATCTCGTATTATGAAAGTACATAAGCAATAGATTCACGAACAAAATATTAAAAATACTCATGATTACGCACATGAGGTTTATTACCCATGCAAAAGTAAACAATTATCGGGCTGCAGGAGTAATGTCTCAGGTCAGAAGGTCTACTGAAATCTGCGATATTATGAAGATTTTGACCCATCAGTTCAGGCTCCCCATTGAAAACAGCACCTCAGGCCCATTTCGCAACGATGACCTCTTCCACGGTGTCGCATAAGACAGGGACTGCAGTGGATAGAGCTCTCGTTTCTAATCACGAGTACGCACACAGCGACATTTCTTTTGTACACACGTTTTCGCACAGGAGGTCCACCTCAACACCATCCCATTCTTTACTTGGCCTCTTCGCCCCAACACGATGAAACTGTTTCGATTCCCGGCAGGGGCGCTCCCAGATTATCCCCCTTTCATTCCTCAAAAACCTTCCTCATTGCTTGAAACATTCCTCAAAATCGTTAGTCATCCCTATAAATATTCCTCAAAATAATTCCTCATTCCTAAAAATATTCCTCAAAAACATTCCTTATTTCACTAAAATATTTCATATTCGCAAATATAAATTATTCAAAAACGTTTCTGATTCCTAAAAATATTCCTCAAAACCATTCTTTATTCTTCAGTAACATTCCTTCCTCCGTTCATTTGTTTGTCAAACCAAATTAAGTCGTCTTAAAGAGCCTGAGAGGCGCAATATACATCAGATTGAACCATATTCCCCTTAGCACACTTTCTCACGCAATTTGTACTTAAAATATATCTTTTAATTCAATTTTTCACACCTCTGAAATAATTAGTTTCTCAGAAAACCAGAAGTGTAATGTTCAATAAATTAAAGAGTGCACAAATAAGTGCACATAGATTTATTATCTTACTTTATCCATACATAAAATTTTTGCAGTTCTCTGATGTTTACAGGTGATGGATAGTAAACAATGGTTTCATTCGCTGTGGTCCCTTTCCTTTAGTTCAATGGTCTAGGTCAAAGGTCAAGNCAAAACCATTCTTTATTCTTCAGTAACATTCCTTCCTCCGTTCATTTGTTTGTCAAACCAAATTAAGTCGTCTTAATGAGCCTGAGAGGCGCAATATACATCAGATTGAACCATATTCCCCTTAGCACACTTTCTCACGCAATTTGTACTTAAAATATATCTTTTAATTCAATTTTTCACACCTCTGAAATAATTAGTTTCTCAGAAAACCAGAAGTGTAATGTTCAATAAATTAAAGAGTGCACAAATAAGTGCACATAGATTTATTATCCTACTTTATCCATACATAAAATTTTTGCAGTTCTCTGATGTTTACAGATGATGGATAGTAAACAATGGTTTCATTCGCTGTGGTCCCTTTCCTTTAGTTCAATGGTCTAGGTCAAAGGTCAAGGTAAAGGTCACTTGGATCCATTATGGCTGCCGGCCGACCGGAATGACAGAGAACGAACAGCTCCGAAGCTCTGGTCCTAGGTTCCGATGTGCCATAGTCCCCATAATACCTCCCGTGGTGAGGTTCATAAAACATGGCATTCAACATAAATGAAAGACAACACCCGTCATTTACACCGTAGTCGGCAACATCTGCGTACGTGTTTTCCGTCTGTCCTTCGACGACTGGCTTGTCGACTGATGAGCGGGTGTGATTGTGCAGCTTGATTGCAAACCTGCGCAAGAACTATAGTTCACCAGCTGTGTTGTATTTGTACCAGGGTTTATTTGGAAACTATTTGCCGAAGATATTTTTGTAACACTACAAATGAAGCTAATTTCACAAAACCTTAGTCTGTAATGTATAAAAATAATGTTGAATTTTCAAAAGAAAATACTGTTGACTTGAAGTTTATTATAAATATTTGCTACACACACAATTTTATATATTTTTCAAGAATAGGGCCAAAAGTGTTGTAGGTATACAGTATTTCAGCTGTAAAGTTACAATAAAACCTATAGTAACTAGTTTCCAAAGAAATATTCGTTACAATAACAGGAATTTTTACTGTGCAATGTTAACCATGATGGATTCGGTCACTATGCTGAGAAGTATAGGAAATTTCCCTGCGGATCATCAAATTTATATTGTATGTTCTTAATCGCATGGTCTTTAGAGTTCATAGGCATAGTTACTTTGCATTTCAAATATCACACTCCACATGCGCTTGTTCATTAATTATGACCAGCTCTCTTCGTTGTGCTGCCGAGGACAAACACATCGAAATTAGNCTGCCGAGGACAAGCACATCGAAATTAGTGCCTACAGAGCAATCCAAACTCGTTTGTGTTTCAGCGTAACTGTATTGAAGGAGGAACGCGGTTTTTTTTTTTTAATTTTTAAAACAATTTTATTATTGATATCATGTTTTGTAAACGTGATTTCATCCGTTTTCATTTGTTTAGTAATTCCAGCTTATAACATTTAGTTTTTTATTATTTATTAACTGAGAACTAATTTTTATTTTTATTTTGCGGTAAACCAAATGTGATAATTCCATAAAATGTAATGTCCATCAATTTCAAAATCGTAATGCACATTAATAGAAAAGCCTAATTAGTTTATTTAATCATATTTAAATACTTTAGAAAGGGAACAGCTTGAGAAAAATATTCGTATTAAATAAAAATAATAACTTTTAGTATATAAGCCTATTAACTTTTGTTCCTATTGCAATGGTTTCCAATGACTTATTTATAAATATTATTTCTATTTAATTATGTTGATTATAAGTATCTATATATCTGGTGTACATGAAAGTTACAAAATTGATACAGCGTTTCCCTTTCAGGTAATTTCAGTGATATGGTTACACACTTCACATGTGACTCCCAGTTAAACGATATCTTAACTCGAGAAACAATCAAAATAGCACATTGAAAAGCCACAGTTCATATGACCAAAATATTAATGAAAATTACAATAAAGGTGAACTTTACTCATAGTGTGCAATACTATGGTTTAGTACATTTAACATTTACTGAATTTCCGTGAAGAAAAAAGAGCACCCTACCACCTAAAGACTTGCAGCACTGATNTTAGTACATTTAACATTTACTGAATTTCCGTGAAGAAAAAAGAGCACCCTACCACCTAAAGACTTGCAGCACTGATGATATATATTTTTATATATTTAAGAATAACAATTACTTAACGGTAGTCTCAGTTTAGTTAATTTTAATGTAGATTAGATTTATCTGACTACGTACCAGAATGTGATATAATTCTACCTAGCATGAACGCTTCACGTAATTAGAATTTTTACATTTTTATATTATTGTTTGTTAGAAAGTTAGGTTTTTTGTGCTATCACAAAGAACTCGGTAAACATTTTCTAGGCCTTATATATATTTCACATGACTGTAGATCCGTTGTGGTAAGCATTATTCTTCCTGTGTTTTCATACAGAGAGTAGCAATATGTAAGTATATATATTCAATAGTTAAGTATTGTAGCCACAATAGGGTCACTTAATTACATAAGTAACGTTTACCCTTATTGTTAGTACCATTCCGCCTTAAACTATTTTATTTACGGCATACACAAAATTGAACTTATTTCAAATCATCTTAAATGACATATATGAAAAAATATATATTTATAGTCTCCATGGCATTTGAAAACTCGCAGGGATGTTTTCACCACAACCAGCGGAGAAATTTATTACTTTTATTATTGCTGTGCGATTTGTCTTGTCGACAGCGAGGACACTAGAGAAAGGACCAGTCACTCATAGCATAATCAATATTGTCATCACAAGCTTGTTAACGTGTTGTGAAAGTCAGTAAGCTTGTATCTAGCTAGAAGCGAGTTAACTTCTCTCCACGCATCAACCTTATAGCAAGTTTGATTTGTAAGACTCGTCTGCAAACTTGCCTTGCAAACATGCAAACGTGATTCAAGCCGTTTGCAAACTTGCTATTAGCAGGCATGTGCCAGTGACTTGAAATATGCGTTTAACCAAGCTTGGATGACACATGATAGTACAGGCTTGCTCGGCAAGGAAAATTCAAATCCAAACCATGCTTACATGCTATATGAGAGATACCCGCAAAGTCATTAGGAGGAGGGGAATCGACCGTTTCCTCATCAAGGAACCAACCCAATATTCGACTGTAGTTATTTCGGAAAACAGTTTCAAATGGAAATCAAGATAGCCTGACCGGGCATCGAAGTCATGTTCTCCCGGTTGCGAGTGCAGTACACTGCGCCGCCCAGTTCCGTGCAATTAGGAGTAGGTAAAGTAGTTCTTATCAGCACCGTCTTATGGGATGTTTTTATCATTATATGGTGTATCTTTCCCTACAAAATTACGGGTTCGAACCACGGTCAAGNACCGTCTTATGGGATGTTTTTATCATTATATGGTGTATCTTTCCCTACAAAATTACGGGTTCGAACCACGGTCAAGGCGTGGTCCTGTATGCTTTTAGTGTTATTTAGGATAGTTTTGTTAATAAGATATTTTCTACCCGTATCAGCCAGGGGAGGGGGGTTCATTTTCACAACACTGGCATAAAAGCCTGCATGTTAAAAAACAATATTGTTGGACTGTACTTCGTATATGAATTTTGTAAGAGCCATTCAGAACTTCTGAAAGGTGATGAAACACATTATTTACGGTGGAATTTTTGAATATGGACCGCACCTGGCGGCCGCAGCTCCTTATCTGCGAATCGATTCCTCGCGAACTGTCTTCGAAGCTGGCGTGACAGCGACTTGAATAGAGTCGCGCAGCCCGCGTGCGAGAACTCGATTCTGCGCGGGCCGCTGCTGCGCGGAAGGCAGGCAGGCTTGCCCCGGGCCGTGCGTGCAAACGGAAAAGCGGCGCGCGCAAAGTGCAACGGGTACATTTTTCATCGCCGCAAACAAACATGAAATCGATATTTTAATCGCTGTCTCTGGGCGCCGTTCGCAGCCCTCCGTGCGAGCGACAGCGCGCTCCCGCGACCCGCACTGTCGTGCGGCTGTCACAACTACAGTAACTCTGTCCGTTAAGGTTCCCGCCTACCTGGCGCTTGAACTGCGTCATGGTGTCTTTGAAATACGCGTTGTTCAACGCAACTATTAAACGTGCGTCCAGTATGCTGTTCTACGAAAAGAACACATACTGAAGACGAGGGATGTTGAATGCTTTCAAGACGCCAGGCACATTAGAAACACCATTTCGGAGTACTCTGAACTGGATAAAAAAACTGCTTTATCCAAAGCGCTGTATCTCAGAATGTACGCATCAGATACATACAAAACTACTCAAGGGCCCTGCACTGACCCTTCCTACAGACCTTACCCCAATAAAATGACAAAGTCGCCGCTGAAGGTCGCATAGGGACACATAGGGCCATGTGCTTAGCGGCGATGGCGCACTTGATGCGCGTGACAGTGTCGCCCGTATCGCTCCCACCGAGGCTAACTGGGTTCAATCCCCGGCAGGGTCACTCCCAGATATTCGCATGTGGGATCCGTGCCGGAGAATGCCGCTGGTTGGCGGGTTTTCTCCGGAATCTCTCGTTTCCCCCGCCCATGCATTCCGTCGTGGCTACAATCTCACCACATTTCACCCTCATCGGCTCTCAAGACCCCCTTATTAAGAGCCGTCCAATTCTCTCAACTCAACTCAAACGCGGAAAAAAACTCTGTGAAGGTGGAAGCCTTAAGGGTGTTGATCTCGAAAAAAAATCTGTTATTTTATATTTGTAAAACATAGTGTTCAACTTTTATACACCTTCAGTGATTACTCTTAACCCACAAAAAAATGCTGTGCCCATAGTTTTCGCATAAATACACTTCAAAATCACATATTCATTATTTTAGAAATTTACAAATAACGAAAACTGCCTTGCGTTCAGAAATAAGTTAATTCACTCAGAAAGAAGATGCTAAGATGGCAGGCTATTGAATAATTATCATTGGCTATTTAACAGGGGGTGTATTGTTTTAATGATCTTATGATTGTAAAAAACTTCATTCATATTTACATTACTTTCCCAGGAAAGGTAAGCTCATGCGAACACACACTAATGTGTATTTCTCTACCAGTTATTTTTGTAACCAACCAAACTAACTGTAATGTTGGTTTGTTTGCAATGCCCGTAACTGTTATTCTTATGGAAATATCACAAAAAAAGTATGTATTCTACAATTATAAAACTCCAACTATAAAACGGTTCAATCCACCAGCAGTCTTATCTTCATTCTGTGGTGCAGCAGGTGCCTAAACCATTAACCTCAATCATTGCAAGAGGCGAGATTATTTTTATTTTCTTACCGGATTTAATAAAGCGCTGTCATGCCACTAAATCAAGAATACGGCCTACAGTATAAAGTGATTGTGTGGTAAAGTGCTTGCGTTGTATACCGAAGATGCGGNCACTAAATCAAGAATACGGCCTACAGTATAAAGTGATTGTGTGGTAAAGTGCTTGCGTTGTATACCGAAGATGCGGTTTTAAGTCTCGGTGCGTCCAAGTTTTAATTTTCCCTTATTTTGTTATATTTAACGCGAAAAATGTTTCGTTCCATNTTTTAAGTCTCGGTGCGTCCAAGTTTTAATTTTCCCTTATTTTGTTATATTTAACGCGAAAAATGTTTCGTTCCATCTGCCTTTTTTCATGAAATTTGTATTCGAGAGTATTGTAACAATGATTTAGTGTCCACTTCTTGACAATGTAAGTTGAAATACAAAAACAAATATTTGGGGGGGGAGTTAAAAAATACGATGCAGCACTGCGGCACATATCATCGGACTGCAGTGCTAGATACTCGGAAAACATCATCGGCAGAGACTGTGTAGGGCACGCTTCATTGGGAACTGACAACCAACCGGAGTATAATCNTACTCGGAAAACATCATCGGCAGAGACTGTGTAGGGCACGCTTCATTGGGAACTGACAACCAACCGGAGTATAATCACTAACTTCATGCGACAGATATGCGCTTATTAGGAGCTCGGTAATACTGCCAACGGGAACTCGACGAGAGGAAGCATGCATAGCTTGGCCTGAAGAGTTCCGTTCCCAACTGATCTGGGAAAATGGATTCGCCTACGCGTACAGGAAACCCCCGTAAATCCATAGATGGCTCGTGTTAACGAGGCAATGTGTAGGCTGGCACTGGCTCCAGAGGCGTCATCCAATGGGCCATTGTGCTACCACGCACGTCCAGAGCAGCAAGTTCATTGTTGAGGAGCGGGACATGGCTTGGCCTGCTCGTTCACCTGAATTTGAATGTTATCGAGCATATTTGCAATGTGTTCCGACGTGGCGTTGAAAGCACAGTTACGCCACCGGATGTCCACGAGTATCATCCAACACACGAAGTGCCACTACGCACGTCCAGAGATACCAATTTATTTTTAACGAACACTCATCCAAGTTAATGGGACTAGATTTGGCCTGCCCGTTAACCTGACTTGGATATCGTCGAGCATATCTGCGATCCCTTCCTGCGTGACTTACGCTACCTTGAAATAACGTTAAGGGTTTGAACGTCCTTGAAGAAGCATGGTGAGCATTGTCCGCAGACAAGTTCAGAATTCTCGTAGCTCTCGTATCTTTGACATGTCTTAACGCTTATAAGATCCAGATGTGGACTTACCTGACATTAGACAGGTACCCTACTTTTATAGTATTTCAGAGAAAATAGTTTTTGCGTTGTTTCCGGTAGAATAATGAGTGTTTTTGTATCAAGGTCAATGCCTAAAGTGTTTAGTCTCACCGTCTCTTATAAATTATAGTCTCTCGTAATTAAGTGAAGGATGTTAAAATTACTGTGAACGGAATACATAATTTTTATGGTGTACCACGTTGACCCCTACTTAGATTAGTCGGGCTTAGGGTCACGTCTGCAGCGAACTCATGAGCGACGAAGCAAGTTTCTCAGAGAAGCAGGAACGGTAGAGGAATCTGCCGTAGCTATAGTAAGGAACTATCCCACCATCTGCCTGCGGTGATTTCGGAAAGTCCTAGAAATCCTAAAGCATGATTGCCAAACCAGGGATCGAACAAAGGTCCTCCCGAATTATATTCAAGAATTTTTCTCTCTCCGCCAAATTGCAGGACTTAATTGAATGTTTTGACACGTTGCAACTCTTACAGAGTTTGGTATTTCTTGTGGTTATGGCGACTAAGCCACACAAATTAACACTCACGCCTTATCCGTGACTCTAACTCGGTACCCCTCCCGCCATAAGTCAGCACACAACTAGTTGTGTCACAGAGGTCAGCGTCCTCACGTACTCCGGTATTTCCAAGACTCCAAGACAATTTCTTTCCTATAACGTAAATTTTTGCACTTGGTTATTAAGGGAAGCATGTTGGCTATGTTGGCTATCAAAGTTATTCTACATGTAATTTGAGTGTTAAAACCACGACTTCTCTACAATCAATTCATTTATTAAAATGTATGGATTTCATTACTTCAAACTCAGAATTTTAGCAAACCGTGGCCGACATACCCACTTACTTTAGAAGTACAGCAAATCACCCCTTTCTTTTTCAACCATGATAAGTCTCTGGAGCAATAAATAGTAATTACTCTTCACCCTTGAAACTAAAATTACTACTTCAAGACTACGGAAGAAATGAGGAAGTGGGTTCGTGAACAAGTAAATAAATAACTGAATATACAGCAAATAAAAAAATCTGTGATGTGTATAGAACTGTAATATATTATATTGAACAACAACATGCCAAAAATTGCTGTAATACATGCACAAACTAAAAACGATGGCATAGATCAGTTCTCAAAATTTAAGATCTTTTGACTCTTCCTTAAAACTTGCAAAGATAACGAATGCAATTTTAGATTTAACTTACTATGGTGATTGATTTAGTACAAAGAAACCACCGGTGTACTACGTTGAGAAAAGTAAGTTAGTTTCTAACTATAAAGAGTTTTAATTCCGCAAGATAGATAAAGAATTTAATTGTGTTTTTTCCTATTGTAGTGTTTTTGTATATTATTTCGTTACTTTGTAGGCCATATATTCTGAAGTGCGAATGATTAAAGTGCGGAATTTTGGTAATAATAAATTGATTATTATGTTTCTCGTTCGTGAGGCGGTAAACGGGGTCTTTATGCTTGGGTCCTTGTGCTAAGTTTCATCATACTTGCCAATACAGTTGTACGATTGCACAAGATCGTGAGAGACGGAAGTGAAAAAATTGCCAATAATGAGAGGTGACAGATGCAAACCCTTTGTTTTAAAAGTAGACAATGTGTTTATTTTTTGTCGAAACATTTCTACAACACATTGTATTATCTGGTAAAGAAGCGAAGATAAATTCATAAGCGGCCAGATGTCTCTGAGGCGAGGAAATATTCAGTATAATCTAGAGAAGAATGTTGCGCCATTAAGTAAAGGATGTTCACTGTAAACTGAGCACATTTGAAAGACATGCTTAAAGATATACTTGTACGTACATTGCATACTGTTCCACCACACGTAAAATGAACACTTCCGTTGGCAGTAAAAAAAATTATCGTCAGTTCAGAACAGTTTTGTAGCGGTTCTCCAGACGTCGTTTGCAAGTGCATACGCAGTGAATCGCTGCAGAAAACTGCAGGCCATCGTTGCAGTAGACGGAAGGAAAGAATTTTCGTAATGCCTGCCGGCCGAAACCCCAGGCTGCTCTGCGCAAAGCGCTGACAGGTACGGACGGCCCTCGGGGCAGATAAAAACCAAACTGTTACAAATTTTTTGTTTTGTTTTGTTTGGCGCTGCGCGTTTATTGCCATTTTGCCCAGCTGTCGAGCGCGCGTGTTAGATGTCCGTCACGACGGCCGTCGACCACTGGCGCCTCGCAGCATCCAAGGACAGAAGCTGTCTCTACTCCTCCCCGCAGCTTCGTGGCCTCTCTCTTTCTAAACACAGCGCTCTAGGGATGTCGAAAAAGTATCGATACATCGAAATGATGATATTATATCAACGAGATGTCGATATAAATCGCCGATATGTTTCAACGATATTTTATCGAAATCAGTATCTCTTTCCAGGCATCGGAAATAAATATTTTTTAAATGCTGTTTTAGTAAGCTCTTTATCGAATGCAAAAATTGAATAAAACATTGCTGTTTTTTTTTGTCAACAAGCCCATAGCAGGCAACACATTTTTCTGCAATACTTCGTGTCTTCAGTATGTAAAGTTCCAAGCAAATTAACTGTCATAAAGCCCTTTAATACAAAAATATCGGATTCCGATGTACCGAAAATCGATATTTTTCTTTTGATAAATCATTTAGTAAAACGATTCATTTATAAATACCCAATTAAAATAATATGGATATATTTTCTGATATCAACACTCCTACAGCGCTCACGGAAAATTGCAGTAACTGGCGGCGGAAAGGAAGAAACGAGAAAAAAATCAATTTTCGAACTACCAACATTTTTTTTAGAATTTCGTATAGGTTTTTATAATTCTTAAAAGAGATCTGTAATCGATTCCCAGGACGTACTAATAGGATCAATACTTTTAACACGTAGAATTTTATTTAAATAATAATCTCCTGTCTTCTCATTATTATTTATTTGATAACCACATTGACTATGTATTGCTGTTTGGGAATAAAGTTGAGTAAATAGCATAGAAAAACCTACAATAAACTATATGGGCCTTACACTTTTTTCTTTTGCAGTGGTATGGGAACAGGAATTTCGGGAGCAAGGCAGGAGTTTTTGGCCAGCCTTTGCAGGAATAACTCTGATGATCTGGCAACACTGTCGACCAGCGTCGGCCCGCGTCGTACTGCTTCGCACTTGTGGCGAACTTCGCTCGCGTCGGCAGCGCCTCTCTTTGTCACTGCGTGCACTTCTCCGAGTGCGGGCTGCGAGTGAAATAGTGGTGACCGGAAGGACGAGAGTAGGGACGATACTTCTTAGTTGCGTTCGAATTCGCTGTCACATACACATAGAAAAAGATTTAGTTGAATCAAACAATTTTTGTTTGGTGCAACCGAGTTAATTGTTTGTACAGTGGCAATGAAATTATTCTGCTGTTGTACCAAGTTATTTTCTTGTTGTTAATTGGTTGCCCCAAACAAATATTTCGTCGCCGCAACCAAAGATTTGTTTGACTCTACAATAATTAAACAGCTTCGTTTAATATAAAAGAATATCAATCCCAACCGAGACTCGAACCTCGAACGTTTGCGCTCAAGAGCAACGCCCTTGCAACCTCAGCTTATGTGATTGCTGACGAAATGGGAATGTTTTTAAAAATATTTACATTTTAATACTGCACAACTTGCGCAAATAAATATTCCAAGTTTTACAGCTTTACTTTTTTAATTTCGTATTGCACTTTTATTAAAATGTTTATACTCTTATTGAACATCAATAAATACACTAACAAACACTGTTACTATCCTAATTGCAACAAGACATTCAAATAAACTTTCGAGCTGTGTTTTCGAGCGAAGGCATTAAATGAGTGGCTAAACAAATAATATATGCAGTTGGTTCAACTAAATATTTTGTTGACACTGAAACTTCTTTTGACCCAAGGCAGATATTTTGTTAATATAAGCGTGTATTTTTTTGAACGAACAAAATAAATTTTGTTGTTTTTCAAGTTTTGTTTATCGTAGAAAATATTTTATAGGAGCAACTCTATATCTCTAAATAGTATAAAACAAAGCCGCTTATCTGCGTCCGTCTGTGTATTCGCTTCAAAACTAATTAATGGATATTGATGCGGTTTTCAACTTCATTTATATAATTTAATTAGGAAGGTTTCGGTGTATAATACATTTATATTTAATGTCAGGATAGTAGAGAAATGTCGAACCGTTTGTAATCAAGTCGTAAAAAAAACGCTTTTAGGGCGCTTACATGGCTTGCGCTGACTGAACCATAAGAGATACATCAAATTAATGTACTTCAGAATTCTAGCTCTCAAAACGTTCTACATAAAAGTCCGCGATAGCATTTCTTTATATTTTAAGGATGACCCATAGAAACAATTTTTCTCTTTCAAAGTTTCGCTGTAAAAACTTAATTGCTACCGGGCGAAGCCGGGCCACTTCCCTAGTGTATATATATATATACATCCCTACACAAATATTTGGTTAGCCTCTCTTTCAGTGTACCGTCGTTCACTTGCCGTCGGTTCCTTCAATACTCACAATTCTCCACATTCCCTTGATCCCATAGTGACGAAGTGGGTATAATTTCAAAAACCCGTCTTCGTTACGCAACTGTCGCAATCTACAACTCATAAGAAAAAAAAATTGCTTAAACGCATTTTCTTACGTTTTCTAAGTATTTTTACGCACAACAGTGTCCCGAAAATATCAGGAAGAATCTGCAAAACTGTTATGAACTATTGAAATATGAAACGTACACTGTAGGTGCATGTGAAGGGCACATCGTTCGTACACTAAGGCGAAGGAGACTTTCTAGGGTTCATGTGTGCCCTTGGCACCCACTCGGACACCAATAACGTGCCTCCACATCCCCGGTGCATTTTTGCAGGGGAACGAAGACACGCAAGGGCTCTTAGCTGGTGGAATACGAACACAGCTTTTATATAGGTGATTCTCTGTAAACTGAGCCCTTTTTAAAGCCCTGCCAAGATCTTCTTGCATGCAATTTGTGTTATCTTCCGCCATGTGTATAATTCATATATTCATGCGCCAGTCAAGTGAAACGGTGAAATCCTTAGAAATACATATTTTTTTTACAAACATGCTAGTTATTACACTTACAGGCTTTAAAAAACACAAAGCAAACAATACCATTCCAGTATTCGCAAATGTTTGCCTAATAACACTTTTAATTCAATCTTAAGACATGGAACTACGTTCACCTCCATCGTTACCGACTTTTACTGGGATCATGCCAGTCAGTGTGCACGTTGAAATACTTGCAGGTAGGAGCAGTGACATTTTCCATAGGTTGATTTCAAAATTGCTCGTATAACCGCGAGCTACTTTTATCGTATCTGCGCCAAACACCGCTCAGTTTGTAGGCACTCCGCCGCGTTCCGACATACGCTGATTTCACTGCCAGTAATACCGGTAACATCAGCTGAAGGCTATTCACGGTGAAGTGAGCACTTTTGATAGCCCTCTCATTTGCAATAACATTCAATTAATATATTTTATTTCCGTGTGCGGTGAAATATTCACACTGTGTTTATACTTATATGGCAATATTTATTTTAAAAAATATGTTTAAAGATATAAAAAATTGCTGACAGGAAAAAGTAACTGGGGCCTCAAAAGTGCTCACTCTACCGNAAAAAATATGTTTAAAGATATAAAAAATTGCTGACAGGAAAAAGTAACTGGGGCCTCAAAAGTGCTCACTCTACCGTGAGCAGCCTACATTGTTTCGTTACTGCTGACGAGCAATGGTGTTCACTGGAAATGGTTTTCGAGGGTTTTTGGTTGACCCCTCGCGCAAGGCTACAACGACTACTAAAAAATCTGAATATAATCAGAACCTGCAGAGGTAGTGCCGCGCTAGTGAAACCAGACTTTGGTGGGCGGTTCAACAAATGCGTTCTCTAAAATACGTTTAGAGAAATGCAGCAAAATTAAATACAAAAAAAAAGTATTTAAGTAAATACGCTATATATCTGAAAACCAGAAATGGAAATGGGAAGTGCGTATTAATATCCTTCGGTGTTATGCCTGAAGGCTTATGAGGGGATGGCTTACAAACTAACTCAAGACCTAACTTAAACTAACACCAATGCCTTATCCAGAATTCGAACCTAGAACCGCCCGCACCGCGGACCAGTGGAACACCAACCGATTACCACAGGAGTTCGGCTTAAAAACAGAAATTACCTTGTTATGAAACTTAATTTTCTTCAATCCTGCAAGAAATAGAATGTTTATTTTAATGCTAAAACCGTCTTAAATAAGAAACGAAATCAAACTTAACACTGATATTCCTTAATGTTATCACATTTCTTGGATTAAAATAAATATCCGAAATTTATATATTACTGACGATCAAGAACACTTCCTCTTTACTGCAGACACTTTATTTACTGCTGACGAGTACCGAAAAATAATGATTTCGCTGCCCGTCAGCACTAACGGAACGTGTAAACCTTATGGAATGCAGACGTGCACAGAAAAAAAGTCTCATGTTCTTGGAAGAAAAAAAATTACTATTGAGACGATTCTTTAAAATGTTATGTTGCAATAAAATTAATAATGTTGTGAGAAAGTTAGTAATGTTAACTATTTACAAATTTTTTCCATTATAGTAATAATGCAAATATGCTATTGAAGTGTTAATGTTAACAAAGCCTCTTAGCAATGTTGCCGCAACCAAATGTTGTATTACGCTGAAAATAACAGGAAGAACAAACTATTTTGTGTTACTGCGACATTATAGTAATGTCCAACCAAGACGTATTTACACTGACTTGACGGTGTAAAATGGCAGGTACTAGTGAACGGCGATAACTTCGTAAAATGAAACCGCTATATTTAAATTTTAAAGCATAGTATGAGAACTTAATGTAACGTAGATCAGTACCACCTTTCAAACATTGTAACGCAATTTACGTGAACCAAGTATGCATATATTTCTCAAGCATAAAGTATTTCCGTATAACAAAAGAGTACTGTAGTTTGTCGTTATATTATGTTGAATACCCACAAAATGAAATGAATTCAGACATGTTAAAATAGAGCAGTTCGTTATGTGGAGAACATCGCGTACTCGAAGCGGGCGCGATTCACCTCACGGTTGACATTTTTTTTCTTTTTTGGTATTATTAACTTTTGTGGCATAATATCTGTGCTTACATTATTTTACATCGAGATTTTGTTTTAAGGCAAAGGAAATACAGGAGAATTTTTAACACATGACATCAATTCAACACAAAATTTGTTTTGCCGCATCATAAATTAATGTTGGCAGTACAGTAACAAAACTACTTAATATTACCATTTAAATTTAGCTTAACATTATATTACATCAAGAGCAACATTAGTTACCGAAGGCTCACAGATAACAAAAATTTACTATACCTGTAACATTATTACTGTTCGCACATTAGAATTAGCTGTGTGGATCCAGACCACAGAGTAAANAAAATTTACTATACCTGTAACATTATTACTGTTCGCACATTAGAATTAGCTGTGTGGATCCAGACCACAGAGTAAATAAGTGTAGAGAGAATAAATGGCGGGGCGGTTCCTTTGATGTGGGCGTACCCATTCTCTGACTGGTTGCGCTCAGCTTTGGGAACGGGCCTAGTTTCTATTTGGCTACGGCGTCCTGCGAAAGGTTCTCTATTGGCTACGCTTCCAGCTGGTGCTTAAGTCACCAGACGCCGATTGGCGAAAGGCGATCCGACATGTTGTTGGCTAGGGGCGCCATTTTGCTGGCGTGTGCAGCTGAATTTCGCGGTAAAGGCTGTTCTTTCACCGCTGTATTTTTACGTACTCTGTGTCCAGACGATGCATTTTTGGTGAGGGGAGAGGCGGGTAGTCGAATCCAAATAAACAATTGTAGTTGAATGCAAGGAAATGAGAAACCTCTTTAGCCAAACTGAAACCGTGTACGTTTCTTCGCTCAGGTCATTGCCATGTCATTTGTTATCTGTATAATCGCAATACAAAAAAATACACGTTTAAAACGCTCGAAGAAATCAAAGACATAACGAAAATCAAACAAACGAAACTGAAATAGATTGTCTTAATTCATTTTAAGGTGAAATGAACAAAAAGTATTTTTTAGAAAACAAAAGACTTTTCAAGATCGTAGGCCAAATTTTCTTTTATTTCAAAAACTTCAATAAAATTTCAAAGTTTTTCTCAGTGTTACCTAATAGATGTCTCGAAGTAACAAGGAAAACGTGTTTAAATCTANAAATAAAATTTCAAAGTTTTTCTCAGTGTTACCTAATAGATGTCTCGAAGTAACAAGGAAAACGTGTTTAAATCTAAAATACGTCTGTAAGTGAGATATTTCGTTATATTCTCTGTGTGTTCTAAATGCAGCATAATCGTATTACTTTAACGTGATTATGCACAATCTGTTTACGTTATTTAGCGCTAAAGTAACTATATTTTTGCGTGGCCAAAATTTTTTTTAACAGAAAGTATGGCATATTTGCTATATGTGAANTATTCAGCAAGCCCCAGAATAAAAATTTCAGCACATCTCAAATATTTCAAACACTATATGTAGTGTCTCTGAAAGCAGCGAGTAAAGGGCGTTTACACACGGCTACTAATTAAACATGCTTCGTAAATATTTACCAAATTTTCGCAGGGAGCGTTCAGTCACTGCCACATACAAGCTTATCATCAGTGAAGAGCGGGATAATGTAACCGGTTAAAGAGGCGTTGTTAGGCGCAACACAATGAAAATATCGAACCCTATTTCAGTGCTTGTACGTAAAAGCGATCGGGGGTTACTCATTCGTGAGACAGTATCGGCCTCATCGCTCCCATGCTTGGGTGTCTAAAATGCGTAAAATACTTGCAGGTAGGCGTGTAAAACAAAATTTTTTTGTTGAGCCTTTGCTATAAGCCAAAAATGCTTATAACCCAAATCCAAAGTCTGAAACCAAAGCGATGGAAAATTTTGATTGGTTTTCATTTTACCCTTCTGTTTGATATTTTTGTAAATATTTCTCCATGACTGCGGTATACGGTATTGCTTTGTTATATCTGCATATATATGTATAGATATCGATATGTATAGTTTCACTTAACGTGTGTCGTGGACGCTGGCCCATAAAATCTACCAGACATGTGTTTGCGATAAAATGGGCGAATGTGTGTTCTTTACGAAGCATACATGTATAANGCCCATAAAATCTACCAGACATGTGTTTGCGATAAAATGGGCGAATGTGTGTTCTTTACGAAGCATACATGTATAATAGAATATATGTTATCGCTTCTAGATTATATTGTACGGTGATTGCGAATTCAAATCTCTCATTTTTATAAATACACACAGCATAAATAGTTTTGTTACAATAAGAAGTTTATATAAGAAAAATGTGTTATTGAAACTAGAAATTGTCAGTTTTCTTGCAGTCACGATGCAATGTTAATCACTCACGGAGAACCAAATATCTCGGGAAGACGAGGCTAGTATACGACCATTTATATCGTAGACTTTCCATAGCAGCAAAAGGGGATAAGTTAAATCAGTGCGGTACTTATTTTTTTAACACCAGAGGGATAAAAATCCGTACAGTATTTCTGGGAGTATTTTTAACACCGACGGAAAGATTACTGTATNATTTAACACCAGAGGGATAAAAATCCGTACAGTATTTCTGGGAGTATTTTTAACACCGACGGAAAGATTACTGTATCGATAAATTCTTGTTATGGCGGAAGAAAACACTTAATATTATATCGTGGAATGCGTGTTTTCAGTTCTTACTCTCAGTTTTTTTGCTATGGAAATAGTTCTAGCCTTTGCCTTTGTCTGGGGCCACAGTATTCAAATCTTGCTCTGACCCTCAGACCCGAAGCTTCCTTCCTGTGCCCCTCCCCTCTGATATACAACCATCAGCAGTCCCCCCACCCTTCTCCCCTTCTTGGGCCAAAGAAAGACTTTGTTCCTTCATTCCGGAGAAAGCTGGCCGCTATTGAAGCCCTTTGGAAACTATAATGAGGACAGGCGGCATCTTGCGGGATCTGCTCGCTGCATAGCTGGCAGGGACATCTATCTGAACACCACTTGATATGACCTGGACCACGATTCTCTTCTTTTATTTAATTGCATCCTTGTCATACACTTTCCATGCATAATAGTACATAGATATTGGACCAATCGTATGAATTACGTAATACAGCGTGGTTATTTAAGTATGTCACAAAGTTAATGCAAATTATGTAGAAGAGAAACGTATGACTTCTGAACTAAAGTGATTATTGAATCAGTTATGCATGTTGGGGCTTTTTTTGGCGTGAATACGTCTTTAAATTTGCAACCATAGTGGGCAATCCAGAAAATCTAATGATAACAAAATCGGGGTATACAGTTTAGCATTGCAGCTCCAAATCTACGTATGCATATAAAATTCAATTGCACCACTCGATTGCCAAAATATCAAAGAATTTGTTACGTTGAGTGAGGACTGTGAATCGTCGCGAGTGGCGGGGGAGGGGGGACCACCATTTTATGTTTGTTTCGCCGTGTCTCATAATTTCCGCGTAGTATAACTTTTGACGCGGAGTAGTAACGACGCTCGTTTAAGTTTTAATCAACAACTCTCGTCGAGATCAATCGATTAAGTGTATAAAACGTTTGTGTGGCGTGGTTTTGGTGAAATGGTATGAGTTTAAAGTAAAAACCATTTAAAACTTAACACATTGTCAGCCTATACTCGTCAAACAGCCAAATAGAAATACAAAAATCGTATAAGGTTGGAAAGAGCATATCAAGAGCAATCCAGTGATACCCATGAAACTCCATATTATTGAGTGAAGCGGTGCCGGGAACGTCAAAACGTAGACGTAGTCACGCGAAACAAGCGGCCCTGTCCCTGACACAGCCACACCCCATGTTTTTTTTCGGAAACGTAGAGAGTTAAAGTACTACAACAAGACTACCTTCACTGTACATTTAGGCATGGTTTTTAATAATCGGTTTTGAAAATCTAATGAATTCTCAGTTGTACACCATTTTATGCTATGTGAAAACTGCAACCCCTACGCATTTTGTTACTGGGGGGGNCTTCGGGGGTGATAGGTCCCTCAATATTAAATTAAGTTCATCATCCGTACATACTTTTCTATCTCATATTTCATAGGAATCACCTCTTAAAGAAACATAGTAAACAAGATTATATATACATAGAACATATCTGGTTACACCTTTACATAATACAAAGATAATTTTCTTTCCTCTTTCTCTTATTGTCCGTGACAGGCTACCAATAACCAGGAATATATCTTCATCACACTGAAGCAAATTAAAAATGAGAAGAAAGTAAAATATACAATAAATGTGCAGAATGTAATAATACATTTTTTTATGTTAGATTATGGTATCCGTATACTTATTAAGAAAGCGTGTTCTTAAAAAAATTTCTTCAGTAGATTTTAAAGGGTATTGGGTTCGAGAAACATATATTTAGTAGATGTTGAGGAAGTTTTCTAAAAGCGTACTACCAGAGTAAGAAGGGCCTTTTTGTACCAACTTTAATTTGACTAGACGTTTGTGAATGTATTTTCTGAATCTGGTTTTACGCCTGTTATAGAATTATTTTTCTTAACCATATTATTTAGGTAAGACATTATTAAAAATGCTAAAATCTTTGTGCCCTTGGAAAGGGGTTTACACGAGCCTGACTGTTTTGTGCCATTTATAACTTTTTTCTGTCTGTATAAACCTTTAAATATAGTTAACGCGTAACTATATTTACAAGGCAAAATGGAATTCTTAAACTCAAAATGTTTCCAAGACGATCTTTATAATATTTCGTGACTGACTTTTTATACAGATAGGCCAGCAAGGTGTCTTTATGAACGAGAGTGGAAAGAAAAGGGTCGAAGTATTTATTCTGGCAAATATACGCCACATAGAAATAAATCCATTTTAAAGGGCCTGAAGAGGGAAATATTAAATACTATTATATTTTCGCACGAATAAACTACTTATGTAGTACATTTAAAAAGCATATTTTATTTTCTTTGGTTATACTTGCTAACGGTTCGCTGTAATGTAACCACGATACAGACAACATACATGGCATAGATTAGTGCTGCTATCTCGTGATGATCACAATGAAGTATCGCTATCGGAAAACTTACATCATCAAGAGAATACATTTTTTTTTAAAAGCGTTATTTGGTATAGTGTAAAGAAATAAATACCATTTCTTATAGAAAAATTACAATTTTAACTAAATATGTGATTCAAGACACTCTGTAATAACAGAAAATTATAACTCAACAACCAGAATGTTGATTTCAGAAAACATGTCTCAGCTTTGCCAAACCCGTACTTCACAAAGGGCCGCGTGGATGAAGTGGCCAGACTGCTCACCCCCCACCTAGGCGAACCGGAATGCAAGGGCGGGGTGAAACGGGAGATCCCCGTGAAAACACGCTGACAAGCGGCATCGTCAGAAACGATTCCCACAATCCGGGAGCGACCCCGCCGGGAATAGAACATTATATATATAAAGCTGCTACAGTAACTGCAAGAGTTTGTTGAAAAGAGTCCACTGTATTCACTATAGGCATTTTAAAAGTAATGTAGGCAGCAATGTAGAGAATAGTTACTTTGTAAAATTTCTTATTATAGAATGATGTTTAAATATCGAGGACACTGAAATAATTTCATTTCGTTTATGTTTTGTCAAACTCTTTTAAAAGTAAGCATTTGCCTATTAAGAAAATATTTACATTTCTGACGATATCACAGTTAAAACTGATAGCCGTGTGAGTAGTGATAATGTGTATAGCAATGTTAATTTCCTTTTGGCGGAAGGATACAAAGCATAAAAGCATGTCGTAGTTATCAGGTATTTAAAAAATCCTCAATTAACCGCGTAGTATCTTGTAAGGATGTTTAGCACCAAAAAAATGTCACAATATTAAATTTGTACGAAATTATTTGTAAGTACCCTGTTGGCCACCCAAAAAAAATTATTAAATTATGTTTATTCTTAATTACCTGTAAGTACTCTGTTCTGTATGCATAAAAAAATTAGATCGCGTAGTTTTTTAATTGTGACATGTCAAAATCAAAATTTCATTGTTTTTGGGACGTAGAAATTAAAAATAAACGAAAATATCTACTGAAAAATTAACAAGGTTGACTTCTAGTTCATGCCTTTGTTCACGCAAGAAATTCCTCGCAAAAAATTATTTTACAAAATAGCTAAGAATCCAAATTTTGAGAAAATTTCCTTATTTTAAGAAATATCTAAAAATTTGCGAAAACATTTCTTGAAGTAACTAACTCTCTGTAACTTATTTTAATGTGAATAATCTCATTTTGGTAAGTGAGTTGGTTTTTATTATTTACAGGACTCAAAAACTCTAAAATTGTGATTTTGGCATGTCACCATGGAGAAAAAAAATATGCGGTCGAATTTTTTTTCCATGCAGCGTAATAGTACTTAAGTAATGTTGAATAAGTTTAATGTGTATTTCGTACAAATATTAAATGTTAAAATGTTTGCCGACCAGCGGCCTTCATTGTGCAAGGAGTAGCCGCGGCATCAATCTGCCGCGCTTTGTAGCACGTGGTGGGCTCGTCTGGATGTGACGTCATCACACGTGGTACGGCGGACAGGGACTGCCGCCCTCGTCTTCCCCGACGGCGCGTTTCTAGCCCCGCCGCGCGAGCCAACCTCCCTCCCTCCCTTCCGACGCGCCTATCCTTCTTTCTTTCTTTTCCTCGGCGTTCCCGCGCGAAGTCTCGGCCGTCCCGACCTCCCTCAACCACCCTGTCTAACGCCCGGGGCAATCTGGACCCCGCGCCAAGCCGCGAGTCTGGCGGAGTTATCGCGTGGTCGCGTGCTCGCGCGGTCGCCTTGCCCTCGCGCGCGCGCCCGACAGCGCGCCCGTCTGCGTGCTGTGCTCTAGTCGCGTCGCCCCGGCCCGCCCGCACCAGCTGACTGCGCTGCGCTCCAGGTAACCCCCCTCTCGTTCTTAACATACCCCTCGCGCTCTCCGCTTCCCCCCCACCACTCCCCAACACTATAATTCTTTCTCAAACACATCATACATTCAAACCACTTTCTTAAACATGAAACGGTAATCCCGTACTACTAATTTCAAAGTTAAATTTAATATTATTATTGAAATATTCTGGTTATTATATCGATCGCATAATTTTATAATTTCTTTCCGGTTTTAAAATATTAAATCGTTACCCAATTTAAAAAAAGCAATATTTGAAACATTGTTGTTTCCCTTTCTTGTTAAGTAATAAATTTTTAGCTTTTTCTGATTTTTATTTATTTTAGTTACGCAATTATGTGAATAATATCAAATATTTGTTTTGCTTAAATCGGTAATTAATTTTCTTTAAAAATCTTGTTGAGTCTATTAAAAAAATAGTTGTAATAAAAGTAAAAATTAATATAATAAAATTAATAAATTTTAAAATTTTTTATAATTTTTATAAACTTTTTTGCCAATACTATGGTTTCTTTCTTTTCAGGAGTATTTTGCGGTTATTATACTTTTAATGGCGACAACATTAATTTCACCTTAACTGTTATATCTTACTGGTTCCTTATCCTCAAGGATAAAAAGTGCAATGGGTTGATGTGTCGAGATGCACGGGGGTAAGAAATTGTAAGCAGCCCTAAGAGGGGGTAAGGGGTCAGAATCGAACCCATGACCTAAATGCGTGCCATATGTGCTACCTCCGTAATAAAAGTGCTCAATTTTCGGTTTTTTATTGGTGATTGGTACAAGATACGTCTAATTAGCATTTTCAGTAATAAGTATGTTTTTACTTATATGGATAAATGAGTGGATTTTTGCCTCACTAGTTACGAAAACCCATGGGCACGTTGAAATTGTTAACGCTGTCTAAAATTTGCTTATATTTCTGGTTATTGTACATTTCAGTAAATATTTATGCATTGGAACAGATCATGTTTATCAAACTTTGGTTATTTGGTCCATTATTGTTGGAGTCCTGCATAAAGAAAATTTTTTGAATTCCGAAACAGTTTTCTTACTATTTAATACCAAATTTTTAGTTTCTGAAAACACCATGCATGTATTTTGCTAGGTTTTAAAAATAATAATAACTGCTATTAGATATTCTTTGTTGTTGCTATCTGCATATTTCATAAACCTATAAACAGTAATATAACATTTTTTTTAAACAAACTTCTTACATATTATATGGCATTTTTCTAGACTAATGACATTCTTATTATGAAAAATCTAGAAAACTCTTAATGTGAACAACTAAAATATTAAGTTACTGAAACTGCTTATCTTAATATCACTATGTGATTATATTATCCAAAACTGACATTTCGCCATAATAAGTAATGTTTCAATTTAAACCATGATAGAAATATTTCAGTAAAGGCAGTTTTATTAAATACGATAAAGAATACGGTTCACTTAAATATAAGTCTGGTAATTAATATTCTCTGCGACAAGATAAGCTGTTGTAACTGCTGTTAAAATATTATACGAGTTCTGTCAAACTAACAAGTAAAATAAATATTTACGGCAATTAAGTTCCCATCACAAATGTTACTTAAGCCATTAATGTATTTAAGAGAAAATAAATACATTTTAATTTTTAGTTAAACCAGTACACTCTAATTTTAAATGAAATAATTACTTCAATAATTGCATTCATTTTTATTTAAACTAAGCAAACACTAGTGTCATACAACAGAAGATCTGTATGAATGTTTATTTATGTACGGTTCCGATATCTGTGTAAATATTTTTGGCTCATGTTTAAAATTTAATACATATGGATAAATATTTAGTTTTATATTAACTGTATAGCCTAGTAGGTTTAAGAATCACAATAGTGTGAGAAAAGTATTTTCAGAATATATTATTAAATATCTAAAATGTTAGAATTAGGATCACAGAAGGATAAGATACGACGGAAGTTCTTTAAGGACACATTTAAACACAATGTTGCTCTTAGTAATGACACACACATTATCTTCTAAAGTATGGTTGATGTAAACATAATTCTTTAATCATATATTGACATGGAACTAAATTTTGAAAGCTCTTCATAATAAAATCAATAGGTTTATTTTGCATACATTTTATCATTTTTATATTTTTAAATTACATTACGGCAGATTTAAAATTGTAGATTAATTTTTTAAAATTCCGATTAATTTGCTTTGCTGTAGTAACATGCCTTCTGTTGTTACATAAAGTTATTGGCAAATTAAATTAAAATGTTATTTTTAGAACATTAAACACTTTTAATTTATTAATTGGGGTCTTTAAATAGCTTTTCATTATTGTTTGCTTATATTTATTCTCTTAATGCATCTGCATTTCTAGCTTTTTCTATTTTGCTAAAAACAAATCTAAATAGATGTCACTGTTTGTTATTGTATGTGCAAGGGACTGTTATATTGTTTCGTTTTTAAGCTTTGTCTTACAAACAGTGTTTTTTATTATCTTATTTGAAGTTTTAAGTGAGACACTTTTCGAAAGAGCCATTGTTTTCCTTAAGTTGTTTACCTCACTCTGGAGTACAAACATAATATTTGAAATATGAACTTAAAATAATGACACAGCATATTTAAAATAAAATTATAAATAAATTATTATTGTGTTTATTGTGACATAATCAAATATTCAAAGTACAAGTGTGTCGTTTACACTGCAGGGTATGTCAAAAAACTAAAACACAATAACATTTGGAAAACTATTCTCTTGAATGCAATAATAAGAAAGAATTTTTTAAACCTCCATTTTTAGAGAGAACCATTCTTAGGGGCGATAACATGTTAGTGTTGTTTTAGGAATACTTATTGCATTTATTTGTAATAAACCTAAAAATATGGTTGTTGCTTTAAAGGCCACAAGTACACAATTTTTAGCATAATAATACGAGGTATCTTAGTTTTAATATACTGTTTTTTTGCTCAAATACATACTACGTTAATCTTTTAACATTTGATTAAAGTTTGTACAAAATTATCGTAGTTAATCAAGAAAACTTATGTTAACATTATCGTTGATGACTTAATATGCAATTCTCGGTCAATTATCCATAACATCACATGTATGTGTAAATAGCTATGGGTTCAACACAAAACTTTTAAGCGTAATGTTTACACTAGGACACTAAATTTGTTTTAAAAAATTCATATATTTTAACCAGAAAATATGAAATCAGTTATTAAATCCCAGGCTGCCTCTATAAAGATGTAAGCTAAATACGTAATAATTTCTTCCAGACTGCTTTTCCTGATCACATAATAGAATTCAAAGTTCAGCAGTCCAAGTCGTTTAACTTTGTTGAATAACAAATAGTAGCTAATTTATATTCACTGAAGCCATGCAGAATTTTCATATATTTATATTCATACTACTTTCTTATTGTTATGATTTTTACAATGTACGATATTAAGTTTATGAAATTTTATATAATGGCAATTTATGAATTTTACTTTTTCCAAAGTGTGATATTATTTTTCGCCATTTTTAGAACAACCAAAGTAACATGCTATAGTTATGTGTTTTGGCTGAAAGTGAGACAGAGAATTTTTTTTCCGTTTAATTAGCAAATTAACAGTGATGTTTTGTATAGGTTTGACGAACCCCCACACTGCATTACTATAATGTATTCACGGTAACTTCAAGATTTTCTGAAGCCCTGCTAAAGATCTACTTTCAGGGAGCCGATTATGTATCCTTCCGAAGTATGTATACAAAACATTGCCATGTGACACCTGTCAAATGTTTTGTAAACAAACAGTGTCATGTGGGAACTGTCAAATATTTTGTTAACAGTGTCCATGTGGGAACTACCAAAATTTATTTTTGAAGAGAAACAATGCCATGTAAATCTTAACTGTCATATACTTTAATAAAATTGTCCAAATGTCTAAAAAATGCTAATCAATTTAGCAAAATATTGTAATACATACAAAAAGGTAGATTGAAGTATATATCGGAAATGTTAGTTATATAATTTAATTAAAGTTTACTTATTATATTAAGATTTATTAACATATTTGGTGTAAGGAAAAAGTTAAATTTTCATAATAAACTTTTGGAAGTAGCACTCAGGTTAAAGATTTCACTGTGATAAATGGATACCATTTATTCTATTTTATCGCATATAAATAGCACATTTTATTTAAAACATTTTATTTAAAACTCGGGGTGCGACTTATAAGTGAGAAAAATTCCTCCAACCCCGCACTAACGTTTAATTTACTACGAATTCACGGCCCGCGGCTCGATTTCCATACTCTTCAGCGAACAAAATCACTTTCATTAACTTTGGACGCCACATCCATGTAGCGAAAAGGCAGTTCTTTGACACTCACTTCACTGCCACAACATCAAAACAATACTACGTGCGGCGCAAAGACGATATAAGAGAAATACGTGTAAGCCAACGCTAATGTGCTGCTATCTCTTACGCTCCACAAAAAGCTTTCGAAAATAATCGATTATCAGTTATTGACCAAAAATCGATTCCTTTTCATTCTTTTAAAATATTTTTTTCTGTTAAGGATTGCGAAGGGAATTACGTAACGGAAATATTCAAATGCCTTTCTATATTTTGCACGTTTATTTAAAACTTACAAAGATAAACTGCAGAAATAACAACGTTTATACTAAAATTACATCTTAACCTAGAATTATCTTTTAAGTAGAAAGAATGTGGTACATTAGTTTTATAACCACAATTCAGCGCCTCCAATATCCAATATGGCGTGGTTATACTTCTGAAAAAACGTGCCCAAACGGACAAGATGGAGTGTATGAGTCCGCTGGACAGACACTGAAATTTATTTAATTTCAATTAATAACAGTGAAACCTTTACCCATGAGTGCTAAGTGAAAATGTAAATATATAGTTTAGCAATATTAACTTTACAATTACGGCATTAAATTTATACATATTAATATTTAACCTACGAACTATTTCTTTTCAGCTATAACCAACATGTCCCTTCAAAATCCGTTGTTAATTCGTACGGACTTTTAACAAATTATTATAATTTATTGAAAAAATTAACTTAAAAAATAAAACAACCAATTTATATAGTGCTTCAGTGCTAAAAGCAAGACAAAACCTTTTTCCATATACAATTTTTTTATAACCAATTCAACATGTAACTCCTAGGGTGATTTTTCAAAGGTTCTTTTCAAAAGTATCGAAGATACCGTGAATGGATTATATACAAAAATCAGTTCGGTATTGCACTCTGATCACAAATACGTCGGTGAAGGTCTGGAAGTGCAACGGTTCCAATCAAAAATAATCGTTAAAGGTGCGAAAACAAAAGAGATCTGTAGGCGGGTCTATATGTTCTGTACTAGAACAGTGAACTTTTCTGTAAGAACNAGTATCGAAGATACCGTGAATGGATTATATACAAAAATCAGTTCGGTATTGCACTCTGATCACAAATACGTCGGTGCAGGTCTGGAAGTGCAACGGTTCCAATCAAAAATAATCGTTATAGGTGCGAAAACAAAAGAGATCTGTAGGCGGGTCTATATGTTCTGTACTAGAACAGTGAACTTTTCTGTAAGAACNTAGGTGCGAAAACAAAAGAGATCTGTAGGCGGGTCTATATGTTCTGTACTAGAACAGTGAACTTTTCTGTAAGAACTTTAATCATACTTGCGTGTACAATCACAGACAAGAAAACAACACACATTTCTATTGCTATTATTAGCTACGATGTAGATGGTATCGACACTAAATATGATTGTCCTTAATTTAAAAATCTAGATTGAGTATGGGTACATACATTTGGTTCTTACTCTCATACTTCTTTTCTCAGTGTAAGGTAAACGTGATTTCAACGGCTATTTTCAGCGGGGCACAGATGTAGATGCCCCATAATCTGGGTGATAAATTTCACGAATTAATTTATGAAGTGAGGTTGTGATACAGAAAACTTTCCTTTCTGTTTAAATTGTTACTGAACGTTATAATTTAATATTTCCACGATCCTTTTGACTGTTGTCTGTAAGTCTGTCACGTAAAGATATGAACATTTTAGAAAGAGGAATACTTTTATATTATGTCCTTTATATATGTATTTTCTTTTAAACAAACTATTTAAGTTGCATTTTTTAACACTACACTAAACACAATAACTAATTTTCATGTTTCATTATATTTTCCATTCACTGTTCTCATTTAACGGTAATAAGTAGTAAGCACAATTTTGATTTTCAATTTAGCGAGGTCCTAGACGAAGCGCCCGGATTGTCTTTTGCACCAGAAGGTCATATACATCTTCAGGGGAGAGATTTGGGCGTCTCTTGACATCGAAGCCTTGATTGCCGATGAGGGTGAAGCGAGGTATGGAGCAGCACCGGAATTCAAGGACTGGGGAAACGGGAGACCCCCGAGAAACCCCGCCAACCAGTGGCATGGTCCGGCGCGATTCCCACATGTGAAAATCCGGAAGCGACCTCACCAGGAATCGAACCCAGTTCTTCTCGGTGGGAGGCGATCCCTCTAGCCGCTGTACCATTGCGGCCTCTATAATTGTTCAGCATTGTAAGGCCGGGAGTCACATCAGGAGTAAATGTTCCGGAGCAAATGAGCTGAGTTGAGTCACCTCACGCATAACTACGTCTAGAACGTTTCTTACATAATTTTTACACCTATCAGCCACAATTTTGCAATCTTGTATTCATACTCTGCAGCGTACAATTAGAACATTACTCTGGTATTTTACATATAAAAGAAATGCTCTTTTTTTGTGGGGGATGTCTACATCTCGGAGAAACATGCAACTCAGAAGACTATCTTTCTTCTACGCTACTAAACAACAAAATTCCTTATTATTTCAGTATACCAAATATATTCGTTTTGGTGACTTTTTTCTGCTAAACGCTGTTCATGGTAAAGCGAGCACATTTGAGGCCCTAGCTACTTTTTCTTATGAGCGGTTTTTTTATCCTTTCAACACTTTTTAATAAAAGTATTGCCATGTAAGTAATAAACATATTGTATGTGTTTCACTGGACTCGAANTTTTCTGCTAAACGCTGTTCATGGTAAAGCGAGCACATTTGAGGCCCTAGCTACTTTTTCTTATGAGCGGTTTTTTTTATCCTTTCAACACTTTTTAATAAAAGTATTGCCATGTAAGTAATAAACATATTGTATGTGTTTCACTGGACTCGAAAGTTAAGTTCTACAGCTAAAATAAAATATATTTATTGACTATTTTTCTAAATGAGAGGGCTTCAGAATGTGCTCACCTTATCGTGAAAAGCCTATAAATTATATTTTGTTGGTACAACCAAGCCTCCGTTCCACCAAACGAATGAAATTTTTTGCAAAGCCAAATAAATAATTTAAAACTATTTTACTTGCACCAAAAAAAGTGTTTTGCTGTTTCAGTATATTAAAAAAATATTTAGTTTAAACAAACATATCGTTACACTTTGTCAACAAAATGATATATTTGGTTGTGTGTGATATATTTTCAACAAAGGATTTTTTTGCAGCGACAAAATATTTTGTTGGTGACACTAATAAATTTGGTTGATTTTCGCCTTCTCTATTAGCTGCGCGCTCAAAATAATTGTCAATTTTTAGCATGGTTTCCGAAGGTAAGAAATGCTTATGGGATCACTTTCCTGTCTACGTGGATGTGTGTCTGGGTGTGTCTGAGCGTGTGTGTGTGTGTGTGTGTGTATGTGTTCCCCTTTGAAATTCAGTTCACGTATAGTACTTAATAAGGAAACCAGACTTTTATAACAGTCAAGCACGCCAGGCGCTTGCTTTGAAAATTGCGGTCAATTTAAAATTTAAGGCGATATGTCACATATCGAAAACCATTTAACGTATTTTCACCTAATTTTGTACGTCGACAGCGCAAGGTGTATCCATTGAATTTATAGATGGATATTTTTGTTGGTCCGCCAGTTTGGATGATAGCACCATCGGAAAAATAAAACTTTTGCGTTGTAACTTGAAAACTACTCATCCAATTGCCGCCAAATTTGGCAAGTTAATAACACTATTGTTAGCCACGTAAACGTGTGTAATTGAAGTTGGTGAGGGAAGTGTTTGCAAAATGGCGGCCATGCAAATTATCTAGGTTTATTTGGTATAACTACCGTATATTTTACTGATTTGAGCCATATCTTATATGCTAGCAGTATGCATTACAATCACCATATATGCTTAATACAGCCACTTGTGTGCAGAAAACTATTTCAAGTTTTGCATCTTTACATTTTAGTTTCCGGTCAATATTGTTTCGTTAAGCATTAATAAATGCACTAATTAATACTTTCACTACCTTAATCGTCACAAAAATTACAAACTAATTCTTGAGTTGTATTTTCGAACGAAGGTAATCAAACGAGTCGGCAAACAAAAAAGACAGTTTATAGAACTAAATAATTCGTGGGCAATTAAATGTTTTTTTTGGCCCAACACAGAAGTGTAGTTTATTCAAGCGTGTATTTTGTTAAATGAACAAAATTATTTTTTTCGCTTTTCAAGATTTGTTTACTCAACGTAATTTTTCAACAGGGTAACTGAATATATCTTTTTGGCCTTATAAAAACAAGTATTTAGTTGGCGTTTCTCTTAGTGTACCAGGAGTCATTTTTGACCATAACAGTATGTCTCTACAAAGATGGCAGGGTAGCCAATCAAGGGCATAGCTCTCGTGCGTAGGTGAAATAGGTTCTAACCTCGGGCGGACTTTCAACGACTTTTTTTAACTTATCGAAACTCTTTAATGTACGTAGAGTCAAACGAATCTTAGGTTACACCAACAAAATAATTTTGTTAGAACAATAAGTTATTTCATTGCCCCTAAACAAAACAACATGGTTGTGCCAAACAAACTTTGTTTAACAACAAAACCTTTTTCTCAGTGCACTATGTAAAAAGGATAAAGTTCTCCAACATATGAATAGTTAGTAGCTTTCGTAAGATTTTTAAGTGAATTGTGCGGCGTTTAAGAAACTCATGCTGACGAATCTCTTTGTCACGAAGCATAACTGTTGTTGTATTTTAAAGAACTATTTTTAACGAAATGTAAAAAAATGAAGATATTTACAACCTGTTAAAACAACAAACCCAATATTTCCCATCGAACTCACACTTAAATTTATAAACAAAGATTTGGCAACACCTATGAAATACAAATGCGCCGTTCGATTGGCGTTGTATTAGTCACAATAAAATATTTGGTAAACATTGCCTCTGCGATATATTGCATATTAAATTATTGTTACATTTACAAGTTATGCAATATCGATACGTTAAGGATATTGCCATTATTTGTGAATATTTTCAATAGTCCATCCAATATTTACGAAGTTGTTTATAAAATATTTGCAATCTCGATTTTTTTACTTGCTGATATTAACAATTCCGTTATTGGTTTTAATAAGGTCTCTACTTTCATAAGCGCGGTTCGCATTGCTGACAATTTTAATCAATATGAGCTATATTTAGGATGTCATTATGAGCCATATTTGGGAAGTGTATGTGTGTGACTTAAGTTTATATATATATATACATATATAAAAATTATATATATAAACTGCTATAGGCGTGCGTATGCAAATAACAGAGGTATGGAACCAATCAGAGTAACGCGATGCGGTCGGCAGCTAGATCGGGTTCTGCTGCTACAATAGCAGGTTATCAAGATTTAAGTGAGTTTGAACGTGGTGTTTTAGTCGGCGCACGAGAGATGGGACATATCATCTCCGAGGTAGCGATAACATTTGGATGTTCAAGTTGAAACGCAAGGTGGGAAAACCGAGAAAGAGCTAAAATATTGTCAAGAAATGGCTTGCTCAATTATTTCTTAAATTGATTTAATTTTGTTTTCATTTATTGAGATTATTTCAGGAATTTGTTATATTATATGAATAATAACTAATGGAAACCGCAAGTAAATATAAAACTATTATTATTTACTATTTCTAGCGTAAATATGGGTCTATTAAATTTGAATATTTTTCGAAGGATATTTCTCTAAATTTNAATATTGTCAAGAAATGGCTTGCTCAATTATTTCTTAAATTGATTTAATTTTGTTTTCATTTATTGAGATTATTTCAAGAATTTGTTATATTATATGAATAATAACTAATGGAAACCGCAAGTAAATATAAAACTATTATTATTTACTATTTCTAGCGTAAATATGGGTCTATTAAATTTGAATATTTTTCGAAGGATATTTCTCTAAATTAATTAAGTACAAAGTTCTTTTTCAGTGTTTCGTTAATTAATAAATTATCAATGTAACTTTTTCTTTGCAGTCGGACATTTTACTCAAGTGGAATCACTGTTTTACTTCTCACTACTTTAAATTCACGCATTAACGTCAAAGTTATAATATAAGTGCGCGAAAACCATATAATTATTTTTAAAAAACATTAATTTACTATATTCTGACCTCACAAAATAATTNCAGTCGGACATTTTACTCAAGTGGAATCACTGTTTTACTTCTCACTACTTTAAATTCACGCATTAACGTCAAAGTTATAATATAAGTGCGTGAAAACCATATAATTATTTTTAAAAAACATTAATTTACTATATTCTGACCTCACAAAATAATCTTGAGCTATACACAAGCCTATCTATAACGTACTTCCCTTATAAAAAGTTATATTATTAAAATATCAATGTGAATTNCTTGAGCTATACACAAGCCTATCTATAACGTACTTCCCTTATAAAAAGTTATATTATTAAAATATCAATGTGAATTTACTATTTATTGCACATTACTTATTCGCTATATGTTATCATTATAAAGGTACTATTGGCGTAAAACAAGGAAACAATCACACGTGACCAGTATATAGGCACGTGCTTCGAGAAATTAACAAATTAATGTAGAAGTGTAAGATTATGTATGAGTACATTAATTTTTTCGTCCTCCATCCTGCGGTGTTACAATACAGGACCGAGAGTCAGATGTATAAAATAATTTTAAATGAAAAAAGTTCTAATTAATGAATAAATATTAAAGGAAATAATGCATTTCGTTAACACGTTCTTACTACCCAAACAAAAAATCATAATTTAAAATTTAAGAAACAAGTGAGATTCACACCCACAATTCACATTTACGAAACACAAATCTGATTAATTGCTCTGTACATTCATACAGACTTTTTTGTTAAAAAATTAAATCATTACGCAATATTAAATCATAGATAAAGCAACAATGGTTTGGAATTTACGAAAAATTGTCATTAGGTAAATAATTAATGTATGTTTGAATTGATTGTAAGTACTTTCAATGTGTGTGTCCTATAAATTATGACATTTCTTTCTTAGTAAAGATTTTATTTAAGACGATATTCCGCAATGAAAATGAGCAGGACAACTGGCAACAGTGTACTTCGATGATCCCTCGACTAAAGTTAGTCCTTTTAGAGTCAGAGTTTATGAATACGATATAGTTTGTCCACCCTTAGTCCGGACGAACCTCAGACCAACTGCGAAGAAGATGAGATCCGGATCATCCTGGGACTACGATCTGACTATGAAAATGGCCCTGTGAGTCCGAATCGTGCGATGACTTATCACTGATACAGCAGACAATAAAACATTTTAAGCAGTCTCCAGTATTTAACATGCTCTGATGTTTAGCGTGATTTTGAATATGTCCCCACCAGGAGCGTGTTAAATTACATGACGAGAGTTTAATAAATCCGCCGGAGAATGCTGCAGATGTCCTTGCTCTCACTTCACACGCGACTATAGTCAGTTAATTGTTACTTCCAAATATTCTGAATCCCTGCTTAGGTTCTACTTTAAGGATTTTCCTCCGCCTCATGCAAACAAAGCTTGACCTAGTTTGGAAAATTACACCAAATGAACAATGCACCGGATTCATGCGCACTAAGTGGAACAATATTTTGCATAAGAACTATTTCTTACAAGGCATTGCCAACTCACCTATTTTTTCACCGTTTTTATTCATGCTAACTATAAATTAAATATTGTAATTTAATGACAAAATATAAATGAAGGTTCAATTTAATAATAAAATAAGAAACTTTCATGTCAGCACAAGTATAAAATGCTTCTGATAACGTTTCATATATAGGTAACAACCAAACACGTCATACATTGAGTGATTTTTCAAAGGTTTGATTCAAAAAGTGTAAAGAAACCGCGATTAGATTATAGCCGTTATTTTTACTGCCACAGACACTTTTCATTCCTTCGATCGCATTATCGTTCAGTGACATTTANTTAGATTATAGCCGTTATTTTTACTGCCACAGACACTTTTCATTCCTTCGATCGCATTATCGTTCAGTGACATTTATTTTCTACTCTCTAAACCAGAAATAGGTGGTGTATAATCGATACATGGTTACTGCTAAAGTTCTTCTTTCTGGATATTTTTCCAACTCATGCAAACAAAACTTAACCCTGTCGAGAAAATTACAATAAAAAGACAACACGCCGCATCCGTGCGCAATAAGTTTTATAACATTTTGCTTGAGTANTTAGATTATAGCCGTTATTTTTACTGCCACAGACACTTTTCATTCCTTCGATCGCATTATCGTTCAGTGACATTTAATTTTCTACTCTCTAAACCAGAAATAGGTGGTGTATAATCGATACATGGTTACTGCTAAAGTTCTTCTTTCTGGATATTTTTCCAACTCATGCAAACAAAACTTAACCTTGTCGAGAAAATTACAATAAAAAGACAACACGCCGCATCCGTGCGCAATAAGTTTTATAACATTTTGCTTGAGTANCTGTCGAGAAAATTACAATAAAAAGACAACACGCCGCATCCGTGCGCAATAAGTTTTATAACATTTTGCTTGAGTACTATTTCTTACCAGGTATTACCAACACACCTATTTTCGCCCTGTTTTTATTAATATCAATTATAAATTAAATATGAAAATGTATAGTTCAAACATAATTAAAACTTTAATTTAAGCAAAATTAAGAAACATTTATGTTAATAAGTGTATAAAACACTTGAAATACATGGAAAATTGGACACAATAAAAAACATTCATACATGGGGTGAGTATTCTAATGTTTGATTAACAGAATGTAAAAAAACCTTGAATAGATTAAAGTCTAAAATGACTCACCATCAGTGAACCCAGTTTTAAACACTCCCCTGGAAGCCAGTGACAGTTAACTATAGCATGACTATAAATTGAAGTACACTTTAAATTCGACTCAGTGTAAAACCACTGATACGCAATGAAATACGACTACTACTTCTATCAGTGAAAATGGCTCCACTTAGAATCAGTGGAAAACCACTGATTGTTTCAGTAAAACAATTTTCTTATTGAATTGGTGACGTGAAACAATTTCACTGATTAAATTAGTAACGGCAAACTGCAGCGGCGAATTAAATATAGTTTTTATTGCATTTTTATCAAATAATTACGAGAAACGAACACATGCACGATAGTTTACTATTTATATTGTGGAATTTATCATAATATAAGAAAGTAAAAAATTTCCTGCAGATGGCTGGGATCGTACTCAGACACCCTTGCCTTATTGGCTTTAAGACCATTATCGTACCACCTGAGCTACCAAATAAAATTCATGATGCGTCATGATTCGTCCAACACAGACTCACAGTATAGGCAGAACGGTTCAGGTGTTAATCAATGCGCCGAAAAGTCTAACCTGCCTCTCGGAGGCCAAAGATGCAGCCTATCTCAATCTCTTCCAGCTTGGCGAAGTCTTGTTTAATGCGCCATCGGGCATGCTGTGTTCACTGAACTTGGCTCTGTGGCTCACACTGCTACTAAGACCTCATTCAGGTGTCTTGGAGGAATGAACGATGCAGTGACATGGTCTCTAGTGGCACATCTGCGCAAGCAAACCGCGTCAAACGCAAATGGTACACATGTCGTGCTAAGACGATACTGTGCAGCAACCTTCGTTGTACGAGCACGATTTGTTCATGACGATCGAATTGATTTGCAAATGAGTGTACTTCACTAAGCATTTTACTGTTATAACGACAAGAGTTATAAATCAAAATTAATATGTGCTAGTCTTTAAAAAGACGTCAACAAGTTACTAGCTAGCAGCAGTTATTCATATTGGGTCCATATTTCCTGCGAACTATATACTTAAAACAAAACCCTTGTGGGATTTACTGTTTGTCCACCAAAGGGTGTGTCNTCCATATTTCCTGCGAACTATATACTTAAAACAAAACCCTTGTGGGATTTACTGTTTGTCCACCAAAGGGTGTGTCGCAACATATTATGCTATTCTAGACAAAATCAAGTCTTGCGTAGAAACGTTATATATCGCTATGCAAACAATACCCTAAAGTAAATGAAAATAAAATTAACCCGGAATTTAATTATAATTTTCAGTACTGCTGTAAAACGTTGACAGTGGTACCAAGTTTTGCATTTAGAAATATTGCCATAAAGTAGAACTGTTTAGATAATCACCTACTTAATTATTTACCCGTAGGAGATTTGTGATACCGACATAATAGTGAAGTAAAGAAAGATTTTCGTTGAAAACACAAGACCGATTCCCACGTTGGCCTCTATGACAATAATGAACGGAAGTAGTTGGATGTATTCTATTCCCATAAAAGAAATATAATCAAAGCGTTCCGTTGAAAATTCGAAACTACCCCCTTCGTAGGGGCATGTACATCATAAACGAATGCCAGTAAGCGGATACATGGTACTTACATAAAAGTAACGTAACCAAAGAGTTTTGTTGAAAACACAAATTAATACATATTTGTTATTAACTAATTTTATTTAAGAGAAATTTTATTTTTGATAATTTTTGCAATTCTGTTGTTAATAAATTTTATTGGATGCCCAAATGTCTGACGCTGTGACAGCTAGTGTTCACCAAATGGAATTTGTTATTTTACACATAGAGGCACTAAATTGTTATATAATTTTATTATGCATAATTGTGGAACCCTTCTCCAAAAGCTTTAATTGTATACCTATATTACTACTGGAGTTAAAAAAAGTTTTTGATTCCGATATTGTGGCGTATAGCGTCCGCTATATTGAACATTTTGCGACGCTACCCATTCTCAGTGATCCACGGTGTCAAGACTAATGTAACGACACCTCATTTGTAAAAATCGGTCCAGCCGTTTGGCCTCTAGAGTGGAATTAAGGAACACCAATCCATACAGAGACACGAAAAACGCTACCGTCCATTTGTCTTCGCCGTAGTCGGGTGAACATGTACTTTATGAAGCATCAATAACGGAAATGTGCCTAAATTTTTAATAAAATTAAAAACCTATTTTTATTCATTTTTATAATTCTTCAAAAATAAACTTTAGCAAAATACTTTACAATCTTACAAAATATAGGCAATTCTTATTATTTCACAAGCAACACAAATCGTACTCTCCTGACAATTTTGGCCGTCTGTATACTATAGGATATTCACGGTAAAGGGAGTACTTTGAAAATCCTCCCATCTGGAGCAATAGTCAATAAAAATATTTTATTTTATCATCCGACGTTAACTTTAGAGTGCAGTGGAATATACACACTGTGTTTATTATTAATTAAGTGGCAATATTTATTTAAAAGGGTATTTAAAGGATACAAAATGGCTGAAAGGAAAAAGTAACAAGGGCCTCCAAAGTGCTCACTTTACCATGAACAGCATATAATTGTTAATATGCTCTTCATGTTGTAGTCAGATGCNAAGGGCCTCCAAAGTGCTCACTTTACCATGAACAGCATATAATTGTTAATATGCTCTTCATGTTGTAGTCAGATGCAGAGTTCTATTGGAAGCTACTCTCCTCTCACTTAATGGTGTACTGATAAGGCTGTGATGTGGTGTTAGTATGATGCAGGCCCGCCCGCCTTTTGCTGCTTTCCTGTGACGAAGATTTTCCGCCGATTCGGGACAGTTTTTCTGCAGGGATTTGGTTTCAGTCACCCTTCATCGTGATTAGCAACTCTGAAGTGTTTTGTGTGGTAGTTGGTCTGGCATTCGACGGCCGCTCATATTAATCCCAGTGAGGTTTACTGGTGATTCTGATCATGACTTTCGACCAGTCATTCAATTTGGCATCCACTCGTTGTCGACGGAACACTCGGTCATAGTATTTTCTTTACAGATGCGTGGATAGTCGTGCGGGAAATTAAAAATTCCCTGAATTGTCGAATGCTTCTTCATAATCTTCGTATTAATGACTCGAGACACTAAAATCGGAGAATTGAGGTACTTCCGTGAAGAACAGGACAATGCCACGATTCTAACTCCTCCGAATCTCACATTAGGAATACAGTGCTGTGAGTAATGGTCGTCAGGAATTCGCCACAAGCACACACGTACGACGGATCGCTATGAAACTTAACGCTATTCGTTTCTCCGCAGGATCCTCTTCCATTGTTACAGAGCCGAGACGATGTTCCGTGCAGTGATCTCATAGTCTTGGGGGATGAAGCTCTTCTATGCAATCCAGTTGCAAACCACCTTCTGGCGGGTGGTACCATAACTTACAGAACTTTCTGATACCGANAGCTCTTCTATGCAATCCAGTTGCAAACCACCTTCTGGCGGGTGGTACCATAACTTACAGAACTTTCTGATACCGAACAAAGTCTGTGTTAAGAGACTGTGCACTGTATAATTTTTCTAGTAAACTTTCTCATCTCTTATGGAAGTTTTAACATATACTGTACGTAGTATGGAAATTACACCNCATAATTTTTCTAGTAAACTTTCTCATCTCTTATGGAAGTTTTAACATATACTGTACGTAGTATGGAAATTACACCACATGTCAGGCTGCGTATCGGTATGCTGATCGTTGTTACAATAAAAAGTTGGAAACTCTCCTACGAATTACCTCTTTTCTGAGAAATTTTAGGAATGCCACCATGGATGAACGGGGAAAAGTTTACTTTTCCGCTTTCTTATTATCATATGCACTGCTGTAGAAAGTTTGCAAATAATTTGTTAGAGACAATAACGCCTTATGATTCCAACTCCTACGTTGGAGGACTATAAAGTTAAAGGTTTTTCAGCTTACTTGACCAGGGTTTCCGAGATGTAAATCCCTGACGTTTTAATTTCACTACATCACTCTCTGCTGAGTAAGCGTATGGAACTTGGGTGAAATCCCGCGGGTAGAGGTATCAAAATTTCCAGTTGCCAATCATCAAAGGCAGCTCAACATCCCCAAGCTCAGTTCTTGCATTCATATTGAGACCTGTAGTTGTTACTTTCTTCAAATTATCCCTNGCAGCTCAACATCCCCAAGCTCAGTTCTTGCATTCATATTGAGACCTGTAGTTGTTACTTTCTTCAAATTATCCCTCAGTGTCTTTCTATAGGANTTGCCAATCATCAAAGGCAGCTCAACATCCCCAAGCTCAGTTCTTGCATTCATATTGAGACCTGTAGTTGTTACTTTCTTCAAATTATCCCTGTGTCCTTCTATAGGTGTATGCCATAGGCCTATACAGGTGATTTCACTTTCTTTCAGTGGTTGTCTGGTGAAGAAGAGGTCTAGCTACAGTTTAAGTTTCCTATAAAATTTTGTGAAGATAAAGCATACTTTCCAAAGTTTTTGCGTTGTTTATACTGTATTTTATGATACCATACTCCCAAGAGTAGCAAAAATTTAATTATATACATTATGAGCGTAATTTGTCGTATAACTTGAATCAAGATGAGCTTTAATTTTCTTGTTCTTTTGCTCTATAAGATTTCACATCTTCACAGTTCATTTTTAAGAATACAATCTGGAATTTCATAAACATGTTTATTTTAATGTGCTAGGTTTGTTTAAGAGCCCATTTTATACAAATAATATAAATTCTTCTTTTTAATATTTTTGTTTTTGTATTTATTTACAACCATGTAATTTTTAACGCATTGGTCGGTATTGCATGTAGCAAAGAAAACGTCGAATCACTATATGTTTCTTGCCCTTTAAATGGAAGATAATAAAACATAATTCTTTTAGTTTTCTAGTTTTTTTGTTTTTTTTTTAGTATTTTTAATTTTTATGAAATTAATATATTATTATTGTTGTGTTAATTTTTTTTGGTTTATGTTTTAAGGTGATTGTTGCATGGTAACTGGGGAGATGTAAATTATGGTTATAATTTGTGATTTGGTTCCCCTCAAATTGTGCAGTTTTCCAAAAACCAGAAACAATCACTGTTGTTTTAACGTAGATCCCTGCTGAAAGTCATCACACTACGAGGATACGTCAGAAAGAAAGTTTTCCTATTTTTTTTGTGTGTGAACGGGTTAAGATAAGTTAAGATACAAAACAAATTTTTATTTCGGCGCCATTCCTTTATTTTGCGTGCCCTTTCTCGTAGTGTAAAATAAAGTTTCTGTTTCCTGACAATAGCTCACTAAGGCATTTGAACCACTTCGTCTTTCTCTTTCGTCATGATTGGCCTTCTTGCATGACGAGTGATATTTGCACGACAATGCCAAGCCTGATGTCGCCCGCGCCACAACAGTCTTACCGCACACCTGGCATTGACAATGTGTTCCCTATCCACCGTTCAGTCCGGACTTCGTACTTTCGGACCTTCATCTGTTTGGCAAGATGAAGAAATGTCCACGGGCAGGCGATTTCACTGTCACGACGAAGTCAAAGTCGAAGCGCTGAAATGGCTTAATGAGCAGGATGCCATTCTAACGTCACGGAATGGGAAACTTCTTTTTACACTCTGAGAAATGCTAAGATAAATTTGGTGATTTTGTAGAAAAATAAAGCAATAGCGTCGAATTAAAAAGGTGTTTTATCTTAATCTGTGTTTACCCGTTACCTACAAAAAAATATTGAAACTTACTTGCTGTCTTATCCTTGTATAATGTATTATTATTAACCACTTTTTTTTATGTTTTGCAATTTTTAGGGCATTGCTCCATTAACCACTTGTATGTATACTGAATATATACATTTTCAAAATTAATTGTGACACAAATATTCCTGCACNGAAATGCTTAGATAAATTTGGTGATTTTGTAGAAAAATAAAGCAATAGCGTCGAATTAAAAAGGTGTTTTATCTTAACCTGTGTTTACCCGTTACCTACAAAAAAATATTGAAACTTACTTTCTGTCTTATCCTTGTATAATGTATTATTATTAACCACTTTTTTTTATGTTTTGCAATTTTTAGGGCATTGCTCCATTAACCACTTGTATGTATACTGAATATATACATTTTCAAAATTAATTGTGACACAAATATTCCTGCACTGAAACATGAAAACGATCTTATAAATATATTTGTTCAAGAAAATGATATTTAAAAATCATTGTAACCCACTATATATGATTATAGTTTTAGTTTTCAGAATACAAAAGGTGTAACAACAAGTTTACAATAAGTCATATTTATTTTTCGCCTGTTCAATGTAAGGCTAACTTTTCGAAGAGTCGATACTAATCTTGGTTTCTGAAGTCATATTTTTATGGAAAACGGTATCCAGCCGCCACTTCTCAAGATACATATAATTTTTAAAATTGCAATAACATAATTTTAGTGTTCTTAAACCACAAATAAAATAAAACACAGCTGCAGAGCGTATAAAACTCCACAGCTGTGGGGCCGATACGCTACGACGCGACGCATGGCGTGTGGGGAAAGAGGAAAGGTTTGTGACACCCCTGTGTTCTGGGTAGCGGCTCTGCAGTGTAACGTTGGTTGAACTTCTCTTTTCTCTCATACTCAAGCACCCGAGGAAGAGCTTAACGAGCAACGCGGCCTACCCCAACACAACTAACATGACCCCAGTCCCGCCCGAGACGTATTTTACTACCCAGCGAAAAACAAGAAGGGGAAAAAAATACATAAACAAAAAAAAAACAGCACCATCTTGTTGCGCTGAAAGAAAAGTGGAAGACAACGCCGAGAACTAGCAAAAGAGGTTCGGAAAAGGACGAGACGTGATGGAGGGAGAGAGTAAAAGTCCGGATATAAAATACGCCTCTCGGCAGCGCCTTCCAAGTCTCAGACTCGCAGACGCTATTAAATGTACCGCATGTTCGCAAGCAAACTCAACAGCAGAAACTCTGCGACGACGCCAGCTTTCTCACGCGAGTATTGTTTACTCTCTTTAGCGGTCAGTGCGTTCAGTCCTGCTCTTGTCAACAATTACATTTCAGCACTCTGCGTGGTCTAGGTTTATACTAAAGTCATAGCTGCTATTAAAAATGTACGTTATTAATTATTCTGATACTATTATTTTGCACCTTTAATGCAAGACTATCGTAACACAAAACTTCATACATACGGCAAATGCGAGTAAAGTATTTGCGTCATATGTTTGACAAGTGTTCCAAATACTATGTGATCAAGGAGAGGCGAAGGATTAAAACTGCGATACTATATAACAGTGTATGCAGTACTTTTAAAACACATGTATCTGTAAATATCAATGTGAATGTTTACTAATTAATCATGTTTTACGAAGTGCAAAACCCACTGAGAAAAAGGTATTTTTGAATCAAAAAAGTTTGTTTGGCGCAAGTAAACTAATTGTTTGTATAGTGGAAATGAAATATTTTCTTCCCAAAATTTTTATGTTGTTCATATAGGGTTGCCCCAAATAAAGATTTTGTTTGTGCAACTAAAGATTTCTCTGGATCTACTTACATTAAAGAGTTTCGGTTAGTTTAAAAAAAATTGAGAGGTCTGCCGTGACTCGTACCTAGTTAGTTTACCCTCAAGTATTACGTCCTAGCAGCCTTACCTAATTTTTTTTAAGTTGACTTTTCTTGACATTACATTTACCGTTGGACAGAGCACGTGCGTGTGAGTGTTGTTGACGGCGTTTGACGAGCTGAAGGTAGACCAGCTTGTTGACAAATTCACAGTACACATGTACGCGACATGCGAACTGAAGATCCGGGGTGCGAGCTCCCGACCCTCCAACTACATGTCGGCAACACTGCCCCTCAGCTTAAGGGGCAGAGCACCTAAAGCGATAGTCGAAGAAACCGCAATTTTCTTAAATAGATGTATTTAAATTGCTGGATAATGTGCACAAATAAATATTTCAAGTTTAATAGTTTTACTTTGTAGTTTCCTGTGAAATTGTTTAACTAGGATGTTTATACCATTATTACGCATCAATTAATGCATTAATAAACAATATTCCTATCCTAATTCTCACGAAACGTACAAAAAAACACACGAGCAGTATTTTCGAACGAAGGCAAACAAATGAGTGTACAAATAAATATATATAGATGATTCAACAAAATATTCTGTTGACAGTCTAAGTTTCTTTTAGCTCAACACAGAAGTTTTGTTAATTCAAGCGAGTATTTTGTTATAAGAACAAAATTAATTTAAGTTTTGTTTACAAAAGAGAATATTTTTGGGGCAACTAAATATATGTGTTTGGTCCTATATAAAAAATTATTTTGTTTCATACTACAAACATTTCTCTTGGCGTATGTTTACATTCAGTAAAAGTGTATAGAATTTCTTCACACTATGTTACTGCCTAGAGATAAATATTTTCCACATTCTGGTACAAATATTGCAAAACATAATTTTTTCTAGTACCGATAGCCTTGCATGCAGGATGCGATTTGCTGTGCGTTATCATAAAAAACAAATTATTCTTATTACGAAAGTGTTGTAAAATGTCTGTTTATTTCGTTAATGAAATAGCAAGATTCGCATTATTAGTTATCGCTGTGATGTGTTTCACGCCTTTTATTTTAATTGCTCAAAAATCGATTTCAAACTATCGTAATATAATGTTAATGTCCTGATTTTCTTGTCTAGAAAAATCTGCTAAAATATCTATTTCTCGTAAAATTAAGAGTACTGTTACTTGATTCAATACATAAACCTATTAAATATGTTTACTTCAAAACCATCATGTTGTTGCATATATATCTGAATTTGGTTGAAATTTGTTTACGGTTCGTTCTAAAGTGCGTAGCTTACAAATACAATACTTGCTTTATGGTAATTACTTAAATATTCTCTACGTATATATATGTCAGATTTTGAATTGTTTGAGCTAACAATCAAGTTATTAGTTTTATAGCCGTTCACATCATGTTTACAGCTTATATTTAAACTTTGCATATGTTTAAATGTAAGATAACCATAGCGGGACATCGTTGCCGCTGATCAATAACGGAAATAATTCTTAAATGACTAGAAATATCTTTTTTTTCGGAGATTAGGGAAGTATAGCATAAATTTGTTTAAATATTTTAATGTGAGGATATTATTAAAATACGCGTTAAAACGGAATTAAATGCCAATTTTAGGGGTTTCTTTCATACGGCCATGCACTGGCGGTATAGAGTGAGTGAAGATATTTGGGCTGCTCTTAACGTCGAGTTCTTCAGAGCCGATGAGTGTGAAGCCAGGTGAGGTATGGTGCAGTGACAGAATGTTAGAGCGGGGGAAACGGGGGGATCCCCGAGAAAACTCGCCGGCCAGCGGCATCGTCCAGCACGATTCTCACATGTGAAAATCAGGGAGTGAACCCGCTGGGAATCGAACACGACTAGCCTTATTGCGAGGTGGTATATATGAAGAAATATACAGTTTGGAGAGGCCACTAAATCACAGATACTCAAACCGTTGTCTGTTCAGCCCATAGACTAAAAATAACTTAGACCGCTTATTTGTCTTCTGCGTATGTACCCAACATCGACCTGCCCCAAAGGAACACAACTGTCGAAGTCACATTGTCAACAGTGATGAACGTGTTTGTTTATATCTAATTTTTCAAAAGATAAGCACTTTTATGTGTATAAAATACTTTCATTCATTTGAATTTAATCTAAGTGCATTCCAAATTCGTTAGAGGAATTATACAAAGAGTGTTGTAACTTCAAATCCAATGCACGCCGTTTTTGCTAGTCATATTGGCTGAAAAGCAGTTCAGTGTTGTGACACGGAGATCGGCTGTGCGCAGCCAGCGAGATAGGTCTACCTCATATTCAGTCTATGGTTCAGCCACCGCACAATACAAACGAGACGCCACTCCGTAAAGAAAAGGCAGCTCGAGCGCTCGTATTTGAAAAAACTGATTATTATGACAACTAGGAAATGAGAACCGTTTATCAGTGCAATTTATAAGTCTTATTATAAAAGTAACAGATAATAATGTGTCCAAGTGAACTTAACACAAAATAAACAGCAGAAATATAAAATGTGCACATACACGGTTAACGTTTAAAAAGTATGTTTTCCTTCTCATGTTTTTTGTGGTTGTAACAGACCAACGAATAATGTGACGGAATTTTAAACCCAAAGTTTACGTTTACCAATCCAGCTCGAGTAAATCGAAGTTAATTATTTTAAATCATACAAGCTTTTGAAATATAAATTAATTGCTCATTACGATCTCGTTAAATACATTGACGCAATATTTAATTTGCCGTGCATGCAACGAAGGTAGAGCAAACAAGAAGAAAATATATTCATCGAAACAAAATATAACGCTATTTATTTACATTGCAAGAAAAGTAATTAATAATTATTCAGTAGTCTATTCTTATTCAGCTATCAGCACGTTAATATCTTCATGTCATTTATACATATGTAGGCCTGATTTATAAAAATAAAGAACAGACTTCCCTAACGGTATTTAACACAAAAATATAGTAACTTTACCTACTGAGTTACAACGAAAGTATAATTTTTGGGATTATAAACATTATAAGTCAACGTTTGTAAGAGAGTATTATGGAAAAGAATAAAAACAATTTATAAGGTCCTGCATGTGAGTGAGTTCGAACAGGGTAGAATGTACGGTGTGCGGGAAAATGGTTTGTCACACCGTGACATTTCTGCTCGTACAGGGCATGCCGCTACGACAGTGATGCGTGTGTGGAACTAGTGTGTGAAACTAGTGAAAAGGGTCATACGCATCGACGAGTGGGTGCTGGACCACGCAATGTGATAAAAGAACGGGATTACCGCCATCTTGTCCGCGTTGCCGTAACGAACAGTACAGCCTCGTCTACAGAGGTGGCTTGACACTGGAGCACTGCAACGGGTGTGGACCTGTCTGCGTCGACGGTTCGACTCCGTCTGCTGCGGGATGGACTGGTGGCACGCATGCCACTGCATCGACTTCCATTGTTCAGAAACCACAAACGCCTCAGACTGCAATGGGCACGTGAACGCCATCGCTGGTATGCTGAGTGGCAAAATGTAGTGTTTTAGGACGAGTCCCACTTCAACCTGTCCTACAGTAATGGCCACATGCGTGTTAGACGCTTCTGTGGTGACCGCAGTCTTGTAGCCTGCATTGTGGAGCGGCACAGCGGAAAAATGTAAAGTGTGATAGTTTGGGGCGCCATTGGATATAACATACGATCGCGACTCCTACGTACTGAAGACAATCTAAACAGCTACCACAACTTCAGGGAGGTTTAAGAACCCGGGGTACTGCGCCTCTTTCAGGCAACTTCACTTACCATATTTCAGCAGGACAGTGCCTGGCCACATGTGACGAGGAATGTGCAAGCATTCTTCAATGAACGACGGGTACCGCTGCTTCCCTTGCCTGCACGTTCACCTTACATGTCACCCATCGGACATGTCTGGGATATGGATGGTTGGTGACGTGTTCGTCATGGTTCTCTAGAAACCACTGTTGATGCTTTGTGGACTCGCATACAAATCCCGTGGAGGGAGATTCCCCAGGAACATATCAAGGTCTTCTTTGATTCCATGCCACGACGTTAAGGAGCTCTTATTGCAGCACGTAGGGGCTTCACACCATATTGAATTCTCAAGGACGGAAATCGTGTACATTTCTTTAATCCCAATTAATTGTGTATTGTCTCTCATCTTATCTGTTGTATAAAGTTAATTTCAATCACGTGTATCCTTCTATCAGGTGTACAACTTTGCTTCCGCTGTTTTTCGTTCGATGGCTGCAGCGGTAAGTGCTGGTGGAAATATGTAGGACAATAATGTCACACAGTAAGCTTGGATATCTGTCAACATAATGACATCACCACATTAGTGAATTTGTGTTTGCATCATAAATTTATTCTCTAGCAAAGATGTCAGTTTTCGAGCCAAATGTTTGGCATGTGCGGGAATTGTTGATTTTCTGCTTCCATTTCAAGAAAACGTATGGCGAGGCTGCTCTTAGTGAATGAACGTGTCGTGAGTGGTTTCAACGCTTTAAGAGTGGTGATATTGACGTCTAGGACCAGCATGGTGGTGGAAGAGAGAAATGTTTCGAAGATTCCGAAATGGAGGCGTAACTTGATGAGGACTCATGCCAAACGCAAAAAGAATTGGCAAAATCATTGGGAGTGACCGAACAAGCCATTTAAAAACGCCTCAAAGTCATGAGAATTATGCAGAAGCAAGGAAATTGAGTTCCGTATGAGTTGCAACCGAGAGATGTTGAACGGCGTTTCTTTGCTTATGAATAGCTGTTTCAAAGACAGAATCGGAAGGGGTATCAACATCGCATTGTGACCGGCGATGGAACATGGGTCCACTACGATAATCCCAAGCGCAGAAAACCATGGGGAATGCCCGAACATGCCTCCACGTCGACGGCCAGACCGAATATGCACGGCGCCAAGGTCACCTCAGTGTGGTATCTTATAAGCTTTTGAAACCGAGTGAAAACATCACAGGGGATCGGTATCGAACGCAATTGATGCGTTTGAGCCGAGCCTCTAAGGTAAAACGGTCACAGTACAAAGAGAGAAACGGTAAAGTTATCATCCAGCATGACAATGCTCGGCAACATGTCGCAAGACCGGTCAAGACATACATGGCAACGCTGAAATGGGAGGTCTTACCCCACCCGCCGTACTCTCCAGACGTTGCTCTTTCCGACTACCATTTGTTTCGATCGATGGCACACGGCCTGGCCGATCAGCATTTCCGCTCGTATGACAAAGTCAAAAAATGGATCGATTCGTGGGTTGCCTCAAAAGATGCATCGTTTTTCCGAGGTGGTGTCCGAAAATTGCAGAAAGATGGGACAAAGTAGTGGCTAGCGACGGACAGTACTATTAATTATAAATATGTCATCATGTTTTAACAATAAAGCCTCAAATGTTGGGAAAAAACGGCGGAAGCAAGGTTGTACACCTGATAGTTGTTGCATTTTTCACAAAAGTTAGTGTATTTACTTAATATCTTCCAGGGTTTATTGATGTTTTCAAATAATTTTCTTCGTTTGAGTGCTCTTAACACGACAATAACATCAGAGAATGGCACACGTAAGCACGATATTTATTTTATGTCACACATTTTATTTACTTTGCAGTCTATTTTTTCTTTTGTAGAGTCAAATATCAAGACACTGCTTTATAAAATACATGTCTGCTTTGATTTTACAAAAAATAACACTTTTTTGTAACAGTTACCGGAGTTTAAATATTTTGACAACCTACTGATGTCTCAAGCGTGTTTAGGGGTGTTTCAAAAAGTGTTAGTTCATAAAAACTACAATTCTATTCCCAGAAAATTTTTCCTTTGTAAAAAATTAATTGTATTATTTTTTTCGAAATACATGTATTACAATAATTTCTTCAAACAAAATGGTTTGACAATAACAATAGTAAAGAGAAATCTGTTGGATAAACAGAAATAAAAAAATTGGGAGAATCACGGATACAAATTAAAGAAAAAAGATTCATTAATCATATTAATATACGTAAGGTATTTATTTGTTCACTATCTCTTCACACAACTACCAATTAAATTCAATTCTAAAATCTTTACGTGATACAGTTCACTTTATAAAATCTGTTGTATAGAAACAAATTACCAACTGTCTGTTCACTCACTTCTTAAAATTATATTACATTTTTTTTTCAGAAAGTCTTTCCATTGCTATGACTGCATTCTAAAAATATATTATTTTCAATATTAGACTGTTAAGAATTATTTGAGAAAAATATTGTAACCTCTAATTACTAAAGTAGAAATCATGTGCTCAATAGTTCTATTTTTCCAGTTCTTAAATTTTAAATTAAAATACTTATTAAGAAAGGCATTTTCTTACCTAAGTGTTTAATAGAGCTAGCTCATGTCATGACAAAGACATAGTAAAATACGCGTAATTATTACCTTAAAAATGTTTAACAAACCCATACTGTGCGGTGAAAATGAGATTAAGAAGCTGTCCAAGGTCTTCAAAATTAAACAATGAACAGCACTGTAGCTCACAGCGCAGTTAAGTGATCTCTCTAAAGCCGACCGCAGAAAAATGTGCTTGTATTTATAATTTCAGCCCAGTGTGTGCAGCATTAATTTTCAGCTAAGATGAAATGTCACAATAATACTGTAGGGGATGAAAATTAAAGTATTTCCACACATGGTTTTGTGAATGGCAAGGCGTAGAATTTGAAAACATGCGCATATTATGTACGCAGGACGCCACTTATGAAATATGGAGAAATTATTGAAAATAATAGCCATTGAACTATTTGACCAAAGGCACTGACTAAAAATTGCTAGCGCTTTCAGTAGGCCTTCATGGTTTCCTTACTATATAATTATCGGTATGACAACTGACTAGCCTCTCGAGTGAAGACGAGTATGGACTAACTTATGGAAAGTTTGTTTCAGGAAGCGTAAATGAAGAGAGTTAGCAATTGATGTAAGCCGCAAATGACTGTGCTGATATACAATCTATAGTTACTGCGTTCAAATAGGAGTATTGTTAAAAACACAACATCTGTGTCGTGTGATGTGGTCATTAGGGCAATAAGCTGGAGTTACAATGAACGTTATATTCTGCAAAACTAAGTCCGTTATATTCTGCGCATGTGCTCTAGCATATTCAAAGTTAAAGATAGCAGCCTTCCAAACGGAGTGACAAAGCACACTGAGGGCCGCTTAATGAACGTGACGTAGCATAATGATGGAAAAACTCATTATGACGCTACTTCATTCTCACTTCATATCACCCTCATCGGCTCTCAATACCTCGTTGTGAAGAGCCTCCCAAATCTCTCAATTCAACTGAAAAACTTTATAATGGCCACCATATTGTATTTGTTGTTCTTCCACGATTACAGAAATAAAATAAGGCGTATTAGACGAATTTGGAAAGTCAGACAGTCAGTCAGCACAGTGAGGAAAGGCCAGCGAACACAGATTGTGTCTCGTACACTCATAAAACAATATAACTAGCACTTGGTGGAGTTCAAGGTCCGCATGTTGTGTCTACATGAGGCTGTGTGGAAATGTCGTGCAATTGCCAAGTATGTAGGGCATTCCGACGTCAATGTCACTTGATGTTCGAACCATTTGGTACGTGATGGCACTCAGACACGTCGTGAAGTTTCTGATCAAACAAGATCACACGTAAGATGGATCACACCAAGGTGCCCAAAAATTACGCATCCCCCATGACATAGTGGCCTGCCATTCCGACACAGTCACTGAACACAGTACAACATCCCGTGCCATCCCGCACCATATCTACACAGTATAAGATTTCTGTACTTGTCACAAACCATTCTTTGGAATCTAATTGCCAAAGTATTTTTTACATCTCTACATATATTATATTGTATATTTACAACACATAATTTAAGAAAACAAAAATCTGTTTATGTAGCTCGATATTTATAATAAACGCTAAGTCTACATTACCTGCTGGTTAGAACTCAATATTAATTTCACACGTTCCCCGCTAAGGTTTTTGAGAAATTAATTCTACATTATTTGCAGTGTTTGAAACCAGTTGTGGCCAAAGAATTCCTTTAACACATACAGACGTTTTTTACATCTTAGGCGACTTGCATAAGCCGGACTCTGGGATCACCGTTTCCATGCGCTGACTGGCGTTAGTACCAAAGCAGACATGGCGGCATTCGTGGTGGTACCGTAACCGGGAAGTAAGCAGAAATGACGAGTGGTGTAAAATCACGTTCAACGATGAATTTCGGCTCTNTGGTGGTACCGTAACCGGGAAGTAAGCAGAAATGACGAGTGGTGTAAAATCACGTTCAACGATGAATTTCGGCTCTGCGTTACAATGGATGTCCGTCGTATGCAAGTATGACGATGTCTGGGGGGAAACGAAACAGCCTGGAAATATTGCGACGAGATCCGCGGGTATTACCCACGGCATCGTGGTTTTGGAGGCCCTGGGATATGACTTTGGGCCAACTGTGTGAGTGATTCTGGGCACCCTACGGATACAGCGGAACGTCAGTTAAATCCTGCGTTTATACAATAGAATATCGTTTACTATGTACAAATTGTTCTTTTCTTGAAACATATTTTTCGCGACAAGTCCAACTCTCAATGTTAGCATCGACGACCCAGAAATTAAAGCGGCTTGAATAACCTTACCATTTGACATATAACAGTCCATTTCTTCGTCTCGGAAACTTCTCAAACAAAAATATACTGGGAAATTTTGAAGGTCATATCTGCTCCACGTAGAAGCCACTGTAAATGGGTAACTGTCGAAGTCTTCATGATCATAGATTCTCGATATAAAGTCCCGTATACGCCCCACTTGGTATAGTTCTTGCCTCCAGTAAACAGTGAACCCGTTTTTTGAAAATGTATTTCTGTTTGGATGTTTGCGCTAGATGGTGACGTTTAAATGCCCTCTGTAATTCCTGAGCGCCATGTCAACATCGATGGGCGAACTTGGTGTGTAGAGGCAGTTTTTAAGAAGATTTTCTTTCCAAAGCAATAGCCTACTAGTTAGACTTTATTTAAAATAAGCGCGTGTTTTATTTTTTGCTTACCGTAGCCGTGAAAATCTTGTTACTGTAAAGAGAGAAAAAAAGTTTTATAACACCTATAACAAAATTTGTGATTATGATAGTAAACATTTGTAAAGAGTTCCATCGTACTCTACATTCAAAAGCATACATAATTATTTAGAAAATTTTACAAAAATTTTAGGTTTTCTCTGAGTTTCCTCATTTTAATAGAATACAGTAAATTATGAGAGTGAATATCACGGAGAGTAGAACCTAAGAGACTGATGCGACTGCATGTGAGATATATAACCCTGCAGAAAAATTTGAGTACCTAGAAAGACTGGTGGGAATGAGAAGATGAAACTGAACACATTGAAAGGTAGTGTGACTTTAAACGGCATCACATCACGCTAACAGCAGAGTCGGCCTGGATATATGAGCAAATTCGGTTTGGGAGACAGTCGTACATACAACGATTTATCTTTTGTTTTTTCATGAAGTGAATTCTCTTTCTTTTAACAAAGAACAGCATCTGACTAGGACTGTTTACTTCAGGTAAGAAAATAGCGTTTATAATCGTGGCGTTGGTGAACTAACACACCACCACAGTAGACACGACTGACTCACGTGCATTGTGCAACGTGTTTTATTGAAGTCTGGACTCGCATTCGGCAGGACGCGGTCCAGACACCCTGATTTCGACTACCCGCGGTTTTCCGAAATCACTCTAAACGTTTCAATATCAGGATGTTTACTTTGTTAACAGGCCGCAACCGAAGTCTCCCCTGCTCGCAGAGTGTCTGAGCGACTTATTACGTCGCTAGGCTATCTCGCTGTCCACGGGACGTTGAGCANGTCTCCCCTGCTCGCAGAGTGTCTGAGCGACTTATTACGTCGCTAGGCTATCTCGCTGTCCACGGGACGTTGAGCATTACACGAACCAAAAGTATTATTTTGTCGTGTATTTTCCTGTTAATAATATAAGTTGGGCCTACACAACAATTCTTCTCAAGCCTCCTCGTAATGAGCGAAAATGACTCCACTTGGTACGAGTTTCAGCATACTGATGGTTACTGTTTCAAAGTTTCATCGATTTAAACGTCGCTACGCGGTGTTTTAAAATGGCTGATACCTGTTAACAGGTTAGGTTTTCAACTTTGCATATTATTAAAATGCACAATACATATTAATTACTGAGTAATGGCTTATTTTTACGTGGCGAAAAGATTGTTGTTCGTTTGCAATAGTATTTTTTGCTCTCAACTTTAAATGGGCGATCAGAGTTGTGAGTTGGGTGAGTCGCCTTGCGAACACGTCGTATATTGAATTTTTTTTGGAGCGTAAATGCAATCCCACCCACGATGTAAGGATGTAAGGCGAAACCGTCCGGCCGCCAAAACTCGACGGCTTGTGCGCATGACGTCAGCTAAGGGCGCATGACGTCACTTACCGGCNGTCTCCCCTGCTCGCAGAGTGTCTGAGCGACTTATTACGTCGCTAGGCTATCTCGCTGTCCACGGGACGTTGAGCACTACACGAACAAAAAGTATTTATTTTGTCGTGTATTTTCCTGTTAATAATATAAGTTGGGCCTACACAACAATTCTTCTCAAGCCTCCTCGTAATGAGCGAAAATGACTCCACTTGGTACGAGTTTCAGCATACTGATCGTCACTGTTTCAAAGTTTCATCGATTTAAACGTCGCTACGCGGTGTTTTAAAATGGCTGACACCTGTTAACAGGTTAGGTTTTCAACTTTGCATATTATTAAAATGCACAATACATATTAATTACTGAGTAATGGCTTATTTTTACGTGGCGAAAAGATTGTTGTTCGTTTGCAATAGTATTTTTTTGCTCTCAACTTTAAATGGGCGATCAGAGTTGTGAGTTGGGTGGTCGCCTTGCGAACACGTCGTATACTGAATTTTTTTTTGGAGCGTAAATGCAATCCCACCCACGATGTAAGGATGTAAGGCCAAACCGTCCGGCCGCCAAAACTCGACGGCTTGTGCGCATGACGTCAGCTAAGGGCGCATGACGTCACTTACCGGCNCAAACCGTCCGGCCGCCAAAACTCGACGGCTTGTGCGCATGACGTCAGCTAAGGGCGCATGACGTCACTTACCGGCACTGCGCGCTGCGTAACTTCACAGGCTTCCTTTGAAATTTTCTGTAGTTACGGGTTCGATCCTTATGCAAATATCAAATTTGTCGATGCATAGTTGTCCAAGGCATTTTTGACGTCAAATTTAACAAGAGAAAGATAAATACGGCGAAGAGAAAATACACTTGACGAGCACAACACAAAGTAAACAGGCTATAAGTGAAGCGACGAATGCCAAAACCTGGTGATAAAATTGCAATATGCCAATATTATTCCCACTATGTCTATAACTAAATCCTTATCAAAATACGTATGTTAAATAATCCGTTTAAACATATGTTATTGAAGTCAATAAACTAGTCAGTTTTATGTTCAACACGACTTCTCTTAATCGAAAAATCACAAATATACACACACAATGAAAGGTACGCGATATGTAAGTAATAATACAAGCTGTGAAATTGCAGACGAAAAATTTTCCTCCCTCCTTTATACAAAATGTTAGCATTCTGGGCTTAATTGTCGTAATTTCCTTGATATAATGCGGTGTCTGCACAATTGCTAAGTTTTATGTTTGAGCAAAGCTGTTTCCTATAAAAAAAACGTATGATGCTTGTAAGATGGGTAGTAAATATTATAAATATATTTATCTTATAATAAAAATAATTGAATAAAAATCTAAAGAGATGTTATATCTGTATTGCCACAAACGTTTGAATGTTCACGGATGACTTCATTTACGTACAACACTATCACTTCCAAATAGGCTCTAGTAACAACTGAACAAGCTGCAATTACTGATACAACATACTGCGCATGCTCCCGCTTTAATAAGGCCACAGTTCGCGATCACCACATCTTTGTGATTCTGGAAAATCAAGAGACGTTTATCAGTCTCGCTCCGGTTATGTGCGCTCTCACTGTTTATGTTTGAGCTGTCACGAATAGGCTATTCACTGTAAAGTGAGCACTTTTGAAAACCCTTTCATGTAGAATACTAGTCAATAAATATTTTTTATTGTAGATTTAGACGTTAAATTTTGAGTGCAGTAGAATAGTAACACTGTGTTCATTACTTATATGGCAATATATATTAAAAAATAGGTAGTTAAAGGTTAAAAAATGACTGAAAGGTAATAATAACTAAGGCCTTAAAAGTGCTCACATTACCGTGCACAGCCTATATCAAATTATATTAGAATCTGTAAAGGTGCTCGTATTTTTGGAAAATAAATGGCACCTTATGATACATAGTCTCGCTCTTGTATTTTATTTTTCTGATATAGCATTATCATGAAACCATTAAGCAAGCATAGAAGCTACAAAGTTACCACCAAATAATTACTNTATTTTTCTGATATAGCATTATCATGAAACCATTAAGCAAGCATAGAAGCTACAAAGTTACCACCAAATAATTACTTAATGAAAACAAACACTTAACTTAAAAAATAATAATTTAACAGTTTTTGATTGTATCCAGAAATAATTTATCTCAATGTATCATTTATTTATTTATAGACACACANTATTTTTCTGATATAGCATTATCATGAAACCATTAAGCAAGCATAGAAGCTACAAAGTTACCACCAAATAATTACTGTATGAAAACAAACACTTAACTTAAAAAAAAATAATTTAACAGTTTTTGATTGTATCCAGAAATAATTTATCTCAATGTATCATTTATTTATTTATAGACACACANTAATAATTTAACAGTTTTTGATTGTATCCAGAAATAATTTATCTCAATGTATCATTTATTTATTTATAGACACACATTGTGCCGTATCGTAATGGGATTTATTTCAGTAGCGTATGACACCTGAAACGTTACACAGAGCCAAATTGAAGCGAGAAGAATTACATCTGTATCATAATGATCTGTAATCATCAGCCTCACCAGTTCTGTCTAACTTTTATTGCTCAAACATTTGTGTTACAATTCCGTGTGTTGTATAAGAATTTTATTCAAGATATTATACAAACATATAAAACTCCTACATTTTTATACCAAAAATAAAAAACCTTTTCTTTGTAATGAGTCAAATGAGGAGCTTGTTGTATTATAAGTTGAATTGAACTCTTACATTTTAACCTTAACAGGAGTCAAATTAATCACTTTGGTTAATTTCAGTAGCAAATTGTCATTCTTCACGTACATGGAAATTATCACAGTGATAAGTTTTAGTCTCATAAGCTTTGCGTTTACGCTGCAAATTGAATATGACTAACAAGTCACGCTACGCTATAATAACATTTATAACTAAGGAGTTAAATTTTGAGTACTTACAGGACCTCACGTTAGTTTTGTAGTTTTTCTTGCACGGAAGTGGACATTTTATAGCGGAGCCCTTGTTGGAAAGGAGAGAACCGGGGAGGGGGGGGGGTTGGTAGGGCGAGACGAACGAGTTAAGAGATTTGGGTGGCTCTTAACATCGATGTCATGAGAGCCGGTAAGGGTGAAGCGAGGTAAGTATGGAGCAATGCTGGAATGCAAGGACGAAGGAAACGGGAGATCCCCGAGACAACCCGCTGACCAGTGGCATCGTCTGGTACGATTCCCAAATGGGAATATCCAAATGCGACCCCACTGTGAATCGAACAAGGTTCGCCTAGGTGGGAGGCGAGTAGTCTAACCACTACACCACCGCCGCCCCCTGACTCCCTTCGGGAAACGAAGCTATTTAACGTCACCGTTTATAGTTTTTCTGTGAATTAATTGTTGCACTCATACACTGCACAGTGTCAAACTCTTAAAACATCACAATTACATTAGGGCAACAGGCGAAAAATGTTTAACATCGAAAAAAACTACGTGTCTTAGTTACCGGCGCGTTCTGCCTTCTCTCCCCAAGTTGACGTCACGGTGTGGGGGTAAAGGAGGGAATCACGCGTATGTCTTCACCTTACTTCCTTCCTTCGTGAATCCCGCCCACCTTCAAAATTATTTATGTACCATTAATTAAATTTACATATTTTATATCGATAGAATTACTTTTTACGCAATACGTTGTTAGAATTTTTTTTGATGTCTCCACCTCAAGCAGGAGTAGACGACAAAAAGAGAGAAAAAAAAGCACCTCTAACATCGTATCTCCAGACATGACAATGCATATTTCACAGTTACGCTGATTTCCCGTTCATTCTACTTATTGGCCACTCTGTAACAACCTCTCAGCTGACTTTCAGTGACTAGTATTTCAGTGACTAATGTCACTGAGTCAGGGTTTAGGGCATGCGTAAGCTAATGATAATTGCATTAATTTTCAATTGGTGCCACTGAGATCTCAGTTAGGAAAAGAGTTTTCCTGTAATCTCTAAGCAGTTGTAGTATTCGGCGAGATGTCTGTTTACGCGCAGTTAGTTGGAATGCCGGTCCAACTATTCCAAATGTGTTGATTAATTTGGCGAACCGAACAGCAGGTGACCTGTCCTAGGAAGTTTAAATAATATTCCTGACTTGCACGTTCCAAACAAGCCAGGGGAATGCTGTCAAAAGTGTTGATGTGCGGCGTGCGGTATGGAAAGTTTTACAAGACGTTCGGTCGGCATATGGAACGTAAATTGCAGCGTAAGTTACGACGAAAAAAAAATTTATTCTGAATTAGATGATGATTTAATTGCAAGTAAAATTATTAAGCCCGGATCACACGGGATGAATTTACGAAGTGGACTAGGGAGGACTATAGAAAAATATTTGGAAGGNAAATTATTAAGCCCGGATCACACGGGATGAATTTACGAAGTGGACTAGGGAGGACTATAGAAAAATATTTGGAAGGGTAGATAACTTAGAAAAATTATGTCTACCATTCTTCATATATTAACACTGTTATCAAATATGCCAGAGCAAAATACGAATATTGCACTGTCACAAACGACCTCAGTGTGCTCGTCGAAGTAACATAAATATACGCGCATTTCCAATAAATTCTAAGTTTCCAGTGTGACACCTACACACTGTAAATATTTTACAGTCGACGGGGTAGCGGTGGCGTATTGTCCAGAGCGCTCGCCTCCCACCACGGCGATCCGGGCTCGATCCCCGGCGGGCCTCACTCCCGGATTCTCACATGTGGTTTCGTGCTGGACGATGCCGCTTGCCGGCGGGTTCTCTCGGGGTACTCCCGCTTCCCCCGCCCTTGCATTCCAGCGCCACTCCATTCTAGGGTTTCATTTCTGTCATGCCCGGGGATGACGGTCACCTACGGGTCCCAGCTGGAAAGACCGTCACTCGGAGGGTGTTGCCTTACCCTGGGTGCACACGCCATTATTATTTTGCAGTAGACATACTGGACTGATATTTGCCAGATATGCTTTTGATTGTTTACTATTGACAAAAAACTGATGAATCTTGGATTAAGTAAGATACATGATCTTCGCAATGTTTTAAATCCTGCATAAGTTAAATGCAGTATCGCTTCACTTTTGCCATTATTTGTGTAGAGAATATTAGAAGTTATCAGTAATGCCAGGACACATGTATTTTTAACCTACTTTCCGAAGGAAAGAAAGGTATATGAGGTTACTTTCCTGTCTGTGCGTGTATGTGTGTACGTGGTGCGTTTTATCAATTTCACCAAACTTGGTACACATATAGTACTAAGTAACGACACGTGACTTTTATAGTTCTTCATCACGCGGAAAGTTAATTTCAGAATGGCGAGCATTTTTTAAATTTAGGATGAAAAACATATCTTAAAAATTGTTCAACCGATCTAAACCAAATTTTGTATGCTAACAGCGCAAGTCATAAGTACTCAATTAAGAAGTTAGTATTGTTGATGATCAGCCATTTTGGAAGATATAGCCCCATGAAAAAATAAACCTTTTACTATATATCTCGAAAACTACTCAAACTGTATTTGCAAAATTTTTAAGTAATGTGACATTATGTTAGGCCAGAAAAATATAAGTGATTGAGAATAATTATGAACTTATTTTCAAAATGGTGGCCATACAAATGTTTTTGGTTTTTTTAGTATAGCTAGCATACCGTTTGGCCAATTTCAACCAAATTTTGTACGCTGACAGTATCTAGCACGAGGATTATATAAGCAAAAAAAACTACCTTTGTCTGCTATTTTGTAAGATAGCGCTACATGGATTAATAACGTTTTTGTGTAATATCTCGGGAAAAATTGGCAGATTGCTACCAAATTTTGCAAACAAGTAGTACTGCGGCAGTTCATATTTACAAATATGTAAGAGACTTACTTTCAAAATTGCGAATATCTAGCTATTTTAGCATAGTATGCTATATCTTCGAAACTATGTAATGAATTCCAACTTATCATTGGACGCTGGGAGTATATATAACAAATATCAAATGTGTGTACGCAGTCTCTCTTTTATCCTCCGTTTTATAAGGTAGTACCACACGAATACGTAAAGATTTTATTTCATATCTCGGGAAAAACTTGACCGATTCCTGCCAAATATGGCAAACAAGTAGCACTTTGGTAGGTGATGTCAACTGATATGTTTAAACATGTCAGACACTTATTTTCAAAATGGCGGTCATATAGCTATTTTAGTTTTGTATGTTATATCGTCGAAACCGTCTTATTAGTTCCAATTACATTTTGTTTGCTGGTCGTATATATTGCAACCATCAAATGTGTACACACAAAATCTCTTTTTTTCGCCATTTCGTAAAATCGTATTACGTGACATATTAAAATTACGCGATATCTCAGAAAAAAACTATTTATTTATACCAAATTTGACAAACAAGTAGCACTATGGCAGAACATTTAAACTTATAAACTTTGAGAGGGTCAGATAGACACGTTTTCAAAATTGCGGCCATATACAAATTTTAGTTCAGAATTTTTTATCTACGAAACTTTAAAACAAATTTCAACTTAACTTTGTATGCTGACAGTATAAATTATATCAATAAAAATTAACTATGCAAATCCTCATTGATGCGTCATTTTGTAAGATGTCCCCACATAAAATAATACAGTGTTATGCCGTATCTCGGGAATCAATAAACCGATTCCTTTAAAAATTGGCGTAGTAGTTGCGGTGTGTTATACCATATTAATTTATATGTTTTAAGTGCGCAAGTCTCTTATTTTTCGAATGGCGCCTATACAAACATATTAGCTTACTGTGCTATATCTACGAAAATATGAAAAATTTTAATATTACTTTGTAATTGTATGTATGACAATCATGGAACATGCAAATACAAAACTTTTTGTCCTCCATTGAAGATCGTTACATAAACAAAGGAGAATATTCCATATCTTGAGGATCAATAAACCGATTCATACAAAATTTCACGAAGAATTGCTACAGTGGGGTATGTAAATTAACATATGTTTTGTGTGGCAGGCATGTTTTAATGGGGTTTATATAAATAATTAATATTCATTTGTCATACCTGTGAAACATTTGATACTTACAGTATTAATCAGAAGCATCATTTAAGCGTACAGAAATCCTTTTTTGCAGGATTTTTTTGCAAAATAGTGTCAGGTTTGTAAATGGTACTTTTTTCCATATTTCCGGGATAATTCAACTAATTTACACCAAATTTTGCACAACTACAGAAGGCCATATAAAGTTACATGATTTAAATGGGGTCAGTCATTGTTTCTCGAAATGGTGGCCATATCAATATTAAGATATGTTTGGCATATCTATTTAACGATGTAACAAAACTGAGTCACACTTTTTATGCTGACAGTATCTATTAGAAACATCGTATACAGAAACTCTTTTAGGCAGTTTTAATAAAATAGCCCTGTTAAAAAAAAATAAAAATTTTATAACATATCTCAGAGACCAATCAACCGGTTTCCACCAAATTTTTCACACAATTGGCGTTCTGTTAGGCCATGTAAAGTTATAAGTATTAAGTGGTTCAGATACTTATTTTCAATGTGAAGATGGTATAAATATTTTAGGTTAGTAAACCCTATCATTCAAAACATTAGACTGATTACCTCCGAATTTGATGCTACGAATCCTACCTCCGTGATGAAGTTGATTACAGACTACCTTAATGTTACGAATTTTTCTGAATTCGAATCCCGGGTAAATAATTTGTTTATTTTAATTGCCCCGGTACTATTTCTCATGTTTCTGGTTTCATCTATAATGATATTGTGGTCAATGAGACGACAATGCTTACCTGCTATCTTACCTTTTAAGAATTTCACAAAAAATTATTTTCACCCTTGTAGAGGAAAGTAGGCTCATTAGTTATCAGTAACTTCTTGTTCCTATATATGTTCTCTCAGTTAATATTTATGTCTTACCGCTGACGATTTACCTATGTAACTAAATGTTTAATTTTAATTAGTTACCTTCGCATATTAAATAATGTTGCTTTCGAATATTAAATATGTATAAGCTTAACGCCTTTTTATATATCAAAAAGATTATCTATGTATATTTCAGAGGTTTTTTTATTTAATAGAAGCCTGTAGAAATAAAAAAATTGTGAGCCAACTGGTACCGAGTAAGACGAATATTTCGTAAGTTTTGGGGTAGCTGTGGTCAGACTACTCGCCTCCCACCATGGCGAACCGGGTTCGATTCCCGGACGGGTTGAGCCCCGGATTTTCGCAGGTGGGAAAAGTGTTGGACGATGCCACTTGTCGACGTGTTTTCTGGGGATCTCACGTTTCCCCGTCCCTTTAATTCCGGCGTAGCTTTATTCTCACCTCGTCGGAGGGTTTTCTCGGGATCTCCCTTTTCCCCTGCTCTTGCATTCCGGCCCTGCTCCATACTCACCTAGTTTCACCGACATCGGCTCTCAAGAACCCTATCCACTCCACTTTCGTAAGTTCGTTCTCTGGTATGTCAGATTGTGTTCAAGAACATTTTAACTGCACGTGTTGAAAAAAGTCGCAGTTTATGATGAATTATTTATTCACACGCAGCACTTCTCCTACGTTCATAAGACGTAGACTCAAGAACGGGCCCGCCTGCACGATGTCATTTGTTCTCGTGTTCCAGTCTTCGTGGGCAGCGGGGTACAGGAGTACAGGAACTGTAAACAGCTCCCGGCTTTATTTTCGGTCGGAAATTCTGCCAACCGAAAGAAAGCAGTGTTTGTTTGTCTTCCCGTGGTTGTTAGTCTAATACACATTTGTCAATCTTTTCCGTGCAGCCGTCTTTTCCGGCTTTTGCAAAATTAACAAACATCATGTGTAATAAATTGTGCGCTTCTTTCCGAGAATAGCTGCATCGCCTTGGAGAAATAATAACCAAGCAATTTCCACAACATTTTAAACCCATTTATTAATTTTTTTCGTCAATGAAGTGCTTGAGTAGACCTAACGTTTATTGTTTACATTTTATAATACCGTCAATTTAACCTTTAGTTTTCTTATTGTGGCTTTCTTACCTTTTTATACTCTGCAAAAGCATTGAAAATTTTTTTTTGGAAATTATTGGCTTGCTTTAACACATTAACTCAAATCTTGTTTGAGAAATATTGCATATTGAACGTGTAAAGATGTTGGTAGCTCGGTTATTTCATAGTTTTAATGTCTTCCTTGCTCTTAAAATAGTAACTTACGACATTGCTGGTGATGGTTTTCCAATTCATGACCTCCCTGTAAGTAAAAACACATTTCGCTCCAACACCGACAAGTTTATAAAATGTTTACTGCGTCAACAATAGTTATTTCAGGGGTTATACTTGTACAAAATGCCCAGATAGTTTAGAAATTAGTCCTTTATCAGAACACACCTTTCGGTCATAAAATCGAAGNACTTACGACATTGCTGGTGATGGTTTTCCAATTCATGACCTCCCTGTAAGTAAAAACACATTTCGCTCCAACACCGGCAAGTTTATAAAATGTTTACTGCGTCAACAATAGTTATTTCAGTGGATGTACTTGTACAAAATGCCCAGATAGTTTAGAAATTAGTCCTTTATCAGAACACACCTTTCGGTCATAAAATCGAAGATTGTGGCTAATCAATTATTAGGTTTAGATGATTTCTTAAAAATTAGTTTTATATTATCAGCACTATGCACGCGATTCAGAAGACATAAACTTTACTCTTCCGTTGAGTGTACAGAAGACATTTTCTCTAAAAGTCATAGACTCTAAGAGCTTGTACTTTATACAGGGCTCTGGCAAACTTACAGGAAACATGACAGATACTTTTTTCAGTATCAGGTGCGTGTGGCTTTACTTACGGCTAGGTTTTTTTTTTTAACTTCCTCGAACTTCTTTTGAATATTGCAAATGGCGGTCGTTATTTACAATAGTCAGGTAGTTATCGTGAAAGAAAGAACTACGATGCAATTAAGTACACACTGTCGTTAGGACATTGACCGCACATAGAAGGTATTTACGTACCCTGCACAAGAAATTCGTTGAAAATAGTTAGGAATCCAATTTTCTTAAAAAAAAAAAAACAGTATTTTATTTCAGTTTTCTGTTGAAATTGTTAAATTATTGAGGTGATATGTGTCATTAGACAAAGTTTGTAAGAGAACATGGCAGGCAACCAATTGCACCCTTACAAACTTTGTCTGTTTTCTGGACAACTGTTGATCTGAGAGAGTTACACAAAGACAGCGTTTTTTGTATATTTATATACACGTGATTATGACGTCAATAAAAGCGATGAACGCCCAAGAGTTACACAGGTTAGTTGAGCAATAACATGGCACACATTATATTCTCAATAAATGGGGATGGTGTTAACCAACAACCTGTCGCAGAGTTTGGATCTCGATTTAAGACAACAGTATTCACGGAATTATTTCACATCAAATAGGTTTTATTATTTTGAATTGAAACCATTAAAAATCTTGATTTTCAAATCCACCTACCTACGTAACGAATTCCTGTAGGACATAAGTAGTATGATGTTTTGTATCTCATTTTCCATTTGGAATTACATTACAACGTTTGTACCTCCAGTTCAGGATCATCCTGTATAGTAAAAAAAAAGGTGTGAGACCGGAAATAAAAAGAAAGAAAATCGAAATCATTTTCACAAATCACATTAATGTATAACCGTTCTTGAGTGTCCGGGCAGTTGTGTGTGTTTTTGAGAAATGCATGGTTTTGAAACGAAACATTAATGGAACGGAGGAACTTATCTGTGTTTCATAAGGCGGAGTGTTTCCGCCACAACACGGAGCGAAGTCTAGCAAATGTTTGGTGTCTTCGCACACGATGGCACCACTATCATCATGTTGCAACCGCAGAGCTCGCTCGAATCGCGCCAGGAGGCAAGCGGGTTATATCAACGCTGTCTTCGCTCTTTCTACGCTACACTTTGTATTCAGCGATGCAACTAAAGCGGATGCTGCAGGAGTCTAAACTTCCAGAGTGAACGGGGCTAGGTGCCAAGAGTGCTGGCCATCAGTTTAAGATAACAACTGTAACAAGCCTGAATGCACCTTTGCACACATAAAATGCAATTTTGAAGAGAGCAAGTTATAATGATTTTGCTGTGAAAGCTTCGGAAACTTACATACCACAACAGTAAATATGCTCTGGAAAAAAGGAAATGTTTCAGTTCTGCGTCATTTCTTGCAATTTACAAACGTATATCAGTAGATGGCGTACAAACTGACACGGATGGTATAAAGTGTCTTATTCTAAGTCTTGAACTGTAGATATTTTAATAGCTATGACGCCCCACACTCTAAGAAATAATTCATGAATTAACCATATCAGTGTATACATACAGTGAGAAACAGCAAGTGAGAAAGTTTTCTCCCATACATCCATGGTAGCGTTTCTGCATTTGCTTAGAAAAGAGTCAAATATGGAGGCAAGTTACCAAATTTGTATTGTAGCGACGCTAAATATTCCTATATTGTTAGCCTGATGTGTGGTGTTGTTTCAATATAATGTTTAAGTTAAAAACTTGCATTACAGTTCAGGAAGTTTACCAGAATTTTTTTTTACAGTGCAAGGAATCATCATGGATTCCAACTATAGCTGTTATCGCAGATTGTATGAAAGTTATTTGGTTTTTATCAGACTCTGAACTGTCAGAAATGAAGCAGCAGAAAACAAACTCTCCACTGTAGAAGAGAGGCAAAAAAAAATTGGTTGTTGTAATCAAATACGGCGTAGATTTTACTTTCGGTGAAATTTTGTCTGTTGGCCGTTCACCATGCGTCTCGCTTTTTAAAAATAGTACAAAGAAAGCGTGATATTAAAAAATAGTACGAAACTGGGAGTATTATACCTAAACAACGATTTATGTAATTTTGTCGGCTTAAATGTTCCGCCAGAGCATAATGTATATACTATACGTAATTTTTATCCAGTTACAGACAGGCGTAATTCAACATTGGAGTACATTATACCTGGGAAATAATCACTGAATATTTATAATGCCACTTTAAACATAAAAAAGGTTCTAAATAACGTTCTAATCTCTAACGTCTACACGAGTTAATGGTCTGTATCCGCCAGATATTCGCTATATTTATTTAGCATGAATCTGCCATAAACGTACACGGACTTAAATCAAATTAGACTGAACCCACCTCCAATTGCTTCCTCAGTAGACGTCACAACCCCTGGCATGGCCGATGCTCCAGCCAGGATGTGGCTTGCCGTGGATCTGAGGGGTTCTTGACGTCTTCGCTCTGGTGACAGAGCGAGGTGGAGCAGTCGCTCAACTTTGGTCTGGAATTCAGGAGGACCTCGGTTCGAATCCCAGCTTACCCATCGTGATTTCAGTTATTCATGGTTTCTCCAGATACTCCAGGTCGTGGCCAATTCTCTCACCGGTCTATATTCTCCGAGCAGCTGTCCCCGTCAGTAATGACCTTTCTGTCAACGAGGCATAAAGTCCCATCTACCTACCTTCTCTCTGGCGGCGAACGGCGCCGACGGACTCATGGAATTTGTTTTTATCAACTGAAAATCGAAACACTTCCGCAAACGGGAGGCGCGTAACAGAGCGAAAACTGACCAGTTATTGCAACACCAAGCCCGATTTCCGTGTGTAATTGGGACATTCAGGTGGGTAACTATCAACATTTCACCCCGTAATTTTATTTCCGTGAAGACAGACAATCTTCTCTGTCCCACTAGGCATGCGAAATAAATTTCTAAAACTGTACGTTCAATAGTAATGCTAAAATCTGAGTCGCCACAATGTTAATCAAATTATAAGGCTGCCATTATTAAAATAAGTTATTGATTTGAGAAAATATCTTAAGGTATCCCTTACATTACGTAAAACTTCTTGTATGCTTAACATGGTAGAACCAAGTGAATCGCTCCCAAAACCTGCTTGGGACCAAACTGATGTAGGTCGTGTAAGGTGCCAAGGCACTTACAAGACAGAAGTTGAATGAGTCAAAACCTTATGTAGTAGTACCATTTATGGACGTGAGTCTTGTGTTGCTGTAGTATTATAAACTGTATCTAACTATATCTCACCTAACTTAAATTAAAAGGATTGTAGAAATGATTAATAAAGTCTTTACTTCATCTAAAATTAGAAGCGTATACAATGATATTCAATTGAAGTTTAGTCTAACGGAAGTGAGAGGGAAGGACTTAAGGAAGGTTGTTAGTTAAGGAGGATCACATATAAAGGAAGGAACTCACCCTAGCCTCGCACCCGGAACCGCTGACGGACGCTGCCCCAGGAACGGCTGATGCCTCGGCTGAATTTCGTAGGAGATGACGACCTCTCTCGGTCACAGACGTCTATATCACACTTCTCGCTCCACCACGTGACTATTGACGTACTGTGACTCGATTGGTGGTTCCTTGTGCGTCGGCGGCGGACTCCTCCAGGTTGACTGCTCTTCTTAGGTAAAATGCTCTTAGATCAGAACTAGCTTAGAGGATCCACTGTTGCCAAGCATCGTGCGGCTCATTCTCCCTTGATTACTGCGATCACTCCGGCTTGGTGTTAATGAACTCTGTGGCGTCTTTCTTAGGTAAATGCTTAGTTAGCCATTTCACACCGGGACCCAACCGATACAACGTGCAATGAAGAATTCAGAACCTACTGCATTGTTAGATGACGTTCCAGTAATTGATGAGAGAAAAGCAACAATTTAGTGAAGCTAACATGACATACTCGAAGTACCCGTACAGTTGACAAGTTTGCAATAAAAATTTAGTGTGGAATTTTTATTATTGCAAAAAATGGGAAGAGTTAACATTGCTTCACACATTTCACCACTATATTTTGAAAGCGAACATCTAAGTTTTGGCAGCTTCCTAGGTATAAGCACAATTTCAGCAATTGGTACTTTCTTTGGGATAGCAAGTTTTCGGTAGTGAAGAGTCAATTTTCTCTTCGCGTAAGTTCATCCAAACGAAATATTCTCGGCTGTTCATAGGTACTTCCTTCATGCTCTGTATGTCGTTCTCTTATAGGTTTGAAACGAGATCCGACATATTTACAACTGTAAAGCGTAAATTGGTACACAAGCACGTAAAATTCCGTGTCAAAGTCTGACATAGGTATCATAGTAATACGGCACCGAATATTACCAAGTAGGTCGTGGCTATTCAGTATGTTATACATTTAAGCTTACGTTAATCCAGGCGTCTTACCAAATTTTAGTTTCGCGGAGAGCGCAGACACACCAAGAGAAAAATTTTTCTCCAGAAAATCGAATCATATTTGTCTTAAGCATCACAATATTAATATATTTCTTCTAGTGTAGTAGAATTTGAACGTGTTAAAATTATTAATACGATGGGAAAACATTGCATAGTTTTAATGCGCCATCACCACGCACACTATATTCTCATACACAATGTTAAAACTTTTTGTCACGTTAACAAGTAGCCCAAAAGAAAGTTGTAGTTTTTAAATATTCAACTGACTGTTTAAACGCAGCACTCAGAAATAGTTTCCTTTAATAAGTGATAGAAATATTCCAAAAATATTAACGTCTTACTTATCGGAAACTACTTGAACAGAAAGAAAAGTTACCTTTTACGTTTGCTATACCGCGTTTTCTAGTAATTTCTTAACACAGGTATAATAAAATACCAGGTGAATCTCGCTGCGTATTTTACGAACGCTCAGTTAGAAATCTCGTAAGATTTAATTTGAAATAAGACAGGTAAATCTGAACTCCATACAACGGAAGCGTGTTTGACATATCGAGTTCTACAGTGTTTTCTACATAGTCATTTCCAATAAGTGTAAACTCTGAAAATATGGAGAGCTTATTGCGATATGATAAAAATCAAAAACCTAAAATTTCTTTTTGAAATTTTTCGTAAGTTACAAAAACCAAATAAATAAGTAATCAAGCAGCGCACTATTCCCTGATTTAATGCATTGCCATATTTCAGTGAATATTCTTTAAAAGTAATCGCGTTTTCTATAGAACTGTGGTAAAAAAAAACAACTGAAATATTTCTGAATGATCTATGTATGTATATGGGGATCACTTTATGTCTGGTTTTCACGACTTCTTCCAGCATACGTATAATTTAACTGTCCTGCTTGGAAATCCAAAGAAGACAACCCCCTGTGAAAAACGTAAAATTATCCCTCGCTCGTTATACGTTTGCGTCCGCCAGCCAGTGTATGAGTATAAACTGCAAATCAGCAGACGAATCGAAGACTTACTGTCAAAGAACCAAATCTACAACATTTCTGATTTCGAGTTATGTTCACTATCAGTACATGGATGGTCTAAGCTATTTTTGTGTCAAACAGTGGTGTGTTTATTCGTTATGATTTGGAGACCGGTACAACCTTTACTACGTTTGTCACATGTATATTAATTGTAAATTTTTTCATTTCAATATTAAAGTTAATCTTAAACCTACCCTTGTTGCAGTTCTTTGTTCAGGAGGTAATTTATACATTAAAAATATTATATGTAAGATGCTACGAGAGCATAAAATAAATTATAAATTTAAACACATTTACTATCTATCTATACTGAAAATGTAGCATTTTGTAGATACGGTTCTTTGATACTAAGCCTTAATATGTGAAAGCTCACAGAAATACTTGCACCGTGAGAGTAGGATGTTATGATGAGCCAAGGTTTTTCAACCAGATGTTACACTGGCAGCTCTTAAGACGAGTCATAGCGTTTCGGTGATAGAAAGGAGCTTCGGATTTTTACGTTGGTTATTTTTGAGTGGTACATACTATAAAATACCCTGTTAAACATTCAAAGTACCAGAGCAACGTGACCCTTGAAAGATTATGGACGAAAATTGTCGACGTCTGCCGTCAAGACATGTTACTGGCGACAGGAAAACCAAACTGCAATAAAAAGCACTATAAATCACTGTTGGGGCGTTTGCAAACATCAGCGTGAAAACGGAACAACGTATACAACAATATATGGTTTTAGAGCTTTCGAGGGTCTAAAATATTTTTTTTTCCCCTTTTAAGCATATAGTACTATAATATTAAATATAGGCCAATCAATAGAGAAAAATCATATTTCAAAAATGCATAACTCGATCATTATGAATTTTGAATTTATGTCTTATTTCATACACGTCTCGAAATCTTACGAATTAATAAATTCATTGGGACTTGTAGCAAGGACATCGGGTGCAGGTGTCAGGCGTGGTTCATGCTCTTTCAATCCGGTCAATCGGTGGCCATATTGGTTCCAGGTGACCTTTGACCTTGATCCGTGACATTGAACTTGACCCTTGACCTTTAAATTTAACCGTTACCTTGACCTTGACAACGTACTCATGACATTGGACGACCATGAAACCGAAAAATTCTAAAAAAATTCAAATAATTCCTAAAAATCCAAAAAAATATTTTTAAGTGCTTTATAAAATTAATATTAAAATTATGATTTAAAAAACGTTTATTTCCAACGATCCCTCCACTACCAACCTTACCAATTTTTTTATTGGGTATTTAATCGGCCAATTACTTGCCTTCGCTAATTAGTCGGCAGGCTTCCATCTCCCTCATCAATAATCATTCTATCGTATGGAGACATAATTTTTTTTTCGTTTGTCATTGTTTAAACATTGCTGGAGGACGCCATATTGGATTTCATGTGTTAACGTTTACATCACATAGGTGGCGATAGTATATTAATAATCGAAATTTTGCCACAAGGCGGAAGCAACATTTGTTTAGGTTTTTAAAGTATAGTTTACGCAGTTGGCGCCCTTTATGTTCGATTCTATTTTCAACAGATAGGCGGCGTTAATTTCTCGATTTCGCTGCTAGGTGAGCTGTCAGCATCCACCCACTTCTCGGTTCAGCCGCCAAATCTGTAATATTCATTCTATTAAAAAAACATATTTTTCCAATTAACAGTATACCCACATACATGATGTGGGACTTTGCCTACCTGCATAGTTGATAAAATCTATATTTTTTGTTAAACATTTAAAGTTGTTCAATTTAAAAGTATTTTTTATTTTATTATATAATCGTACGTAAAGAACAATAGTGATTTATAGAATACTTTTTAATGAAATTTATTTTATTTCTTTGCACTTAAATTTTTATTATATTCTGACAAATTAGGTTAACATGAAGTAAAACGCAATTTTATTTACAGGCATTTTTTATTCAATTAATTTAATACAGTCATTCATGCTTTCGAAAAAATATTACAATATTCTTTGATATATATGCATATAAATATTTGCAACTTTGTTGTAGGCTAAAGTATTTTATGAATCTCGCTACTCACAATTGTGTTGTCCTTGTGCGAAAATATCGTGACATTTATTACACTGACACACTGTGCAGGGCAGGTTATGTAGGTAACTACACTTTTGAGGACATGAACTGAAGTCACAAGAGACCTGCTTGCAGCAAACCTGGTACCGAGGTACTCATGAGAAATTAACTTCACCATTACAGGTCTTTGCATGTCTAAGTAAATGGTCGGTACGGCTGAACTGCTTACCGCACCTGTCACACAAATATGACATGAGACAGGGATTCTTGGCACAATGAAAGCTTCCTAGGCGCCGTACACCGTAGCTGAATGCAAATGTCTTATCACAAAAGTGACACTGATGACGACGTAGTGGTACAGACAAAGACTCGGACGGACCCGTTGGAGATGTAGGTGCTGGAGCTTAAGAAGCAGGTAACGCCAGCAATGGTGTTCTAGGTACCTCAGAAGAAAAGTTCGATGGCCCCATTGAAGATTTCGTAGGCGTCACAGCTGAAGAAGTCTATGACACCATACCAATCGGAAACGATGGTACTGCACTGGTGGAAGTAGACGCTGCTACTGATGTAGACATCACAGCTGAAGAATCCGATGGTGCTAATAAAACAGGAGGCAGCTCAATCGAAGAAGAAATCGATGGGGAGAACGCATTGGCTGGCAATATCCGTTCCACTTTAACGTAACTGGGCATGGCTCACCTGGCGTATAAACTAGCCGAGACGATCCACATTCACTTGAGCCGCCGTAAAACCAAGCCTTTCAGCTGATCCAACATGAATCCAACATGGAGGGCACCGACAGCGCAACCCATACTTCAAAAACCTAAACAAATATGGCTTCCGCCTTGTGGCTAAATCGACCACTCGCTTGGTGGCGATATCGATCATTAATACACTAGCGCCACCTATGCGATGTAAAAGTCGACAGGTGAAATCCAAGATGGCGCCCTCCACAATGTATAAGCAAATGACAAACGGAAAACCAAAATGGCTGCATACGATAGAATGAGTATTGGTGACGGGGTGGAGGTTTGCCGACTAATTAGCGAAGGCATGTAATTTACCTTTTAAATAGCCAATGAAAAATTGGCAACGGTAGTGGTGGAGGGACCTCTTGAAAGGTAATATTTTTGAAATAAATGATGAAATATTTTTTTTTACGTTTTTATTTTTTATTTTTAGGAATTTGTAGGGATTTTTTTTTTTAATTTTTGGCTTAAAGGTAGTTCAAGGTCCCGGGTACAGGATCAAGGTCAAGACCACGGGTCATGTTCAAAGGAAACCTGGATCCAATATGGCCACCTACCGACCGGAATGACAGAGCATGGACGGCGTCTGGTGCCTGCGCCCCGCGCTCTTGCTCCAAAGTCCCCTTTTATATTCTAGTTACATTTCAACACTTGAAAGATATTTCTTGGAATCTTGATATAAGATTTGCACGTATAACAAACAGCAAAAATTTTTAGATAAAATTCGAAATCGAAATAGCTAGAAGATAAAGCCTTGCTGCATGTTAATTAAATGTCAGATTTAAAATAAACTGCAGTATGTCACTTCTATGACTTTATTACACACTACCATAGCTGAAACCAAACATTGTGTTAAAACACAGTTTTTAGTTTTGTAGGAAATCATATAATAATGTATTGTCATATTGTGTGGGAAAAAAATTATATTATTCTTTGAATAATTCGATACTTTTATTAAGTTATCATCTATATGACTTCACGAAACGTTTAAAAACCCTTTTATCTAGATAATAATTGGCTCTAGGACAACATTAAAGACCCTACGGTCAACTCGAGTAGGCCTACTATTGCTACACATACAGATTGAATAACCACCTCGTTTTAGGCTCGACAACACCGTCACTGGGAACCGGACGATTGTTAACATGTAACTTGAGTACAGACCAGTCGCTTTCTAACTGCTTTGGGCAGATGTAAGAGACCACGTGTAAAACTCCACGACTCTGTGAATCAACTATGCCAATAAAGAAATGTGTTGGCTCTCGATGGCTTGTAAGTTAATGGCGTGTGCTCATCTGGCACACATTATGATTCCTCGTACGTCGGCCTCCTCGTGTGGCCGGCGAAATTTACAGGCGCGTCCTTTTGTGCATGTTACGATCATTCACAACCAAAGTTCAATGATGTGTTAGGTCTCTTCCACGACCACCAAATTATGGTTGAAAGAACTTTCATCCGAATTTTCGGTCATTTCATGAGGTCCTCAATCATTTTACTTTAACACTATCGAGTATATTTGCAGTGCCTTCGAATGAGCCATTTAAAACAGCGAATTACCACCTCAGAGTTATAAAGGACAATGTACTGGTATTTAGGAAGCATGGTGCTCATTGTCCACAGACTACTTCAGAAAGATCGCGGCTTCCATTTCCCGTGCTACTAAAGTAGTCCTTTGATCAAGGGATGACTCATAGTAGTCGAAAAATACGCGCAAAGAAGATCGTTTGGTAAAAGGTAAAAAAAAACTTTTAAAAAAAATTAACATATTATAATAGACATAATTATTTCAATTAAAAAAACATATTTAAACATAGTGTTACATGCCAAAATTCTGCATTTTTTCCCTTGCCCCGTCTCGCTCGAACGTGCGAAGCACAGTGTGTCAAGAGCATCCCAGGAACCCTAGAAGCGCGTGCATCGACAAAGGAGCTGCAGCGTCACTCGAAGCATGCTACGATAATCCTATCGGGACTCGTGCCACCTTTTGTCCTTAGAATATTCAATCATTTGTGTTACCATTGCAATAATAATCTTGTAAAAGCCCTCGCCTCCCTCAGCGCGACTCGGGGTGTACACTCGTGAAAGTTTCGTACGCAAAAATCCAAATTTCATCGCTACCTCGGAGATGCTATGTCCTATCTCTCGTGCGTCGACTGTAACACCACGTTCAAACTCACTTAAATCTTGATAACCAGCCATTGTAGCAGCATTAACCGATCTAGCAACTTTGCCAGACGCTTGTTGTCTTATATAGGCGCTGCCGGCCGCATCGCGTTACTCTGATTTGTTCCATACCTCTGTTGTTTACATACGCACGCCTATACCAGTTTTAATGGCTCTCCAGTGTATATTTATGCATGTAAAATTAAAAATTACAAAAGCATAGAAATTCTCTGACACAAATTTTTTCAAATGATAAACTTAAGTCATCACAAAAATTAACATAAGAAGTGCTTGAAAATTTTTATTTAAATTAAAACTAGGTATATATTAGCTTTTTAAGTTTAATCATTTTATTGAATTTGGAACAAATGCCAGCGGTTGAATTATGTAAGTTACGATAAATAAAACAATATGAAATATAGATTCTTAAAAACATTTTTGATAATAAATGTAGTAAATAATTATATCTGTTTTAAATGATGAATTAAAATTCATATACCAATTATATACAAAAATGGTTAAAAAAAACTCATTATAAAGTACATCAACAAAAACAATTTTTTCACAAACAGAGAAATATTAAAATTAAAAACCACTGATCTATGTAAATTATGAAATGTTCCTTGTATATTCTTGATTTTTAATCTGTTTTATATATAAACAATAATTTTTTTATTTCATTTTTATGTTTTATACATTCAATATTTATTTATATTTGCATTATAATAAAACCACACACATTATTTAAATATTTAAAATTTTTCTTTAACATTTATCTTGGATATATTTCAACAGGTAAAATGATTTGTAATGTACAAATATATTTTAATTTATATCATTTTATGTAAAAATTTGTAAAACTTTTTCTTATACATTACCAGTTGATTAGAAAGTATGGAATAGATTTTAGCTTAATAAAAACGTTCTAAATATTTGTGTCTGCATCTAATGATTTTTGTTTTATATTATATGTATATCTTAAAGGTCATCAACAAAAATTAGTAAAGAAAAGTTCTTCCGAATAAATAACATTTTAAATTATTTTTCTTTTAAAAGCCAATAGTAATAATTTATTTTATTTTTCTTTCAAACTTTATTTAGAAACAAGTGTATTTGATTTGTTTAAACTTTCATAACAAACTCACAGTTAATGTTAAGCCATCATTTGTAATTAATAAAATCATCGGCAACTAATAACATTTTTATATTATTTATGTGCTCGTAAATAATAACAACTTTAATATTATCAGGTAATAAGTCGCCAATAATGTTCTGGTAGTAAAGCATAACAACTTCATCAGTTGTTTTAATCTTAACAGATTAAATTTTTACAATCAAAATGAGCCAAGGTTTTTAATTAACTAACAACTTATTTATTAAAATAGGATTCGTTATGATTTTATTAATGACGAACATTTCAGTTGTTTGATTATGTTTGCATATAAAATAATTAACATCAGATATAAGTAACAATGCAATAAAATAAACTAATTATAAACATAGAAAGTAACACAATTACTATTGGAAGGACGATGAATGGTTTTAATCAAATGGTGAAATCAGGTCTCCAAACAGCCCATATAGTAATCAATGTCATAATTACACACGAAACGCCATTTCAGTGCTAGAAAGTTTATTGAGCATCGTAGTATTTCGAAAGCGTATTTCTATCACCTCATTTGGAGGCTCAGTAAATATCTATCTGTCTCTGTGATTGATACACGAATCTCTTAACACGCACAGAGATGACGAGTGGCGAAAATATTGTTTCTGTTGATCAATGTCACAATGCAGAGAGCGTGAAACATCTAAGCATTCTCAGAGATTCTGACCAATATTTTTCAAATCGGTCGTAAACTCAGAAATCGTTCAATTTCACTACCTCAGACATGTTATTATGGACATAAACTAAGTCTGCTGCTTATGCCACTCATCAACCACACTAGGGTATTATTAATTTTCGCGAGACAAGGAATTTTCAAAACTCACATACGTGCACATTTGTGAATATGAGTATGACTTGCATTTCCGAAATAGCTGCTAAGTGTGGGATACGGTACATGCTTATTATCACGTACAGTTGTATGACGTTTTACAAGTAATTTAAAAATGGAGTTCGATGTATTGCGGACTACAAATACCATTTTCCGTTGCAGAAAAGAAAATTTTCTAATATTTCGTATACCCGTGGTAGTTATAAACCAATATATCGCATTATATGTTATTTTTTTATATTATTTTGAGATTTACATATTTTGGAGATTACATTTGAGACTATCTGAAGACACGAGTAATGGAAATTTATTAGTATCGGACATAAACGTCCTAATAACTATCTTTTGCACTTGTAAGATTAAGCATTGGTGATATTTTTGGTACTCGTGGTTAGATAAACGTACACAGGGGTTCTGAATTTTAACAACTAGGAAAACGAACGTAAGCGTTAGTAGAAACACGGAGGCAAATCTAAATAAGAAAGTGAAAACTTAAAAAATTTGTTTTCATCTGCAGAATTATAACGTCCATCGAATAATTTCATTCCCGAAGTAAACAGAGAATGCTTAAAATTTGAAGGCCTATTTGGATAAACATACTACAGTGCATCAGAAAAGTCTTTCCTTGATTACAAACTTAATTTTATACCCGGTATTTATAAGATAGAGGTATGAAGCCGGTCCGTAAATGTTGGCAAACTAGCCAAGTTTTTTTGTTGCAGCAGGACAACACATAAGTAAGTCTCCCCTTGAGCACCCTTGGCAGCACGTAGTACATAAAGTTGATGTTTAGTTTCTGTCCATTCATTAGCCAACATCACAGGAGCGTGGAAGCCAAACTGCCGGGCCATCACGACCGATCCATCGTCCAGGAAAAGTCGTATCAAGATGTGCACGAAATTCCAAGCCCCAATGCGACGGTGCACAGTTTTGTTGAAAAACGACATCTGGATGATACTGAAGCAACTGAGGAACAGCAAACAATTGCAACATGTCCAGATACTGTAGAGATGTGATGGGGTCCTCAGCGAAAAAGAATGGTCCGATAATTTTGCCATGCTAGAGCGCGCACCAAACATTCACTTTTGGGATGCCTCTGGTACACTCTGACACATCACCAGGGGGTCTGAACCACAAATACACCAAACTATGCCAGCACACTACACCGCTGACAAAAAATTTGCCACGTCAGAAATAGAAACACGTTTGAGATAGTATTTTTCGACCTCAACACGTGATAACATTTCGACTACAAAGTCATACAGACGCGTGGCATCATTGGACAACAAAGCCTGAACAATTTTTACTTTTAATGCACAAAACAATAGACGTTAGTGCAAGATATAATGGAGATAACATTTTGACATCAGTAATTCAAGTGAGGCCCAAAGCACGGATTTTTTGGGACTTCGCGTAAAAGACTGTGTCACTGCTTCCACCCTTTCAGCTGAGGTTGATGGTGGGCCAGTTCTCGATAAGTCAGCAACAGATACTGTGTTCTTGATCTTGTTCGTACAATGACTTAACGCTTTTGACATTGCGAGGCATCTTTCCGAACGTTGCATAAAAGTTCCTCTGCACTGTTATTGGTGACCGTGTCTCGTGGTGCCAGAGGACTAACTGAGCTTTTTCCTGATTGTGAACATGTCCGGTTTCCTGGGCACTGCAACTGCGACATTACAGCCACGTTACTGGAACCTACAACAAAAACCTTGGTTAGTTTGCTAACATTATAGCACCAGTTTCACATCTCCATCTCACATATAGCAGATATAAATAAATTTTGTAATCAGGGAAAGACTTTTTTGACATGTAATTTTTACATGTTATGCAAGGGAAAATATATACCGAAAGTATGTCATATGGTTAGAATTACGTAAATTATAGCAATGTTTATCTGTCATCAGTAAAGCCTAGTTGTAACAGAGCTATTTGACACGAAATTTTATGTACTCTTACGTGTTTTCTATCTTAGCAAGTATCGAAATATACACAGACACCATGAGTTTTTGACACTAATGGCTTACATAATAGTTAAACTATAAAAATTTACACCTAAACAGTTAATTATTGAGGTTGTAATACAAGTCATTTGTATTTACGGATATAATTTATAAATAAACTTTTCAAAACAACTATACACAGTACAATTAAGGTAAATCCGGAAAAGTAGTTATTAAAAAATTAATATTTTGAAAAGTTCTGATTAATAATTTTCCCATTCTTCGTATATTAAGCAATTTACGTTCGGAGGTGGAAAAGTACACAATTTACACAAAATAATTGACATAATTAATTACTTTTTTCTCATATTTTACTATCAATATTTATATATATATTTATTTATTTTTGGTGTTATCGGTAGTTTAAAATGCAGGGACTTGTGTTTCAAATACCAATAAAACTAAATAATTGTCTTCGTAATTACTACCGATATCTTATTACCACATATATTTCTAGCCAATATTATGTGCTTCCCAAATGTCGCAATTCTGTGTAGTGGGGTATTTTAAATGATGCGCATAGTTTCACTTTTATTACACGTTAAATTACACCTTACTTAATTAACGGTCTACTAGCTGTCAAACAATTTAGCTAATGATCAGAAAATCTTTACAAATATTTTGATTAATTGTTTGACATTAATTCGTCGAAATATGCTAATGAATACTCGTGTTTATATGGCACAGAAATGTAAAAATTATTGCACATATAAAACCAAGAAAACATTTTTACAAATGGGCTAAGTCTCGGTTCACTGCCTACGTATACTATAAAACAGTATTTTTTTGTTTCAAAGCAGTTAAATAAATTCATTTAGGCCTGTTCGGTAATTCACGTTAGGAAATGTCAATATCCGCAGGTTTCTAGAACAAATGTTCTCTGGTAACAAGGCTCAGCCTGTTGTTCGTGTTCCATTAAAGTACCCGAATACCAAACTTTGAGGAAGCCTATCCACTAGTTTCTGAGTAATGAAGTATAAGCATAACTACTTAGCTGACATTACCATGTAATACAGATGATCTCAATATTATAATTTATTGAGTTTATTGTCTTCGTTTCTTTCTGACAGGACACGAAATTTAATGAAAACAGTGATAATAGACCTAAAGAGTTGACATAATATTTGAAAAGTTAGTAAGGTGGCCGTTCAAATCCAAGTGCCTGACCATTTGAAACATTTTAAAATATTACGTTTGATAAATTAAATTTCCTGAAAAAAATATAATTTTAGGCATTGATTGAAAAGTTTCTAAAGCATATTATAATTTTTTTATTGTTAAGGTAGCAATTCCAACTAAAACTGCTGATGAATATGTCAAAGAATGAATTATTTTCATTCTTTTATGATTCTCATTCAGTGTGCGGTCTTCTGTTGAAAAATTTTAAAATGTTCAACAGTCAGAAACATCGTGTAGTGAAAACATCGCTCCCAGCCTTCTACAAGCGAAACGTCTACACAGGGCTGTGAAGAGCAGAACATTTCTCTTTACGTTGTACTTCGCATTGGTTATAGCTTTATTTCAGTTGTTCACTTCGAACCCACCAGATTGAACGGAAAATGTTTGTCAACGTAATCCGTGTACTAGCATATTAACATCTCCGCATTCTTTTATAATACTAACGATTGTAATGGAGTGTTTTCGTCAGTTTAACATGCTTGATGACGTACATAATTTTTTTGCATACTTTCCGAAGGAAAGAAAGGCTTATGAGATCACTTTCCTGTATGGGTGTCTGTGCGTGTGTAGCCCCCCTCCTTCCCCTCCAAAAAACAGACTTTTTACATATTTTAACGCGTAAACCGAATTTCACTAAACTCGATATACATATAGTAAGTACTATATAACGACACCTGACTTATATAGGTTTCGACCGCGCCAGGAATTTGCTTTCAAAATGGCTACCATTTTAAAATTTAGGGCGATATGTCATATCTCGGAAATCATTAAACTGATTTTAACCTAATTTTCTACGCTGACAGCGCAAGTTGCAATCACTTAACTCAGAGGTAATATTGTTTTGGTCCGCCATTTTGGAATAAAGCGCGACATGAAAAATACAGATTTTAAATTATATATCGAAACTACTCAACCTATTTTCGCCAAATTGGCCACACAAGTAATACTATGATGGCCAAGTAATTGAATTTAATAAGACACTTATATTCAATATAGCTGCCATTTGAATATTTTAGGTTTATTAAGTATAACTGCTATACCGTTTGACCAATTCCAACAAAATTTTGTACGCTAACACTCTCCATAACAATCATCATGTAAGACAAACAACTACCTCTTTTGTTCACCATTTTGGAAGATAGTGCTACAAGAAAAAATAAAGATTTTATGTTATATCTCGAAAACTGCCGAACAAATTTCTTAAAATTTGTAAACTACGTAATTGTATGATAGGCAAAGTAAATATAAGTAAATTAATTTTATTGGACACTTATTTTCAAAATGGCGGTGATACAAGTATTTTAGGTTTATTTGGTATAACAACCATGCCATTTGACCGAAGTCAACCTGATTTTGTACGATATTATAACCATACAAACAATTGAGCATTAAAATGCAATTCGCCTTTACTCACATTGTAAATAGGGAAACTTTCCTCTTTGGTAATGTAACACAAACACTGTCGTCAATTGCACTCACTCTGACAATTCGCAACGTCAAAATACGAACGTAGAACAGATGAGACCTCCTCCAAAGGCAGTCGCTCGCAAAGTGATAAGAACGCATCAGCATGACCGCTATTATCTTAATGACACTCCTCGGGAAAAAAAAAACCAGTTGAAACACGCAAGCAAACCCAAGATAAGGTCGGCTACATCCTTTTTACACAGCGATACCTGCGGCAGAATGATAAAGAAATTCAAGGGCATAGCTATACGAGAGAGCTTGCTTAGGGATAACGTCCAACATGCCACGCAGACTTTACCGCAACAGAAGCTCTTATTATCCACGTAAAATGCATCGTAATATTCTAAGTGTGAACTATGATGTTAATAAGGATCATGATACATGATGTCGCAATGTCATCAGTGTAGAAGAGAGTTATGTTATTTTGACTTATATGTAGAGATTCAGTTTGCAAGGAATTTTGGAGTTCTTTTTTTTTCCGTAAGTGTCATAATGCTGGTAAACCGACGTTTACGAGTACCGCTTAAATTGATCCAACTGATATAATTTGTATATTATCTCAACAGTGAATGAGAGTTACACCACTCTTGCACGAAGAATGCAACTGATTGAGAATTATATATATANACGAGAAGCAATTTAGTATTAGCGGAAAGTAAACAAGAGATAAGGTAAGCATTATCTCAAGGTCATGGACTGTTCAGTGCTACTGTGTTATATATATGTGATCGCGGCAGCGCACAGTAGATTTAGTGTGCTAATGATGCAGCTGGTGTTGAGGTTATGTTACAGCAAAATGAGAACCACTGAACCGATTTCGTTCAAACAAACTTTATTTTAATTCATGCATTATACACAAGCTCTACATGATCAAGAACAAGCAAATTTCCAATTGTATAAATTAGCTTCCTATGAATCCATTTTTTATCTTCAAGTTCGAACTTCATCTTCTTACAGGAAAACAGAACAGGAGATGCATGAATACTAATTTCAGCAGTCTGAATAACAACTCCTTCATATGCTGGCACTGTCTTACAACAAATTATATCACTTTTAGAAAATAGCCACTTTTGTCAGCCATTTTGTAAGATAACGCGACATGAATTAATCAAGCTTTTGTGTAATTTCTCGGGAACAATTGACAAATTCCTACCAAATTTGGCAATCAAGTAGTACTGGTGCAGTTGATATGTACCAAAATGTTTCAAGAATGTCAGGCACGTATTTTTAAAATGGCGGTGATCTAGCTATTAAAGAATGAAATGCTATATTTTCGATCAATTCCTTTTTAACTTTATACGCTGGGAGTATATAAAACAAACATAAAATGTTTCTTGAAGGAGCCTCTTTTATCCTCCATTTTGTAAGATAGTGTCACACAATAAATACATTTTTTTGTCATATCTCGGGAAACAGTTGGCCGATTCCTACAAAATATGGTACACAAGTAGTTCTACGGGAGGTAATGTTAACCGAGATGTTTCATGTATATCAGAAACTTATTTTTAAAATGGCGGCCATATAGCTATTTTAGTTTTGTATGTTATATCGTATAAACCATTTAATTAATTCCAATGAAAATGTGTATGATGGCTGTGTATATCCCAGCAATTAAATGTGTACACAAAATATCTTTTGTCCACCATTTTGTAAAACAGTATTACATGACAAAATAAATTTATATGATCTCCGAAAAAAACAACTGATTTCTACCGAATTAAGCAAATAATTGGCATCATGGCAGGCTATGTAAACTAATAAATTTGGAAAGGGTCAGAGACGCATTTTAAAAATGCCAGCCATATAAACATTTTAGCACTGATTTTTTTATCTACGAAACTGCAAAATAAATTGCAAGTTAACTTTGTATGCTGACAGTATCAATTATATCCATCAATATTGTAAATGCAAAGCCTCATTTGTCCGCCATTTTGTAGGATAGCCCCACATGAAATAATATTGTTTTTATGCCATATCTCGGGAAACAATCAATCGATTTCTTTCAAATTTAGCGAAGAAGTTGTACTGTGGTAGGCTATATTAAATGAAATGTTTAAGTACGCAGGTATCTTACTTTCTGAATGGCGCGCAGTTGATTTCAAGCTAGCTTAACTATATAAGTTTTTCTGAATTCTAATCTCTGGTAAGTCACTCGTGTATTTTAATTGTCTTTGTACTGTTTCACATGTTTCTGGATGCATCTATAATAATATTGCTGTCAATGAGACGTCAACGACTACCTAAAATTTAAGCTTTCAAGAACTTGACTAAAATATATTTGCTGCCATGTAGAGGAATGTAGGCTCATTAGTCAATAACTTCTTGCTTGATGACTTTTCATGCCACTCGATAACTTATCAAGGATTATTTGCCGCTTGTTTACTGAACTATCATACAAAAATGAATAGACTGGTGTACGAGAGTTTGTAACTGAAGCTACGTTAGTACATTTTTACCTGTACGACATACGGAGAGGTGTTAGAAATATTAATAGCTTCATAATTTCGTCACATATCTCCAAAAGTAATCTTACATAGTCAATTAGCAAGTATTTTTAATACCAAAATTTCTTTAATAATGGAACCCTAATGTAATTGTAAGCCATTTTTTTTGCTCGGGAGAATAATCGATTAAAAATTCATTTAATTTTAGTTTTTTGGTGGCGTTATGTTTCAAAATCACGGACGAAATAATGCGTTAATTTCCTAATTTATTTTCATAATAAATTTTTCCACATAACCTCGTTTTATTAATATATGTCCTATAGTTCTTGAGATATGACATGCCACCCTGAAATTTTGAATGGCTACCATTTGTATAAGGTTTTGTACAATTCAGAACTATCAATATAGGATGTTCTACACTAAGTTATGTGAGGGAATTTTATTTTTGTGAAATGCGGTGCATGTGTTAGAGAGATTTTACACACGCCTATGTGCACTCAAACACATATGTGTGACCTCATATACATTAATTTACAAATGAAAGAATGCTAAAATTATAAAAAATGGATGTGAATGTGCCACTTTTTGAAAATGAGCATGCATTTAATAACCTGTGTATTTTGAATAAAGATGCATATATCGGATACAACAAAATTCTCTACTGAAACAGTTATGTTTTATTACGTGATAGCCATATGTCGGAAGGATATTATAAAGGTACATTTTGACGTGACTGAGAAAAAAACCATTGTAGTTGTATTTAATTTAAATCTTTACAAAAATGTTTAAAAGTTCGACCTCCTTCAGTACAAGCCCTGCAACGACGTGCCACTGCCTGTCGTAAATGTTCAGAGACCCCAGACATGTGCTGTAGAGAGTGAGTAGCTACAAGCACGCGAGCGACGAGTTCTTCCTCCAATTCAATTGGAGTCTTATACACCAGGCCCTTCAAGTGTCTCTACGCAAGTTGAGACGAAGTCGGGAGAACGAGCAGGCACAGTTTTTGCAAAATATTAAAATCCATTTAATATGCAATGGTTTCATTTCCATTCCCAATTATGTCAAAACGTACCTCAATTAATAATTTCCGACCTGTGGTTATTAGAAATAACATGTCAGTTTTAGTCTCTTCTAACATCCCTAGAAGTGTGAATAATGAATTTTGTTGCACCCGGTATTTAACGTAGGTGTAAATATCATAATAACAACAGTCGCTTTTAAAACAAATAAAATCAAGCTATTGAAATTATTTATTAGCCGACTTCCCTTCTCCCAACCCACGCACACTTACAGAAGTGTTTTCTAGTGAATTGGTTAGTTATTTAAGTTAATAATAGAGATGATTTTCAGCTTTGAAATTTATCTAGCAGAAAATGCTTTCTTAAAACAGTTTGCATTACCATCAAAATATTTTTCCATACTACGTTCACAAGCCACTATCACTTAATAATTAATAAGGAAAAGGCCGTTAATGCGTGAAACTTAATTTGATCCAAACTTCACTCGTATTAAGCTCAATATAAATGCATTCGGTGGTTTATATTTTATTTTTAAATTTATTTTTTATTAAAACTCATTATTAAGAGTAAACAAGTCGTATGAACCATTTCATTTTCTTTCAAATTACTCTCATACTCGGATAAAAATTAACTTTGGTGTACAAAACATTTTTTTAAGTTTAAATAAGTTAAAAACACTTTCTGATGAACCGAACTGTCACTGGAATCATTTATTTTTCTGTTCGTTTGATTTTGAATGTTACTTTCTGTATACTGTAACGAATTCATAAATACAGTTTATTACATACAACCACTGTGTCTGACGACACATTTCACTACCTTTTCGTGTATGTGGCATTACCCAAACAAAATATAGAGAACAAAACTTTTTACATGTTTATCACGTTGGTATTTATTAGATTTCTCAATGCCAGCCTTCTGCGGACAATTTGTCCTGCATGATTTTTAAAATAAATTTTTACAAAACTTTGAAAATATCTTTGTATTGCAGGTTGCTTTTGCAGATATTTGTTTACTTTTAGCCAAAGACAAGCATTTGTTCCTTAGGCTCGTCTTCAATTATTAAGTGCACGCACTTCAGTAAACACAAAACTGCCACCATGAAAGTAAACATGCCAATGTGCAAATGGTTTAAATCTTAGGCATCAGCAACTGCAGCTCTCTCATTATTCTTGTACGGTTGCTGTTTTGGATTCTTCTTACCACACTCTCTCGTTTCACTTCAATGACCACCGTAGTAAACGTTTAGAAATATATAAGTTTTGTAGTGATTAAATCATATATTTCAAAAGTGCGGCTCTGTCTGTCATGCGGACACGTAACAGAATAAATTTCAAGTGACTGTTTGATAGAATATTGAAAGTATTTAAGACATCTAGTGCCTTTAAAATCTCGATAGTGTTCTATCTTCCAGGTAAAATTAATAAACCCGTTACACAATTTGAAGAAAGAACGTCACACCTGGATACAGTTCCAAAACATAATGCAAAATTATAGTGCATAAATTCTGATCATCAATTCTCCGCGTACGAATACTGTAACCACCCAAATGAAAAGCAATAAAATATATCTTACCTAGAATAAAATGGGCACTAAACTGTGTTTTTTCTTCCAAAACGTGCTATAAATGTCATAAGCATAAAAATCAATGGTGAATGGATTAAAAATAATTTTAACCTAATTATTTAAATCGCGCCCTTCGGTATTATAAGTCCGCCTCAACTCTTCTTCTGATTGGTTTTTCCTTCCAACGTGTATATTTGGGAAGTATGACGGAAAATTATATGATTGGGAAAATCGTTTACATTGCCTCACAGTCCACAACATACTATGGTACAAGCCAGTATATAAAGTACCGGACTTTAGTTTTCTTGCGATAAAAGAAAAAAGTATGCATGCAAATAATCGAAATGAGTAAAATGACAAAAAATATTTAAATATATAACTATTATATTATAATTTGTTACAATGTATATTAATTATGACATTCGCAACCGTTGGTATCAAATTTCTTTTAATTGAAATTATACCTCTGTGAGGCAGAAAATCTAATTTTATACACACAAAAGGAAGTTTTCAAAAACATATGAACGAAGTTGCTATATCACATGAGAACTAACGCAGTTTTGAGAATGAATCACCTGGCAAAGATATTACTGGATTGTCCGTTGCATGCCAAATAATAACACATTTTTAGTCATTAGGTTACATTTTATACTTTGAAGTGCTATGAATCTTAGTAAACAATACAATCGTTATTATAATTCTGCTCAAATCAGTATTGTTTCATATTTTTATTTTAAACTAAAAATCTTCTCATTAATGAAAGATTTTGAACCTGAATATTAGTACAATTACAATCGTTTTGCAGTCAGTGTTATAATACTGTAAACAAAAAGGTTCTAAATATTTTTTCGGGATAACTGTAATAGTTTAAGTTTTGTACAGAGCTTGATAATTATCCGATGCGATGAACATATTAATACGTAGATTATTTTGCGTTTCAGAACTTTCACCCTATTTGTATTGCGTTCAATTATGTAAATTTTACTCGCGTAGGTCAACTATGTTACCAACGTGCTACTTCCGAGCACGTGGTTACGTTTTGAATGTGGTTTGAGAATTGCAAAAAATATGCAGATTTATGCATGCATTTGTGTTGATTTTGTATGTCGGCAATTGTTCTATTAGCCTTTCGCTAAAAAAAAGGGGACGCAAGTAATGAAAACCTAATCATAAACCTTCAGTGCTTTTGTAATTTTATACAATTAGGTGGTATAAACAGGTTTAAATGTAACAAATAAATATGAAGAAAAGAACGCTTTTAAGTATTTTTTTTTGCGGCCTAAGGAAGATAACCAACTTTTTCAACAGTTACAATAGAAAATAACTCTTTTATTATGAAAGACATTTGGCAAAATTAGGATTTAAAGATTCAGTTGAATTATTTTAACATTGATATTGCCTTCATGATTCCTTTGTTCGTTATAAACTTTGCTCCTGGTTGATGACGTTTCCAAGTTAAATTATAACATTTTCTTAGATAAGGAAGATTTTCGTGAACTTTTCCAATTGTTTTAATCAAAATGTTTGCCTCAATTCGGTTTAACAGTGAAATAATGCCATAAGATACATATTTTTAATTTAAAAAAAATATATAGAAATACTGCTAATAAAAACAGAAATTACGCTAGAATTTAGTTGTGTGGCTTTATGCATGTATTTAACTTCATGATTAACTTATTATTTTCAACAATCCCAAATTGACAATAAAATTGTATAATACCTGTCACAATATATTGTATCGGAATCTAAAATATCTTACTATATGTATCCATAAATGGTACCTGTTATTATTAAAGTGGTAATCAACATTACAATTTTTGGGAAAAGAGTTGAATATTTCTTTTACTCAATAGATTGATTATAGTGCATAATTTGTCTTAAAAATGTTTTAACTGTTTAATAGAAACACTATTTAGTATCATATTTTCCAAATAAATTCATCCTTTAATAATCCTTTATTACGTTTCCCAACTAATTTGCATAATTTAAGGAAAATTTGTTTTGAGTACACATTGGATTGGACAACAATATATATTTATTAAATTTTGAAGAAACAATTTGTATATTTATCTTTAGAAAGGGAAAAAAAATAAAATAAAATTCGCCCCATTTTAAAATAAGGTATGCATTATTTTTATGTGCATCCAATGTTATTATTGGTTATAAGATAAAATCAGTGGTTTAAGAGCTGTCCTTAATTTCTCTCACGCCATGTGCACTATGCCTAGAAGAACGGAAACGACTCCAATATTGCTTTAAATAAGTCGCATTCTAACCTACGACCGCCTGTTGGGCAGGCAAATATCATGTTCCCGCACCTCTGAAAAAAGGTGGCATGTGAAGTTTTGAGGAATCAGAATAGAACATATTTGATATCCTATTGGTATTAAAAAATTTTATTTCATAATATCTGCAATTTTTATACATATGAAGTTCTCTTTACTGTGCATGAACAGTAGAATATTTAGTTATGTAGTGTTGTTTATTCGTACCTACTATTTATCAATCTATGGAAATGTCTTCCTTAATTTTTAAGGAATAGTATATTTGATTCTCCTTTCGGAACCTCTTCATTATATAAGTATACATTTAGAAACACTTAAAAGACAATCCGAAAAGCGTGAGGAATATTTCTTTACTTAGTCGTTACTTTCATAGAGCCAAGTCCACTCATATCCTTAAAAACACACAATTTTTTTTTCTTTCCACTTGAGTTGTGCACTTTAGACTGGCTCTTTCACCCCGCTCTCCTCCAACTCCGCCATCTAGACCTCGTGTCTCCCCCACCCCTTCATCATCAGGCGTTAAATTATTTTCACCCTTCATTTTTCATCTTCCCCTCTTATTTTTCACAAAACTTTACATTTTTCCTTTTACACTCACTTATTTCTGCTCATCTGTTTCCCCTGCCACACCCCCTCTCTACCCCTTCCCCGCCAGCATTGCCACCCTTCATTTTGATTTATAGAAGAAAAAACATCACAGTTCCATTTTTCCCAACTTTATTTCCATACTTTTTCAGAGAATTGCATGTTTTATCAAACTGTTTTACGGCTGGTATCTTCAGTTGCAAAACTTTCGTCTGTCACAAAAAAGAGACCAGCATTTCCGCTTCGTGCAACTCTCGAGAAAGAATTCTTGCTCTTTACCACTCAACAGTAAAATAATAAATTTTATTTCACACGATGCTTCCAAATACACAACTGCATTCTTCGCGTTTCAAATTTTTCAATTCAATCTTATGCATTGCATTAGAATAAGTTCTTAATGAACCTTAAAATGAGTTATTGGCTTGTCCATATATGTACATGTAATGATATAGAACACAACTCTTCGACGTTAGTTACCGTAATGAGTCACGCCTAGTTACACATTCCGTAATAACTTTACCCGCAAATAAACCACGATTACAATGACAAGAAAAGTACGTACCGACTGGAAATATTAGATTTTGATGACGGTGATGACGACGATGATGATGATATTGTTTCTTTTGTACTTCATTGGAATTTCATTATTATTGCTCCAAGAAATTTTTTTCTGTTATTCAATATTAACAGACGTATAATAAATGTGTAACTTTTATTTCATTCGACAAAGAAACCATACGCAACAGCGAATTGCACTCTGGAGGTAAACTAAAAAAACATTTAACATTCAAATCACGCGTTTCTTTAGTGTGTTTTTACTATGTTTCAAATAAGCTGGATATTCAACACACCACTCCCTCACTTTTGTATATTTGGGTTTTGTAAAAAAAAAATTGCTCAGAAGTTATAAGTACGAAGGGATATTCTGATAAAAAAGGGATCGGAACCACACGCTTCTCTACTTGAGGCTCGTAAATTGAATTATACTGGAGGTTGAGTACTAACTATTATTGGACTCTCTCCTCGTCACATCAGTCTGATGGTGTTTTTGTGTCCTCGGCGCTTCATTGCCTGCAAGTAATGCAGGTCACAATCTTGCCTAACAACGTGAACGTGTTTTGCTTGTGAACTTGCTTTCACTGCAATGCTTCAACTTAAATTAACTTGGCGTGCAAAGGCGCACAGATATCAGTTTAATAGAGGATTTTTACGTTTTCTTATGCAGTGGACGCAGCGGCCAACAAAAGCGACTTAAATTAATTCGAGTTCAACACTGGAAACGGAAACCATACTAAATACGCCTGGTTTTACAATTTAAGATATTTGGCGTACGTAAACGCAGTGATGTTGGAGAGGTAATAAATACAAATTTAAAACATTCAAAACGAAATTATACATTCACCATATGCAATCTGAAACACTGCAGAGAGAATTTCGCAGTGGCTCTTAGTAGCGATTGACATTCTGATTACAATTGGGACTAAGTTAAAAAAAAATTTCTGCGTTTAGGGAGAGAAATTGTGTGTCTATCCGTCTCTTCCATGCCAATAGCATTGTGACATACACCCAAAGATTAATGAACTTATAATTTTGCTATCCATCTTTTTAATACAGTCAATTATTTCAGATGCTCTGTATGCTTTCTAATCAGACCACTTACAAAATCATTGGAGAAATGCTTTAAGAAATGTTGATACACCTCTGTAAACTCTGCTGTATCTTGTTAATATATGCAGGCATCGAGTATTTCACTATTTCGGAAAATCCATCCTCATTCATGAAGTATTATTAAGAAAACGTAACTGCACTACATCTATTTGCGGTAAAAATTTAAGCGCTAATTGTAACACAAGTTAAAATATGAATAAAATTATGCTTTNTGCACTACATCTATTTGCGGTAAAAATTTAAGCGCTAATTGTAACACAAGTTAAAATATGAATAAAATTATGCTTTAATTGTAATAAAAATGATTCAATTATAGAGAACAAAATTATATATATAAACAAGAATATAGGCGTTGTTTATTATATTGAAAATAAAATTATTCATGTATAACTCTTTATTTTGGAAATAAATTTAAAAGTAGTTCATTCTGTAGGTCTATTTATCATACACCAAGCAGTACTGTAGTAAAATGGTTTTTTTCTTGAGGGAATTGTAAAAATTTGTAAACAAAATGAAGCTCAAATATGTAACATGTAAAAAAAATAGAGAAAAATTACACATTTTAACAGAGGGCTAACGACATAAAGTACAAGCATTACTACGAACATGAACTTCGAACTTCTGACGTCAGAACTACCGTGAACAGTTCTATGAGGATGTAATGTACATGCGTTGTAGTATAGTTTCCAATCGTTTCTGTTCGATGGCGTATTAATATTTTCAGAAATATATTCGTTACATAAATAATGTAGCAGCCTTACATAAAGAATCTAATTGGTTTAAGTATCTTCATTAATAAGTTATACAAATAATCGTAATATTATTTTTGTTTTTAAGAAAGATAAACCTATACCTGAGACATACGAAAATCCGCAAAATAAGTCTCTGGAACATGACACTGCTTAATTCCGTGTCCATGTATCTCTTATGGTTTAGTCAGCGCAAGCCATGTAAGCGCCCTAAAAGCTTTTTTTTCGACTTGATTACAAACGGTTTGACACTTCTCTACTATCCTTACATTAAAAATGAACGAGTTATATATTCATACCTTACTCAAAAAATGCTCTAAATGATGTTGAAAACTGCATTAAAATCCATTTAGTAGTTAAGTACTAAGCGAATACGCTGACTATTTAGAGAAGATATGACAAATACCATGCCATTGCATGTAGTATGCTTGATGTTAGGCAATATTCACAAGGAAGAATATTAAATACAGTGGAATGTCGTATAATATGATAGGCTATAGTTTAAAGAAAAACAAGGTATACTTTTAGCTGGGTTTCTTGTCCGAATTGTTATACAACATTTTCGTGCGTATGCGACAACGTACAAAAAACTGTATTAAAAACTGCGTGAAAGGTAAATTGTCAACTTACTTGATTTTACGTGGTCACAAAGGAGTAGTTATTAGTTTAACCACCTAAATGTTTTACTAAAATAATAACGTATAGGTGTTTCGAATAAAACGCAATTAAAGGATGCATATTTATTCCGCTACTTGAAATTACCGTTGTTTTCCGTTTGTTTGCCAAAAGAGTGTGTCTGCATTTATTGAAAGAAAAAAGCGAAGCACTGGTTTGTAGTGTATACAGAAAATAATTAGTTCGTGTTGGTGAGAGAAAAGTAATTAACGTGTTTCCTACGAAGTCTTTGGAATAACCGACTGACTGGAAATTTGAACATAGTATCTTGTTCCATTGCTATGATCGTGTGCTACTGGCAGTAAGTTTTATACGTGCTTCACTATACAGTTTAAATAAAATATATCGAAAAATATGTAAGATTGTTTTAATTCTACCCGAACTTTAATATTATTTTTNTGCACTACATCTATTTGCGGTAAAAATTTAAGCGCTAATTGTAACACAAGTTAAAATATGAATAAAATTATGCTTTTATTGTAATAAAAATGATTCAATTATAGAGAACAAAATTATATATATAAACAAGAATATAGGCGTTGTTTATTATATTGAAAATAAAATTATTCATGTATAACTCTTTATTTTGGAAATAAATGTAAAAGTAGTTCATTCTGTAGGTCTATTTATCATACACCAAGCAGTACTGTAGTAAAATGATTTTTTTCTTGAGGGAATTGTAAAAATTTGTAAACAAAATGAAGCTCAAATATGTAACATGTAAAAAAAAATAGAGAAAAATTACACATTTTAACAGAGGGCTAACGACATAAAGTACAAGCATTACTACGAACATGAACTTAGAACTTCTGACGTCAGAACTACCGTGAACAGTTCTATGAGGATGTAATGTACATGCGTTGTAGTACAGTTTCCAATCGTTTCTGTTCGATGGCGTATTAATATTTTCAGAAATATATTCGTTACATAAATAATGTAGCAGCCTTACATAAAGAATCTAATTGGTTTAAGTATCTTCATTAATAAGTTATACAAATAATCGTAATATTATTTTTGTTTTTAAGAAAGATAAACATATACCTGAGACATACGAAAATTCGCAAAATAAGTCTCTGGAACATGACACTGCTTAATTCCGTGTCCATGTATCTCTTATGGTTTAGTCAGCGCAAGCCATGTAAGCGCCCTAAAAGCTTTTTTTCCGACTTGATTACAAACGGTTTGACACTTCTCTACTATCCTTACATTAAAAATGAACGAGTTATACATTCATACCTTAATCAAAAAATGCTCTAAATGATGTTGAAAACTGCATTAAAATCCATTTAGTAGTTAAGTACTAAGCGAATACGCTGACTATTTAGAGAAGATATGACAAATACCATGCCATTGCATGTAGTATGCTTGATGNAAGTACTAAGCGAATACGCTGACTATTTAGAGAAGATATGACAAATACCATGCCATTGCATGTAGTATGCTTGATGTTAGGCAATATTCACAAGGAAGAATATTAAATACAGTGGAATGTCGTATAATATGATAGGCTATAGTTTAAAGAAAAACAAGGTATACTTTTAGCTGGGTTTCTTGTCCGAATTGTTATACAACATTTTCGTGCGTATGCGACAACGTACAAAAAACTGTATTAAAAACTGCGTGAAAGGCAAATTGTCAACTTACTTGATTTTACGTGGTCACAAAGGAGTAGTTATTAGTTTAACCACCTAAATGTTTTACTAAAATAATAACGTATAGGTGTTTCGAATAAAACGCAATTAAAGGATGCATATTTATTCCGCTACTTGAAATTACCGTTGTTTTCCGTTTGTTTGCCAAAAGAGTGTGTCTGCATTTATTGAAAGAAAAAAGCGAAGCACTGGTTTGTAGTGTATACAGAAAATAATTAGTTCGTGTTGGTGAGAGAAAAATAATTAACGTGTTTCCTACGAAGTCTTTGGAATAACCGACTGACTGGAAATTTGAACATAGTATCTTGTTCCATNAATAATTAACGTGTTTCCTACGAAGTCTTTGGAATAACCGACTGACTGGAAATTTGAACATAGTATCTTGTTCCATCGCTATGATCGTGTGCTACTGGCAGTAAGTTTTATACGTGCTTTATTATACAGTTTAAATAAAATATATCGAAAAATATGTAAGATTGTTTTAATTCTACCCGAACTTTAATATTATTTTTGNTATACAGTTTAAATAAAATATATCGAAAAATATGTAAGATTGTTTTAATTCTACCCGAACTTTAATATTATTTTTGGGCAGGCTTGTTGTTTTGAAACTAAGAAGATAATGACCCTTGTATTAAAATGTTGACAAGTGTTTAACGGAAAACAGTGGTCAAGATAAGAAATTTCTTCCTTACGTTCATAAGAATATTATACTGTATTACATTTTGATAATAATGAAGAATTACTTTATTTATCTGGCACAATGATATTTTCAGTATCACATTGTGTATCTAGATTTAAGTTTTTTTTACTAAGAGAATTGGCGAAAGCCTACTTCTGCTAAGATAGTTAATGTACTCGTATCAGCACAAATAGAGACGAGCGATGTTTAATAAATTTTTATTTTCGAACAAAGCTAAAGCGTAGGAATTATTTTCCATCAAATTTTTTAAGTTATTTTCCTAAGAGAATAGTTTATCTGGAATTCAGAAAATAATATTAACATCCAAACTGCAACTGAATCGTACTGCAATTGCCACCTCAAGAAAGACAANATGAATTATTTTCCTAAGAGAATAGTTTTTCTGGAATTCAGAAAATAATATTAACATCCAAACTGCAACTGAATCGTACTGCAATTGCCACCTCAAGAAAGACAAACTAAATTTCCCATCTGCAATAAATCAAAAAGTGTCCTTACAGTATAGTCTGTCCTATTAAATAAATGTTTATGAATGAATTCGTAGTTATAAGATTGTATTTGTTAGTTAGAAAAAAGCTATAATCAGGTCAAAAATATGGCGCAGAAATAATTTATTGAAACCTGATGAAATATATTCCTCTCATCTATAAGTAATGCCAATTTGTTCTTCCTTGTGTTTTGTGAAATCGCACCTGTACACAAAAAAAATGCCATAGTGCCAACTAATTCATTGCATATTACGATTTCAGTAGGTTTATTAAAATATCTAATAGCATGCATATTTTCAAAATTTTTCATTTAATAGTACGGATGCAGAAATGTATGTTCGTAAACGTGGACTACATTATATGTACGTTTCTTACAAATTTTGTCCTTTAGCAGGCAAAACAATTTTGTTTGCTACAATTTTACCACAGCCTCTACTCGCTCAGAGCAAAATTTGACAGGCAAGTGTTTCTTTATATGCAAACATCAACTGTGGCGGAAGGATAATTTTATGTTTCCCTGGAAACTTCTGTACACAGAACCTCTTTCATAACTGACAAGAAAGTGCACTCGTTCGTGAAATAGACTATATCTGATTCCGCAGCCTTCAGGCTACAACATGGGCCGAAAGGGAACGCACACAATACGAACTGTGTCTAAGGAAGCATTTTCGGGAAAATATGCATTAGCTGAGAAGAGTGATAATTATTTGCTTTATCGGAACTGTGGCAGGATGCAGAAAGGTGATTGATTACTTATATTTTCTATCTTCCTAATCTAGGCTCGCGTTAGGAAGCACACCTAATGCGCCTTAGGCTGGGCTTACGACAGAAATGCGTTTAAACACTCAGCAGTCACTAGAATGAAAAATAAACTGCTATTGGATGAAGAAGAAGGTCCAGTGTTAGTTNTGCGTTTAAACACTCAGCAGTCACTAGAATGAAAAATAAACTGCTATTGGATGAAGAAGAAGGTCCAGTGTTAGTTCTTCTGAGTTGCGTCGCCTTACATACCCGCCGAGACCAAGGTAGTTACCAGTCACCTACGGACGGCGTGACGTCGCTTATAGCCAATAAGACACAAAGAAAACGACGTCATGGGAACTCTCAACNACACAAAGAAAACGACGTCATGGGAACTCTCAACGTCCTATACTGTACACGCAAACATCTTTACGTCATTTCTCTTCCCGAAAATGCGTTGGCCAAACACGCGCTATGTAATCCGACATCGCGGTAGACCAAGCATCATAGCAATGCGACAAAATAGTAGACCTTTACCGTAGCGTCACAGGAAACACGAAGTCTCAAAAGCCACAGGTGCAAAGTTTTCTGCCAGAATAGAGTTAATGTTCAACGTGTTGTTTTGATGCGCGACGTGGCTTTAGAGTTTCCATTTGTGGGTATCGATATTTTATAAACATATTATAGATTGACGGAAACACTTAAGGGCGAGGCGAACTCGCAGACGCCTAAAACAGTAAACGACTAGTCGATACTGAGCGTCACGGACGTTGACAGGCGACAACACCCAGTTTAGCAGTATTTCATGAACTGGCTATACGAGAAAGGAATAATGAGTCAAAGGCAAGAACGGGGTTGCCGGCCATATGGAAAAGTCAAGGTCAGCGAGATACCTGTTACGAAGCCTCCAAACCGTTCTATTCTTCTGCGTGCAATAATGAGCTAATAGGCTCCTTGGGAGAAAAAAAATTGTTTAGATTTGCATTAAGTAAGTTTTATTTACAGACAAGAGCAATTAATGATAGTTACTCGCAGACGACGAATATAAACGTTACTGTGAGAAACTAGATCCCATTTTCAAGAAACGACGTGGTAAATGCGACATTTGGAAACTTTTCATTCTTATAAGCAAAACATTTTTAGACCGTTTGAGCATTTATACAAAACAACAATACGTTATCTTGTAATTAAATATAAAACTTTGCATAAAGCACCCCTATATTGATGTGCTCAGCTAAATTAATCGTATACCGAACTTTTTCAGGGATTTACCTAATAGTTACTGTAAAATTATGAGAAGGTTTATTTCATCAGGTAGCATATACTCCAAAAATAGAGGACGAAATTAATTATTAACTGTTGAGTTAAGTCCTGTTATTAGCTAATGTCATCATTTTAACTTCCATTTAAATGTAACTAATTACTAAAAAAATATAGAATTTCCGTTATAAAATAAAAATAAATGGCGGATATTTTTTTAAAGTTTTTAAAATATTACGATTTTCTCATAGAACTGCCAAATTCGGTGGGAATCACTTTACAGTTACCGAAATGTTATACACGAGCTTAATATTTTTAGTTGGAATTTCTTCCTAAAACCACACATAATTACTCTCATAAATGAACAAATTTAATCATCTTATCTATTTTTGCCTGTATTCCAAGATTCGTTGAAAAGTTTCAATGAATAAAAATATATGGAATATAACACTTTTTTTTCGAACTATGTGCCTGAAAAACCACAAATTTTTAAAAGTTTTTATATTTTTATTATTTAACTTGTTAAAAAAAATTTATGAATTTCGTTTGAATAATTGCCGAAATATAGGAAATTTAATTATTTTTAGGGGATATTATTTCTCAAAACGGTAATGTACAGAATTTTGAAATCTATGAATTCTATGATTTCGTTACTTAGTGCGATATTTATTTGCTTCACATTTCTGATAGATCTCTTTACCTTTGGCATATAAACCTGAAATAATTGTACTGCTGACATGATACACATAAGTGCCTGACCAAAAATTATATAAAAGCAGATGATCATTCAGAGCAGTAAAGACCTGCCGAGACCCTACATGTATGTCCGTATTTAGTGGGAATCTGTTGAATATTTCCTAACACATCAAATATGAACCAAAAATTTTCGATGGTGCTACCTGACAAATCGGGAAATTAAAGCAGCTATTTATTTCTTAATTAAATTCTCACACTGAGTTTAGTCAGCATAACAATTTGGGTCTTAATTGGAGGTATCGTTACTAATATAAGACATAATATCCAAAATTTCAAGAGCCGCCAATTTAAATTTGTTGTCATTGAAATCGTGTGTTTTGACCAGCCACTAAGCGTGTACCGTAGACCAAATTTAGTAGACTCAATTTATTAATAATTATTAGAGATTTACATAGTCACCACACATCTAAACACACGCACAGAAGCACACGCCCACTTAGAAAACTCATCAAGAGGAAGATGATATTTTGAAAAGAATTAGATTTAAAATGTTATTCATTAAGTTGGGGTTTTCAAAGGAAACAAAAAAATATGAATGAAAGTCAGAGAATAGAAAATACTTTAAAAAATCGTAATACTGGTAACGTAAATCGTGTAACAACACTTGACAGGGCATATTGATTACCTTCAAGGCAAAAATTTGCCTCTTAGTATGTGATTGGCATGTTTCTGCCATATTAAATATAATAAACAGTTTGTTTCTAAATTAGACCAACTAACTTCGGATGCGGGTTAATCACGAAGAAAAAGAAGAAAACACGCACTCGACTTATGGTCTAAAGTGATTCATAAGGACGGCACATATCTTTAAGTTGGACCTGAAACACCAGTTTATTACAAATATCGAAAAAAAATTTAAGATGGAAAGTTGAGTGTCTGGAAAATGTGACACGGAACAAAGATCTCTTAACAACACAGCACCTGTCTGTAGCTGTCATCAAATTATTTAATGGAGATAATAGCTGTAACTACACTTATTTAGACTTAATATCCATTATGCTTTAGCCTTGTTTGGACTTAAAGGATCATTTCTTAACTCGCATGCCTCAGTTAACTTTACACATTATCCAGACACTCCGTGTTCCATCTCCAGTATTTGCAATAAACTAGTGCTTTAGGCCATGTGCGGCATTGTAACCCTAGTCAACGCTGAGTGTTGCATTATTACTATGGGTTTTTCTAAATAGAAGATATCAGTGAAGCAAAACTCTCTATTGTGCATCCTTGAAAAAAAATTTTAAACGGCAAATATGATGGCGCCGTAGGAAAAACGCGAGAAGCGTAAATCCACTTCCTTCCATACATCTCTCTGGACGTCTCTTGGATGNTTTTAGTTGGAATTTCTTCCTAAAACCACACATAATTACTCTCATAAATGAACAAATTTAATCATCTTATCTATTTCTGCCTGTATTCCAAGATTCGTTGAAAAGTTTCAATGAATAAAAATATATGGAATATAACACTTTTTTTTCGAACTATGTGCCTGAAAAAACACAAATTTTTAAAAGTTTTTATATTTTTATTATTTAACTTGTTAAAAAAAATTAATGAATTTCGTTTGAATAATTGCCGAAATATAGGAAATTTCATTATTTTTAGGGGATATTATTTCTCAAAACGGTAATGTACAGAATTTTGAAATCTATGAATTCTATGATTTCGTNAGGGGATATTATTTCTCAAAACGGTAATGTACAGAATTTTGAAATCTATGAATTCTATGATTTCGTTACTTAGTGCAGTATTTATTTGCTTCACATTTCTGATAGATCTCTTTACCTTTGGCATATAAACCTGAAATAATTGTACTGCTGACATGATACACATAAGTGCCTGACCAAAAATTATATAAAAGCAGATGATCATTCAGAGCAGTAAAGACCTGCCGAGGCCCTACATGTATGTCCGTATTTAGTGGGAATCTGTTGAATATTTCCTAACACATCAAATATGAACCAAAAATTTTAGATGGTGCTACCTGACAAATCGGGAAATTAAAGCAGCTATTTATTTCTTAATTAAATTCTCACACTCAGTTTAGTCAGCATAACAATTTGGGTCTTAATTGGAGGTATCGTTACTAATATAAGACATAATATCCAAAATTTTAAGAGCCGCCAATTTAAATTTGTTGTCATTGAAATCGTGTGTTTTGACCAGCCACTAAGCGTGTACCGTAGACCAAATTTAGTAGACACAATTTATTAATAATTATTAGAGATTTACATAGTCACCACACATCTAAGCACACGCCCACTTAGAAAACTCATCAAGAGGAAGATGATATTTTGAAAAGAATTAGATTTAAAATGTTATTCATTAAGTTGGGGTTTTCAAAGGAAACAAAAAAATATGAATGAAAGTCAGACAATAGAAAATACTTTAAAAAATCGTAATACTGGTAACGTAAATCGTGTAACAACACTTGACAGAGCATATTGATTACCTTCAAGGCAAAAATTTGCCTCTTAGTATGTGATTGGCATGTTTCTGCCATATTAAATATAATAAACAGTTTGTTTCTAAATTAGACCAACTAACTTCGGATGCGGGTTAATCACGAAGAAAAAGAAGAAAACACGCACTCGACTTATGGTCTAAAGTGATTCATAAGGACGGCACATATCTTTAAGTTGGACCTGAAACACCAGTTTATTACAAATATCGAAAAAAAATTTAAGATGGAAAGTTGAGTGTCTGGAAAATGTGACACGGAACAAAGATCTCTTAACAACACAGCACCTGTCTGTAGCTGTCATCAAATTATTTAATGGAGATAATAGCTGTAACTACAATTATTTAGACTTAATATCCATTATGCTTTAGCCTTGTTTGGACTTAAAGGATCATTTCTTAACTCGCATGCCTCAGTTAACTTTACACATTATCCAGACACTCCGTGTTCCATCTCCAGTATTTGCAATAAACTAGTGCTTTAGGCCATGTGCGGCATTGTAACCCTAGTCAACGCTGAGTGTTGCATTATTACTATGGGTTTTTCTAAATAGAAGTTATCAGTGAAGCAAAACTCTCTATTGTGCATCCTTGAAAAAAAATTTTAAACGGCAAATAAGATGGCGCCGTAGGAAAAACGCGAGAAGCGTAAATCCACTTCCTTCCATACATCTCTCTGGACGTCTCTTGGATGNTGATGGCGCCGTAGGAAAAACGCGAGAAGCGTAAATCCACTTCCTTCCATACATCTCTCTGGACGTCTCTTGGATGGCAGTGGTCGTCCTGCGTGGTCCTAAAAAAAATTTCTCCAAAGCGAGACGTATTAATTTTGAAACCACGCATTAAACAGGCTAAAATAACTGGTCACTTCACGTGACTTCACGAGAAATCCCTGGAACATACGCGGAACATTCACAACTTTTTAATTAAACCTTTTAAAAATTATCCCATGTATGAAGTGTTTGGTTGTTTCGTAAATACATAATTTATCACCAGCGTTTAATACTTGTGTTAATGTAAAAGTACACTACTGTTGTGAAAATTGCGACACCGAGAAGGAATGGCCTGAATGAATCCAAACTCGGAGGATGTGTAGAACACTGTACCAGAAATAAGTGATTACGATTGCAGATAGATGGCGTTCACGTGTGACCAGAAAGATCCGTGTTACGCCAAGCTCAGTGAAGAGCCGTAAAACGAAGTGAAAGGAAGTGCCAGTATGGCTCGTTGACGTAAAAGGACCCGATATCAACATGTAAGTGTGTTCGAACGGGGCAGAATGATCGGTCTCCGGGAAATGGGTTTGTAACACCGTGACATTTCGGCTCGTACAGGGCATGCTGCTACGATAGTGATGCGTGTGTGGAACCAGTGGATAGAAGAGGGTCGTACGCAGTGAAGAGCGGGAACTGGACCACGCAATGGGACCACAGCAAGGATAACCGCCATCTTGTCCGCATGGCCGTAACGGACCGTACAGCCTCGTCCACAGTGTTGTCTCGACACTGGAGCACTGCAACGGGTGTGGACCTGGCTGCGTCGACAGTTCGACGCCGTCTGCTGCGGACTGGACTGGTGGCAGGCATGCCATTGCGTCGTTTTACATTTTCTAGAAACCACAAACGCCTCAAACTGCAATGGGCACATGTACGCCGTCACTGGCATGTTGAGTGGCAAAATGTAGTGTTTTCGGACGAGTCCCGCTTCAACTGGTCCTACAGTGATTTGTCATACATGTTAGACGCTACCGTGGTGACCGCAATCTGGCTGTCTGCATTGTGGAGTGGCATAGCGGACAAACGCCATGTGTGGTGGTTTGGGGCACATTGGATACAACATGCGATCTCGTCTCGTGCATATTGAGGCCAATCTGAACAGCAACCGCTACATGAGGGAGATTTTAGAGCCGGAAATACTGCCCCTTCTTCAGGCCACTTCACATGCCATAATTCAGCTGGACAATGCCCAGCCACATGTGGCGAGGAATAAGGAAGCCTTCTTAAATGAACGACTTGTGCCACTCCTTCCCTGGCCTGCACGTTCACATGACATGTCGCCCATGGAAAATGTATGGGATATGGTTGGTCAGCGATTTGTTCGTCACGGTCCTCCAGAAACCACTGTCGATGCGTTGTGGACTCGCATACAAACCGCGTGGAGGAAGATTCCCCAGGAACATATTCATGTCCTCTTTGATTCCATGCCAAGATGTTTATGGACTCTGATTGCAGCACGTGGGGTGCTTCACACCATACTGAATTCGCAAGGAGAGAGATCATGTAAATTTCTATAATCCTAATCAATTGCGTATTGTCATGTAACTAATCTGTTGTATAAAGTTAATTTCAATCACATATATCCTTCTTGTTGTTGCATTTTCTACAAGCTTTAGTGTACTTTATTTTCGGTTAAACTGAACTTTTGATTATATTTTATCAATAATGAAATGTTACTTACTAATGAAAAAAGAGAGACAAAAGGTGTGTTGGCAATGCCTAGTAAGAAATAGTTCTTATCCAAATTTTATTGTATCGAGTGCGCCCGAATGGGGCGCGTTGTCCTTTCGGTGTAAGTTTTAAGACTTAGTTAAGCTTAGTTTACATTAGGCGGAGCAATATCCTCGAAGTAGAACTTCAGCACGACTTCAGAAAAATTGGAATTAACCGCGTGAATGAACTATAGTTCGGATCTGGTGGTCGGANGTAGAACTTCAGCACGACTTCAGAAAAATTGGAATTAACCGCGTGAATGAACTATAGTTCGGATCTGGTGGTCGGATGGAACAACACGCGCCTAGTTGGACGACTGAATCGCCTCTAATGCGAGGATCCCTTCCTTTACCTTACGTCGGCATTGCTCGGGACACTTCGGGCGACTAAGAACGATCTCAAGTCCTACCAAGTAAATTTATTATGCGTTTAAGCTTAGGTGTCTAGGAGTCATCGCAGNCGACTAAGAACGATCTCAAGTCCTACCAAGTAAATTTATTATGCGTTTAAGCTTAGGTGTCTAGGAGTCATCGCAGATAGTTGTTTGATTCTATAAAAATAATTTTCTAGCTAGACTAGTATGAGTAATTCCTTTTTAACCATCATATCGCCAAGAGATAATAAATAGTTTAAGTTAACTTTAGGTCCCATACAGATGGAATCCCACGTTGTGAATGTTAAACGTGTCTCCTCGCAGAATATGTACAACTCTCCAGTTAATGTTGGTCAACACTTCAGGTAAGAATTTAGAAAAACTGTTCATATTTTTCATTCAAATCTCAGTTTAAAAACTTTTATAAGTATTTTTGGTTCCGGGAAACGTTCTTCCTGCCCTTGTAATTTAAAGTCACGCTTTCATGCGTGAATACATAAAACTAGTACTTTTAATATTTTTGTCTACTTACCAGAAAACTTTTAAAACTAAAAATGCATTTAGCTCACCTTTGTTTTGTTATAATTACCTAGTCACTTTAGCATTAAAAGCAAGAAATGCCAAGGTGTTATAGGTTATTCATGAAAATGTGAGCACTTATTAAAGCCTTAGATGTTAACTTTTAAGTCTAGTGAAATATTTACTCTGTATTTATTACTTACATGGCAATATTTATTTTAAAATGTGACGGAANAACTTTTAAGTCTAGTGAAATATTTACTCTGTATTTATTACTTACATGGCAATATTTATTTTAAAATGTGACGGAATGATAAAAAATGACTGATTAGTTAAAAAGTAACAAGATCCTCAAAAGTGCTCACTTTACCGTGAACCGCGTATGCTATCCTTTTCCAAAAAAAAATATAGTTTTCGAAACAAGGTATATATTTATTCGACAGTGCTAGCGTGTATGTAATGTATATTATTATGTAGACCAAAGTATTCACTCGCTTCCGCCCTCCTCTAAAAAAATTTTGTGAAAAGAGAATAAGCTTGACGTATTATTTTTTTAATTTATCTGTCAATATCGTTGAGGTTTGTTAAAGTCAATTTAATTATGTAATTTAAGGTTTTTGAAATTTGTGTCAGTAATTTTGAAGCATATAAAAAGCACGTTTTCCTTGAACAGTATGTAATGCTCATTATCGCCACTGTAATAAATGACTAACTAATATTTGCATCTTCTCCTTAATAGGGTAATAAGAATGTAGTTGGAAGGGCATCGTTTCTGATGTGTTTGCAGTTATTTTAAAATAATTAAAATTTAAATTTCATAAAAATTAAAAATGAATTTTTTTACGTTTGCTTATGTTTTGAACGTGATGTTATCGTTAGTCTTTCTAGTCTTTCAGTTATAAATTTATTGTAGTTATTTTATAAGTCGTAAAATCTTTGAGACAAATAACTCTGTTTTAATAGAACTCGGTAAAACATATACTTTTCTTGCTCTAAATCAATAAATATCACTTCAATGCATTGATACAAGAATTTAAGATCTTTGAGTTCAAGAGTACTCCACACTTAATTAACTTTTAATGTCAGAAAACCGTGTGGAAACTGCAAGTGTGCAGAGATCTGGTTATCATGGGTGGTATTGCTACGAGACATTTAATTTGCCATGGCCGCAGTGAAAGGGCCAACTTGCACCAGAAAGACATCCGACGCAGCATTCGCGACAAGGTGGTTGTAAACCGAAACTATTAATAAAATTGCTTAAACGCCCTAATTAAATTCTGATGGCGGCACCGGATAAGAATTTCGCCTTCCCGAATATCTGCCACTCCATGCACTCCCACAAATTGTATGCCACTTCAATCCAGCACCGGGAAACATAATTGACACCCTACGTGGAATCATACATATCTGAATTTTACTACTGAAGTGATTCGCCCTTATTAAAAATTAATTTTGGTGTTATTGAGAAAAGGAAGTTAAACGAGTAACATTCTCTAGCACCGGGGCTAGCTTAGCGGTGAACGCCAAGTCTTTCCCAAAAACCACTGGCAACAAAAAAAAATATGTACTGGCCGGAAAGGTTCAATGTAGATTGAGGTGTCCAATCCAGATATCATGTCTCACACACACTTAGTGCGTCCGACCTCTTTCGGCTGTTACAGAAGAACTCTCAGGCCACTCAGGAATTAAGGGCATACGTAAAAAACATTCCGGGAAGTAGCACAAATCCATTATCAGCTAACCGCAAACTAAAAGGTAATTGCTACGTCACATAAGATCGCGTATAGTTCTTCTCTCATCTTCGTTTCTTCACTCAGAAAATGATCAGATGAACATTATGTTGACACATTACAGCTCAGGACATACGAATTCGTTAGTCGAACACAACCTTTCCTACTCTGAAATTGAAACGAGACTTTCATGAAAGTAAACTCACAATCCACAGCATTCTCGAAAACAAAAGAGAGGATTAGTACGGCGGATTACCTGCGGACACCACGGCAAACAGTTTATCACACTGCAGCGGGAAAATAGTACACAGAGACACATCATATAGAGTATTTACGATTTATTCACATTTTTTGAATGAAACCTTAAAAAAATTTCACCCCATGTACGACGTGACTGGTTGTTTCCCAAACATGTAATATGTCAACAATCATTGCATACTTTTGTTAACGCAAAAGTGCCTTATTTTTTGTTCATTTTAACTTTTACGTAATATTTTATTTATAATTAAAATTATTAAAACAGGACCATAAATGTTTTTATATCTGCCAAATATTTTTTACAAAGAAAACTAATTTAAATATAAAATTCTTCAATTAAGGAAATTAATAGAAATAGTATCTGAGTTTCTAAACAAATTAACTGGGAACAAAATTTCTTCAGTGGAACTACAGTTTAGTGATACATTTAAGTATTATGCTATGTCACACTAACAATTTTTTTTTTTTAGTTTTGACCAACTATCAATTTTAATTTTAAAGAAAACATGTATTATTACTAAAATGTTATCAAAAAAACATTTTACTGTTTATCTGAACATTAACGCTTTAGTCTCAATCATTACAGAATCTTGAGATTGATGATAACATGTATGGAATTTGAATGAGAATTTGAAGAAGTATATTTTAGAAACGACGACATTAAATAATATCTGGAATTTTAGAAGAGATCAACTATTTTAATGCTGGTTATTTCGATATAGTAGAAGCTAAAATCTAGATTGTTTTATAAAGTAAATGTCGATAAATATGACCAGTAACAGAGACATCTCTTTTGATGTCGCAGCACCCGAAAAAAAAGTAATATTTTTCAGTAATTGCATTTTTAGCATTCTGTTTCGTCGTCTACTTTGCAGTCAGTAATCTTTCAAGGAGCGGTATTGGGAAAAGAGCTTCTCTTTTTAAAATAAAAAGTGGGTTGAATTCCAATACTTCATTAGTAATCAGTTGCGAAATGCAGTGTCTCGGCACTGCCTTGTAACTTCTTATTAATTTTAATTATATCTGCTCCGTACTCCCCCATCTCCTGCAGCCCCTCCTTTAATGTCTCCTTTCTCTTCTAATATTTACAAAATCCTGAGGAACCAGTGAGTCTCTTTACTATCTTCAACGAAAATCATTTGGTTCTTTTTAATTAAAAATTAGCTTTCTTTGTAATTACCCATTCACACATCAATCATGTTTTCTTACAGTTTTTTCCTTAAACGAATCGGGAAATCAGCGAAGCATTGCTAACCCGTTTGTCTTAAGTTACTTTTACATATGTGCGAAACGTAAGGAAACTCTTAGATTGCGACACGGCTGAAACACAAAAGCCAAGAATGCTCATAAAATGGCTGCCAACCATGAGAAATATTAGAAATTTTTTTTTGTATTTTTTGGCTATTATATACATATAGTACCACTGAAGTATGAATGTGAATGAACTATGTAAACACTGCCCGAAAATAAACTGCGTGCGAAATATTCTACGTATTTACATAGAGGCAACATTTAAACGGCCCCTTCCAAACAACGTGTACATCCAGTAAGATTTTTGTTAAAGTTTAAGAGGACAGTTTTCTGAAGCTTCACATGAACACGGAAAAAACGGGCATGGCTTCGAAAAAAACTTACTTTATATATTGAAGTGGACTGTTACCACTTTACGTGTTTACAATAACAATTTTCCGTATTACGTGAACTTCCTTTAAGGATTCACTTCTTACAAGGCAAGAATTTTCACCTCTATCCCAGTCCTGGATTGGTGAGCTTAGATTGTAGTTAAGATATGTTAGTATGTAAACTGTATTGTGTTGCATTTTCCGCATTTAAGCGGGACATGCACTAGCCTTACTTTGCTCTTAGAGTAATTTCATTCGTAATATTTCAAATGAGCCGTAACTATTTCACATGAATTTGGTTTCCAGGTAGAAAAACAGGATGGTCCATCGTCACGACTAAGAAAACAGAAACATTACCTGATGAACTTCTGGTGAGTACTGCCTCAACTTGTTTTTTTTCTGTGAATATGTCAACGACAACACGCTTCTGAAGTATAAATTTTTTCATACTGAGTTCTTCGCGATAGCCGGTACCTACGGGCTGAACTGAAACTCTTAAAGTTTTTTCTGTGTCTATATTAATGATTCTCCTACGTACCATATTTTATAAAAGTTTTGGCCTCCGAATCACTGCACATCAAGTTTTTATTATTCCAAAACTTTGCGGTCGCAAGACTTATTTCGGTGAGATATATAAGCTAAAACTAAATTTTTCTTGTCTAAGAGAGCTTCACGTCATTCCTTTGTCATTTTCTGATGCGTTTCAACAAAACTTATTCCAATGGTTTTCAAATAACCGATACAATTGTATTACTTTTCAGCATTTTGTCTAGTATTCGTTCTATTTCCGGCCATAATATGCATTATGAAAAAAATTACAGCTATTTAAGAAATTCGAATTTTTTTCTGAGGCGTTGCTACTTAACGATATGTAATGCTGTTAATTATTTATTTAGGGAAATGCAATTATGTAAATTACGTAACAAACTTTCTTTAACAAATGTTAGTAAATTAACAGTCTTTGTAGAAAGAACGATATAGTGCAATTTCCGTGGTTCAGCACTGTATAATCAAGTTCACAAACACTCATTCGTATGAGGATTTTAGGGTTTAATTTTAAGATGCGGATTAGTATTGTGTGTTTCTGGCAATATTCTTTAGGAAAAGAAACTATTTAGAACCATACATTCGTTAAATAACGTCCAAATCCGTATGTTTATTTTTGATTTTGTATCAGAGGTAATAAACAGGTTACATGATCAAAAAATATATATTTAACATATCCTTATTATTATGGCCTTGTAATATTTATGTGTGTTCTATGTGCCCGGCATGACAAGATACTACGCGACAATATATTTTACAATTAATAAATTGTAAACATATTATGGTTGATGCATTGTCTGTATATTTAGTACCACATAAATGAATATGTTGTGACAGTTGCCCCCAATAAAATGTTTTTGTAATCAAGTGGTTAGCCTTCGTGCATATGACTAAGATATTTAATTATTTGATGTTAGGTATGGTAACATCAATTAAGCATTAGTAGATACCACGACAATACTTTCTCTTTAGCTGGTTTAATATCAGTCAATTATTTTACTTAGACACAGGTAATTATTATCTACGTCTAAGTAAAATAGCTTACTGATCTTGAACCAGCTAAAAAGAGATGTTTAAATATAAATTGCTATAAAACCTCTTAACAAACGAAATACTTAAAGAAACAATACACAAAATAGCCGAATAATCGAAATAAAAAAATGTAGCTAACTTGAGCAATGTCTAATCAATTCAGGATAATTTTAAAATTTGCTGAGCGTGAGAAAAGGGAAATAATACTGATGTCTGTGAAATTTTAAAAAGTTTAAGGCTGTTATTTAAAATACAATATTAGTAAGGAATATAAATTATAGATGAATTAACTTAGTTTCATAATGACTTATTAGGGAGCTAAGCTCACCAATATGTATAAAACGAATGGATGCCTGTGACTTAACGTATCGTCGAAAACCAACGGGAAAAATGGCCGAGACAATCAACATTGCAGAAGGAAGTAGTCGTTGCCTGTAGTAAAGCGGGCCTCACACGATGCCCATTTCCGTACCAGTTTTCATACCCATTTTATGCTGGCGTTTCTGCTCCCGTGTAGGTTACAATCCAGCCCCCTCCGGAGGGGTCGGACTCCTGGTATAACCGTTTTCGTACCCCTGGGCATGCCCGAAACGGTGATAGAACGTGTTCTAAATTGCTGCTGTAACCACTAAGCTGCGACAGACAAGATGGCGGACATCCGAGAAACAACCTCAAGCCATATGTGTTTGTTTAGGAAAAGATTACGGGTTCTGTAAAACGTATTTATGTACAAAATTAAACTTAATCTACGCGTGAGTAACGGGAAACGTTTTAATTTACTCCCACATTTATAATAAAACCATAAACACAACATTAAAAATTACGTGATAATTGTGGATTTTTGCCTTCTATATGACCGTTTACCCAGCTATTATAAGTTATGGGTGTAGCTCTGTGGGTTAAAGCAAGATTCTGCGACACATAGGATAAGAAATTTTAAGAGTTGAAATCTCCATCGTATAACCACATTTTTTTAAGTTATTTTATCCGAGTTATTATTGCTGTTTGTAGTTTAAGTTATTTTTAGGAAACGTTTATTTCTATAATACATATGTCTAAGAGCAATAATACGCAAGTAACTGCACAGTGCAATTGGCTGCCTGTGGTTGTTCGATTGTTTTCTAAAGTAAACAATTTGAGCTGTATAGCTTGAGTAACGTCAAGAGAGACACATATCAGCCTTTTTTTTTTTTTGTTATACTTTTGCCTCTTTTGGTCTTCTAACCTTAGAAATATGTTTAATAACAAAAGAACAATATTGATTATTCTGCTTTTTAAAGATAAATATTTAAATAATTATACAATGTTTTAATAGGTCACGTAAATGTCCATTGTACATACATATGAATACAGTACCATGTTTTTTATTCATTATCAGTGCGGTTACTAACATGATTTTCCATACATTAATAGTCCAGTACCTACTCGTACTCAAAAACTTAAAAAAATGCAGTCTTCAGGGAAAAACAACAATCTTCGTACTATTTGGATGTACCACAAAGCACCTGCATATAATATTTTATTACATTTGAACCCCTGCCAACTGCGGAATGTCTGCTATCTGCGAGTTGATTTTGCGTACCATTTGTTCTGTCAGCCCTTAAGGTAACGTGTGGGAATGAACTAATATATTATTTTTCTCGTCTGCTATAGCAACTTCTATGCCTACTGTTGTGCCCATGGGTATAACAGAATGTAGCAGAAATTAGGTATCGTGTAGGGATGTCTTAAGGAACCATCCCAGAATTTACATGGAAAGATTTTTGGAAAACTACTGGATCCAAAAGATGGCTGGCCAGACCGGGAGTCGCACGAATGTTTTCCCGAATGCGAATGAGGAGATTTTTCGGTGTCTGGGACGAATACTGCGGTGTGGAGTATGTTATACAACGTTCCTCAAAAATTCCGAGTCTCCAAGTATAAGTGATGTCAAATTGCTAACCACTACTGCTCATAGTTTCGTCAAAAAGTATAATACGTCTTAAATAACGTAATAAGTATGGTCCAGTTTTAGACATAATATATCGCCACTTCTACTTGTGACATGAGTTAGAGCAAAGTCCAATGCATTCCTAAGCCAGATACAGCCTGTTGCCTATGAATACGTTGGAGTATATCATTAAATTAATTAAACTATAACATATTATACAATAAATAATTATATGTCTTCATATNAAATATTATACAATAAATAATTATATGTCTTCATATAGCACAAGATAAGAAACAAACGCTATTTAATTAAGTATTCCTCGATTATAAGAGAGGCAATTACAAAATACTTTCAAAAAATCAACTCAAAATTGTGGAGTTTTTGTATTCAATTCAATGAGCGTGTCTAATATAGGCATAATACAATTTTTTATTCACAATCTGAAAGCAACGGAGTTGTTTTTTAAAATCACGAGTGTGCAAGTGAAATAATGTGCAAATATGTATGTTAATTACGTATGTAATACAAAACAAAGGAATGCCAAACAGTTAGTCAGGCATGAAAACTTTTTCATGTTATGTTGACGTGGGACAGAGAAAATCGATCATGTTCGAGTCCTTCTACAGACGAGTCCAGNAAAAACTTTTTCATGTTATGTTGACGTGGGACAGAGAAAATCGATCATGTTCGAGTCCTTCTACAGACGAGTCCAGCTTGTCTTCGCAGTAATTCTTGGCATGTTAAAGTACCGCGGAAATAGGGAAATAAGAACTATGCAGCTAACGTAATTGAAAATTAACATCACCGCCATGGCAGCATCGTGGTCTAAAGTGAATTCGTGGTGGACTTATGTAGACTTCCATATGTAAAACCTGTGTTCCGCGATGCAATTTTCTGTACACGTTTGGGCGGAAGATTCCACNCTTATGTAGACTTCCATATGTAAAACCTGTGTTCCGCGATGCAATTTTCTGTACACGTTTGGGCGGAAGATTCCACGATACCTACTACCCGAGACGGCATGTAAACAGTTATGGAGGGTTCTATGGAATAACCTATCCAGCGATATTTGTTGCCGCACAGAGCCTAGTCATTTTGTTCTTACAACTGAAACTTTTCTGTTGAATAATCACTAACGTTTACCATAATTTTCTTACTTTGCTGTTACATGATCAAAAGTTATTTTCGTGGCTTTTTATTTACGATTTATTGGTATTTAATACTATTACTCTCTTTCTCAAAACAAAATAAAGAAAATAACTTTACCGCCCTCTCTCTGATTGGCTAAAACTTTAATCTTGTAGGAAACCTTCCATCGAAAATTGCACGCGACCAAATTCGAAAACGTCCATGAAAATGGCCAGCAGGTGGTCAAATCTCTCATAGAACTATCCACATAAGCGGCCATGCAGGCTTGCATGGAATCGTCCAAGGAATCTTCCATCGTGGCATACAGACTTTAGAACGTGGCTCTGCAATTGGTCATGAGTAAAAGTTTTTATCCTCCAACTCTTTTTCATTCTCCTCAGGGATGCAGTTTGTGCATATTTATTTTTGTTGATAGAAGACGCCCGACCACATCCATCTGCATTGGTGGATGCCTACTTGTAAATCTAGGACATCATACAATTGAAATTGGTGGGCCAGGTCCTCCGAAGTTAATTAATCTAGCATTCTCGGGACACACTTAGAAGTAGTGATCCGTTGTATCCTGCGACTACACAAAAAATTCAGGAAACTTCGGGGGCGTCTGTGTAGGAACGGGTTTTTGAATTCAAGATAGGAAAAAATACATTTTGAATATCTTCGATTATGCTGTTGGAATAAACTTGCACTGTTTGCTACTCATCATGTCAGTATTATTTCCCCATTTTTACACATGAGTTATTAAAGTAGTGTACTCCACCATTGTTAAAATGTTTGATATTTTGTTTGAGGATATTATGGGATTGCTGAAGAGTTTCAGTTTTTGAAAGAAAATTAACGCGATACCTACAAAGTGAAACATTTCACAGATACAGAAGCAAATTACGAAATATCGGGAGGGAGATAGCAAACTGCATCATTCGTGAAATCGGTGCCAATACATGCGATAAAAGGAGAATTAGGATATAATATACAATTAAAACACACAAAATTCACTATAAACCGACATTAACACTGATTTGATCTTTGTAGGCACAATGGCAATACGGTAGCTTTTAGATTGAAATAAGAAATAAACATACCAGAGAGGCGTTTCGCTCATTGACTGAAGATTTTGTGGAGTGATTGTGGTATTTTACGCAAGTACCCAACATTGACTCAACCGTCGCAAACAGAATGGACAAAATCACACGGTCACCAATAATGAATATGTTTATTCTTTACGTTTTGTTATGTACCAGGCCTTCCCTCTAAGGTGAATAAACTTTTTTGACTAACCCGAGTATATTCTAGTTGCATTAAAACNTGGCAATACGGTAGCTTTTAGATTGAAATAAGAAATAAACATACCAGAGAGGCGTTTCGCTCATTGACTGAAGATTATGTGGAGTGATTGTGGTATTTTACGCAAGTACCCAACATTGACTCAACCGTCGCAAACAGAATGGACAAAATCACACGGTCACCAATAATGAATATGTTTATTCTTTACGTTTGATTATGTACCAGGCCTTCCCTCTAAGGTGAATAAACTTTTTTGACTAACCCGAGTATATTCTAGTTGCATTAAAACNGTTATGTACCAGGCCTTCCCTCTAAGGTGAATAAACTTTTTTGACTAACCCGAGTATATTCTAGTTGCATTAAAACTTAGCCAAAAGGAAGTGTAAAAACATTTGCTTATATAATTGGAAATCTAATCTGAAACCCTCTCCAGGTTTGTTTGAAAAGTGATATTGGAAGAAAAGCAGTTAAATGTTGCTTGCGCACTCGATGCAGTACGCAATCAAAGATTTTGCTGAGACTAAGCCTATGAGCTACGATGGAAGCTTCCTCGGAAGATTCCGTGCAAGCAAGCATGGTCGCTGATGTGGATTGTTCTATGGAATATTTAGCAGTCTGCTTGCCGTTTTCATGGACGTGTTTGTAATTGGTGGTGTGCTATTGTCAGTGGAAGGTTTCCGACAACGTCGACATTTTAGCGAGTCTAAGAGAGGGTGGCAGAGTGTGGTAGAGACGATAGTTGTAATTTTGTTTATTTTGTTTTGAGAAACAGCGATAAGGTGTACATATAAACTTGTACATGTGAAAGGAAGGGAAGAGCGGTTTATAGTGATACGCGTCATACGTTCAACCAGAGACGATATGAAGAAATGTTTGGTGGGGTATTGATTTGTTTACGGTTGTGAGCAGAGTCGGTAGAAATAATTGGCGTTAGTAATTTTTGAAAGAGATAGAATAATTGGAAACTTGGTTTATTCTGTTTGTTTTGACAGCTAGACGTATTCTCATTAAAAGACACGAACGTCTCAGTTGGAGAAAATGGGATGTGAGACTAATATATGCAAATCGCAATGAAGGCAAATTTTCCCATCTGTTTCGGGAATTAAGCTTGATTCAAAAACGTTTTTCACGTACATATAGAAATTCGGGTAAAGTGTAACAATTGAAATTAAGAAATTACGGATCCGCAGTAATGTAGTGGTCAGACTACTCGCCTCCCGCGAAGTCGGTTCGATTCCCGCTGGGATCGCTCCCGGGTTTTCACATGTGGAAATCGTGCCGGACGATGACGCTGGTNCGAAGTCGGTTCGATTCCCGCTGGGATCGCTCCCGGGTTTTCACATGTGGAAATCGTGCCGGACGATGACGCTGGTCGACGGGTTTTCTTGGGGATCTCCCCTTTCCCCTGCTCTTTCATTCCTGCGCTGCTCCATACTCACGTCGCTTTACCCTCATCGGCTCTCAACACCACGATGTTAAGAGCCGCACAAATCTCTTCACTCTTATGACANCGAAGTCGGTTCGATTCCCGCTGGGATCGCTCCCGGGTTTTCACATGTGGAAATCGTGCCGGACGATGACGCTGGTGGACGGGTTTTCTTGGGGATCTCCCCTTTCCCCTGCCCTTTCATTCCTGCGCTGCTCCATATTCACGTCGCTTTACCCTCATCGGCTCTCAACACCACGATGTTAAGAGCCGCACAAATCTCTTCACTCTTATGACATCACATGCCAAGCAACAACCAAATACCTGTACATAAAAGCAATGAGGAATATTCGTAATAAATTTGGGCTGATAGCATGACTTATTCATTTCAAGTAAGTGTTACACATAAACGATGCCAGATGATAAACTTTCCGTGAGGATACGTGTTCAGGCCTTGGCGTGTGCACAAGTAATTAGATTGATGCTCTAGTTGAAAGCTTGAACATCGACAGAGGAAGACAGGAATAATACAATTGACTTGCATTATAGAGGACGCGGGTACGATTACTGGTCTCGGGCTTTGTAGTTTTGGTTTTTAGTAGTAGTTAAACATTACTTAAATACCAAAGCCCGCATTATACCTTTATTAGCCTCGACTAACCAGTGTTGCTGCTAGCAGCGTAACATTTTTGCTGCGACTCAAGTTAACTTTATTGCCTGCCAACACACAAAATTCATTTTTTGGTTGCCACTTAATATTGAAATGACAAAAAAAAACCTGTTGGCTCCACAAAATATTTTGTGAATTGTATATTGATAAAAGAACTTTTGTGGCATCCAAAACAAAAATTTTGGTCTCCACAAGTTTTATTCCAATGGCTTCAGGTCGCTATATTATGGTATTCATGTTAAAGTTTTTTTTTTAAAGTCTTACCTTTTTTAACTTGGACGTGCGATCAAGAGAATGGGCCCACGAACTAAGATAGCCACACACAAATGTAAAGGGCATGTCGAATTATTGGACACCATCTGGAGCCAGTAGTAAGAAAACAACGGAATTAATAGTTGCTTTCTTCTTTTCGGACGACACACGCCATGCTGAAGCAAGTAGATTTTGCGTGTCAAGGATACCTCCTCGATAGGCCTAAAATACAGAATTAAAGAGTTTTCGCAAACAAAAAATTCAAGAAAAAAACTTTCTCATAAAAAACCCCTTTAAATCTGAGTGTCGTGAATAGGGCGAGATTCAAGATGGTCGTTACACGGCGGGGCTTTTAATAGGCGAGGAATAGAACGGCGGTCATGAAATTACTACTTTTACGCGACGTCGCGGCGGTAACGACCGTATGTGCTTCTCGTCCCACGTGATCATTTCCTTCATTTTGTCCCCGCTTTCCTCACCCCACCTCGCCCGCCGCGCGCTTTCAAACGACAGTCGGCCAGAGGAGTGAACCTTTGTGCATTGTTTCAACAGGAAAGTTTTGTTTTGTCTCGTTATTATCGTGGAACAAAAAAAAAGTGAAGCAAAGGCCCGAGGAAGGAGGGCAGGGCAGGAAGGGTCAGGCCGGGCAGCTGTGGACGGCAGGATAAAAAGTAATCCAATACTGGTGCGTGGCGTTATGCCGGTGAGTGTCCACCCCAGTTGGTCCTCCTCCCCGGAAATAAAAAATTACCCTAAGTCCTTCCGTCGAGCGTTCCGTTCTGCTCGGCCCGCCCGACAGTATGTGTACCGACTTGGCCATCGCCACGGCGCATGCGCTTCTCCACCCTGCGTCCGACACACGGAACGGAACGCGCCTTGTTTACCTTTGGAACTTTCGAAATAAACTGATCCTTAACGTATAGGCTATCGACGGTAAACTGAGCACTTTTGAAAAGACCCGCTTACGATCTACTTCTCGGATTACACTGTATCCTTCCACCACATGTCAGTTTTGCATTGCCGTGGGTCTGATCACTTTATTCATGCGCCAGTCACATGCTAGTCCTTACACTTAAAAACATTAAAAAATCAGAAAGACAATAAAATTATTTCAGTACCGACGAATGTTTACCTGACACTTTTAATTCAACGTTAAGGCTTGTAACTACTTTCCCTCCATCGTTACCGACTTCACTTAGCGCATGCAAGACACTGTGCCCGTTTACATAAACTCAGATAGGGGCAGTGACTTTTTTCAAAGGTAGGTTTCAAAAGTGCTCACTTTACCGTGAACATCATTCAAAGGGGTTTTCATAAAAAATTATAAGCATTAAGCAGTAGGCTCCGCAAATTTAATTAACACAAAACGATACTGCTGCCTAAGTTTGACCAGTAAAAAAGCATTTTGCAATACGTTATTTTGATAAAATAACAGAAGTAAGATTTTATTTAACAGCATTTTTTACAGGTTACAATTGCTTTTAGAAGCAAGGAGACAGAAATGTAAGTTGAGTTTCCCGTTATTTGAAATCAAAGTTGAAATACATCTTCCTTTAAATGACTTCTCTGTGATATGCTAATTTCGAAACATGGGAATTTATTAAGCTAGTTTCCAATTTCTTTCCTTAAACTCAATCAGTATGAAGAAGCAAACTTAATTGTGCGTGTACTTAAATTTTAGCCAAGACGATGGAAAGCTTACAAAGTTCTACTGCTGAATGTGTAGTGCTCAACATTTTCTTTATGTAAACCCATTAGACCAACCACAAAAAAAAACCGCTTCAATAAGCCANGAATGTGTAGTGCTCAACATTTTCTTTATGTAAACCCATTAGACCAACCACAAAAAAAAACCGCTTCAATAAGCCATTATTGGTTTGTTTTCCACAGTATTTTTCGTCGTAGTGTCTCGACCATATCAGGCCCACCTACACTAATCAAGTTATGCAAGCAAATAAGAGATATTTTTAAGTTGAAATAAACAAAAATATAACACACAATTTTGTGTACTTCTCCGACGCACGCATACAGACCATCGCAAACTTCGGTCTCTTCGCACTGATCGGGTAGTAGCTTGGTCAAGTCTGCAAGTGAGAAAATAAATGTGAGACTTCGTTACATTTGCTGCGTATTTTCAAAACTTCTGGCGGAGATTATTGCATGCCAATTTAAAATGTGGAATATTTTCACACCTTGCCGCGTTAATAATTACAGAACTGATTCCGGTTGGTTACAGAACGTTCGTTAAACAAGCACTTTGCTAACCCTGCTGAGAATGTATTTTTCTGCTCCTTTTGTATCCTTCCGTAATACGTAAAATCAACTTCGCTACGAAACTTGTAATTTTATACTTTCGTCGTTTAAATGTAAATGCAAAATTTTTAGGGACGCGAGTTTGATACTAATATGCCAATTCTTACTATAGTGTACTTAAAACAAACAGAAAACCAAATAAATTCGCTGTCCACAAATTAAAACATGGAACATTTAATACGACTTTACGGGGTGGAATTAATTCACTCAAACTACTGCCAACTTTATTGGAGGGAGAATNCATGGAACATTTAATACGACTTTACGGGGTGGAATTAATTCACTCAAACTACTGCCAACTTTATTGGAGGGAGAATTGCATTTAATATGTCTGTTAAAATTATTTGCAGTATTGGACAATGAATTATATTGAAATGTTTATTTCGTAGCGTCTTAATTATCCACTAAACGAACTATAACGTAGATCGAATATAAGGTAGAATGCACGTGCAATCGGCGCACTAACCACTCTCTGTAGTCCAACATTAGGCTGCTTTTCTATCAACAGCACTGTCAAAATTAACGTGTGTAGCATTTGACGTTACAATATTTTAAGGGCTTTAAGATGTTTCTACAGTTCCTCCAACCAAGTTTTGCGCTGAGGGAAAGGTTTTGTTAAATCAAACAACGTTTGTTTGGAACAAACAAGTTAATTGTTTGTTTAGGGGTAAAAAATTACTTAGTTGATGAAACCAAATTATTTTGTTTTTGATATTTGGTTGCTCCAAACTGTAAGATTTGGTTTTTGCAACCAAAGATTTGTTTGTCTCTACCTACATTAAACATTTTCGGCTAATGTCACAAAAAAATCGAAAGCCCCGCCAAGATTCGAACATTTATCGTTTGTGTAAGAGTGCTGCGACTTAGCAACCCCAACTACAGTAACTGCTGGCAATTTCGGAATGTTTTTAAGAAAATGGACAATTTAATTGAATAAATATTTGAAGTTTTACTGATTTAATGTTTAGTTACCTGTTGAACTTAGTTTATAAGTGATTTGATACCATTATTAAGCATCAGTAAATACACTTAGAAATGTTGTTACAATCCCAATTGTCGCAAAAATTACAAACAAACTCTCGAGATATATTTTCGAACCAAGGCAATCAAATGNCTCGAGATATATTTTCGAACCAAGGCAATCAAATGAATGGCCAAACAAATGTCTGCAGTTGATTTAAGCAAATATTTTCTGACACTATATTTGTTTGGCCCAACAAATATGTTTTGTTGGATGAACAAAATTGATTTTGTGGCCTTTCAAGTTTTTTTCACTCAACAAAATATTTTATCGGGGAAACTAATTATACAGGCTGTCCGAAAAGCATTTCTCTGAAAAAAAAATTATTTACATCCGTTATATGTAAGATAGAGATGCGAAACGATTGTCAAAATGTTGGCAAACTAACCAAAGGACAACACATCAGTAAGTCTTCACGTGAGCACCCTTGGTAGCACGTAGTACATCTAGTCAATATTCAATTTATGTCCATACATTAGCCAACATCACNCCACGTGAGCACCCTTGGTAGCACGTAGTACATCTAGTCAATATTCAATTTATGTCCATACATTAGCCAACATCACAGGAGTCATCAGTGCATTGACTTTGGATATCCGTTGTTGCAGAGTTGCAAGATCTGATACAAGAATTCTGTAAACATTGTCCTAATGAGGTTATATCTAATGGGGTCTAATGGAATTATGTCAGGAGAGCGTAGATGCCAAGCTGTCGGGCCATCACGACCAGTTCATCGTCCAGGAAAATTCGTATGAAGATAGGCACGAACCTCTAAACCCGAATGAAGCGGTGCACCGTCTTGTTGAAAAATGACACGTGGATGATACTCACGCAACTGAGGAACAACAAACAATTGCAACATGTCCAGATGCACTGGAGATTTGATAATGCCCTCAGCGAAAAAGAATTGTCCGATAATCTTGTCATGAAAAGCGTGCACCAAACATTTATCATTAGGCTTCCCCTGGTACACTCTGACACCTCACCAGGGGGGCTCTGAATCNTAAGCTGCCTCTGGTACACTCTGACACCTCACCAGGGGGCTCTGAATCTCAAATATGCATGTTATGCCACTTCATTTGGCCACTGACAAATAAGGTCGCCTCATAAAAAAAAGCAATAACTTAGAAATAGCCATTATCGCCCTCAATTCGTGATAACATACCGACGCGAGGAGTCATTGGGCAAAAAATTCTTAATAATTTGCACTTTCTATGCACGAAACAATAAAAGTTTGTGTAAGATATCATGAAGAAAAATTTTTGTCATCTGTAATTTCCGTGAAGCCTTACACACTGATTTCTTGGGACTTTGTATAAGAAACTGTCTCACTGTTTCCACCCTTTAAGCAGAGGTTGATGGTCGGCCAGTTCTCGGTGAGTCAGAAACAGATCCTGTGCACGTTAACTTGTCATACAACGACTTAATGCTGTTGACATCGTACGGCATCTATTCATACCTACTCTGAGAGTTCCTCTGCACTGTTATTGGTGATCGGGTCACGTGGTATCAGAGGACAAGCTGAGCTCATTTCCTAATATCTGAACATGCCCGGTTTCCTGGGCACTGTAACTGCTACACTAAAGCCACGATACTGGAACCTGTAACAAAATACATGATTAATTTGCCAACATCTTGGCTCCATTTTCACATCTCTATCTTGCATATAGCGGATATAAATAAAATTTGTAATATGGGAAAGACATTTCGTTCAACCTGTATTTGTGGCCTTATGCAAACAGATATTTTGTTCACTGCAAGAAAACTTTCTCTCACTGTAATGCAACTAAATCATNCGTTCAACCTGTATTTGTGGCCTTATGCAAACAGATATTTTGTTCACTGCAAGAAAACTTTCTCTCACTGTAATGCAACTAAATCATATTCAAGTAAGTCAAAACCTTAAAATAGCATAAAAGAGAAGGTGTTGATAATTCAAATGTAAACAATCAAGTTTCTTTGTGTTGAACATGTGACTTTGATGGTTGTATTGGTGATGGTTGATTTAAAGTTTGGTACATGCTCAGAAGACAAAATTTTGTCTACCTCATCCTTAGTCTACGAGATACACACATAGCAATAATCATACATCAGGCTTGGCTCCAGAATAACCCGCAGTCGACTTTTAGCACATTTCGTAACTACATTAGAAGTTTTATGAAAAATCTGTGCTTCTCTCTTAAACGACTTCTGTAGCGCGATTATAATGCTCCCCCGTGTCTTTATTCAAAACAAAAATCTTAGGCTTAAAAATTAATAAAAAACAAAGATATTTTTGATGGACGTCTGAAAAGCGACGCAACTTAAAAAAGCACAGCATAAAACGTAAAGTAAGTAAACACTAATAACTTTAAGTATTTCCAATATTCCCCCTTTCCCTGCTTATTGCGTGCATGCCAAGTTTTCAATTAGTACTGAGGCTGTCGTATCCGTCTAAGTCCCGTTCATACATACATATACATATATATATATATATATATATATATATATGTATATGTATTTTGTGTCCTTTTCTGTGAAGCATTTGGACACTAGTAATGGCACAAGGCCTTGAGTCATGATAAAGAACATCGTAAATTTTATTTGTGTACACAATAATTAGATCAGCCCCTTATTTAAATATTATATCCTGATTTCCAAAATCTTTTTACGAAAGCTCAAGTTTTAAGAAAATTGTTGATTATTCCAATGTTTGGCTATAGAGATGCCAGGAAAAATTAGTTGATAATGGTCTTGCAGAATAATTTTAGTTCATTCGCAGAAAACTTCATTTTACGAATTGCATTATTAATGTCCGCTGTAACAAATCAAATGATCATCGCGCGATGAGCAATCTTCTGTTATTTAGAGTTCTCACTTTGAGTGGCCTGGCAAAGCGTATTTATGGATGCAGAGATCGAGGAAATATGAAAATGAAATATTGCCGTTGTTGTACGTAGTTGAGTGCTAATTATATTTTACTTTATTTAGAGTTTAATTTACTTTACAGTTTATTCAATGGACAAATTGACGAATGAGTTATCGAATAGTTTGTCTACCATCGAATTTAATTTTTATATGGTTAGTATGAATTTTGTTTTCAAGCAAGGGAAAAGGCATCTTAGAAAGCATAAATATAATAAGCACACTCCTTAAATTTGTGTAACATAAGACTGCAGGTACTCCATACGAAACATTCCTTTATTTTATTGTTATTAATTTTGAATGAAAATGTGAAAGTCCAAACAGTACTTAATTTTATACAATATGTCAGCACATCGATAAAAACCATTTCTATAAAACATGTAACCTTGCATCAAGCTTGCAATCTGATTTGAATTTGCCTTGGCGAGCAAGCTTATTGAATTATGTGTGAATCAATCTTGATTGGTTCAAGCCAAATTTCAAATGACTTGGCTTTCAAATGACTTCACAAACTTGCAAACAGCAAGCTTGCAAATTGCTAGAATTGTGCGTGCAACTTGCCAGGGCAAGCTTGCAGAAAATTATACAAATCAAACTTTCTAAACGCTTGATGTGTGGAGACCAGATAGTTTATTAAAACTTTTATCAAGTCTGCTTGCTTGAACAGCTAGTTCAATTTGAACCTACCTTGTTATGACAAGCTCGATTCAAGCTTGAGACCCCAGAAAACAGTAGAATTTTAAAACATGGCCGGTTTCTAAGGAGCGAAAAATACTTATAAGTGTGCAAATTAAAAAGGCAGGAGGAGCACTTTGACGACGAATAAACCATTATAAGAAGATGATAAGAAAGGCCCTAGGAATTAGTTTTACTACCTTGCAATAACTAGTGCGTGCGTGCGAATATAATTGAATATACTAATCTGTTCTAGAAATTTAACACTGTGCTCATGACAAAAACTGCAAACGCTTGATTTGCGGCAGCAAAATCATACCGTAAGAAGTAACAACTAATGCACGGAATATATAGATTTATGGTATAACATTTAAGGCCTTTGTTACAAATGAGAAAAACACCCGTAATAACTATAATGGCGGCTTAACAATCACTTTCTTCAGCAAATAATTCAATCTATTATATTCAGCTAAAAAAGTGTCGTGCGTTACGCCCAGTATATATATTTCCGTTATTGTCACGCAAGGAAAGAAACATAAGCGGGGAAACTAATAAAAATACAAGTAAAGAAAAAAAATATTGGAAAAAAAAAAAGGGGCCATAAAATTACAAATTTTTGCGTGTTTCTTCTTTGAGATTATAGAAAACTTTAAACATATCTACCAGCCAAAGTCTTAAGTGAGCTTATTCTACTATTAAAGGGAAAACATGTTGGTCATATGTATATTTTATTATACAGAAAAATTCAGAACACTAAGACTTCAGTATGGAAATCTTCGAAGTGATATTGAAACGAATTTGAGAGCATCATCGTGAATTATTTAAAATTTAATGATCAAGAAGCAAAGATGATTTTACGTACAACTGAAGTATTTATGCAGGAAAATCGGCCTATGTTATTTCATGCAGTTTCCTTTCCGTTGCTGAAAACCTGCATACGCTGAAAATGAAGAACTCTCATTGCATTCTCCAATTGAGAGAGTAGGTCTTAAAACATTAGGATATGCTCATTCGCTTGGTGAAAACTAAGGATAAGCCGCACTGTAAAAAGTGTTTCACAAAACTGTACACTCGTAAGGAACTGCAGAAAAATTACACTTGAGTATAATGAGATAAGTTCGTATTGAAAAAAAAGTTCAATTAAGTTACAAGCTTTTATAAAGTATGACCATGGATGATTAAGCGCAAATATTTCTCGTTTGACAGACGACACTATTTTATGTTCGCAGTCAAGAACCTAGCAATTATGACAAGTTACATTTGCCACTAATCGTGACATAGAGGTAGGGTCTGTTATCTTTATGTAAGTCTGCACCTAAACTCATTAATGAATGTTTCCATAATATTCTGAAGGCTGATGTAGCAAAACGAACAAAAGGGGCAATATACGTTGTTACAGGAAAAAAACATTGGACCCAATATAAGAAATTTTCAATCAATATTTTCTTGTTTTTAAACCTTTTTATAGACAATTTTTATGATTCTGAGTTAATTATTCTTTCTTCCAAATAAAATTTTAATAGCACTGAAATTTGTTGTGTTTGTATGAACCAAGCCGTACAAACTTTCTATGTAAAGATTGTGACGGCCTATATGCATCAAAAATTCTCCTAAGTTCACCTCGCCTTGGATTGATGTTTTTACATGAGGGTCGTGGGCATGACTTACCTGTGGTGCGATGGGACCCGCTCAACTGACCATCTCGCTGCTGTTGCCTGCTTGAGTGCTGGACGGCAAATGGAGCGTTACGCTCAAGTGTGCTGCTTCGAAGCTTCGCCTGCTTCCCCTTCCCAACCCTGTGCGTCTTCTTGACAACGTGGCACTGGCCAGCCATGATGCAACCAGGGGGCGTTTCCGCTCCGTGAACGTCGGAAATTTGTTCCAGAAGACGACGATAAATTTGTATAAAAGGCTTGGGTCCTCCCCTGTTCGGGGAGACAGGCCAGGGACTTTATTAGGGAAGGCATTGTTGTTCCTCTGCTTTAAAAATGGATGAATTTTTGGGGGG
>NQII01000395.1:125620-185571 GCA_002778355.1 Clitarchus hookeri | reverse complement strand
GGGGGGGGGGGTGTTAGCTATCTTTTGTGAGAGCGCAGGTAGACAAACAGTTACATTCAATCGCATTCACAGCTGCTTCCGCGCGAGTGTGCGCGTGCGGACCGTCTTAATAGGCCGCCGATTGAGGCTGGACGTAGGCGACGCCTGCCCCGTTGTTTGTTTTTGTCAACCCCCGTGACGGCGAGGCGTATGGCCACGGCTTATACTCCAATTACGGAGAGCACTCTGGTAAAAGTGTGGCGGTCACGTTCAATCCAGCCATCTGACTAAGGGACAACTCCACCAAAATTATCACATTCGAGTGCAGAGGTTCGCGCGGCTCTTTGCATCGACGTCTTGAGAGCCGATGAGGGTGAAGCGAGGTGAGTGGGGAGCAGTGCCGGAATGCGTGGGCGGGGGAAACGGGAGATCCCGGGGAAGCCCGCTGACCAGCAGCATCTTTCGGCGCGATTCCCACGTGCGAAAATTTGGGAGCGATTCCGCCGGGAATCGAACCCGGCTGGTCTCGGTGAGAGGCGAGTGCTCTAGCCGCTGCTCCACTGCAGCCCCTTTCCACATGCAAGAAGACAGAAAGAATGCAACATTAAGTAAACCTGTATTAGAAACACAAATTGGTTGGTTTTCTACGAATGACTAGTTAACTATCAGTATGATGCATACTCACATAAAAAAATATTGATGAAGAGCGGAAAGTTAATTAAGCCGCTTGATTATCTTAAACAACTTCTAAATGGAAAGCAACATTGAGAACATTTGCTGAAGGTATTTATCACGATTTCCTTAACATAAATTAATGCCCATCCGAAGAACTGTCAAGTTACAATTTTTTTTTGAAGATTATTATACTTTCTATAAATAAATAGTGACATTTCTTAGCAGTGCCCATATTTAATGCTTTAAACTCTAAATTTGAATCAGTGGAAAACCACTGATTTGCAGTGAAATTCAACTACTCGAATCAGTGAAAATTGATCCACTTAGACTTGGTGGAAAACCACNAAACCACTGATTTGCAGTGAAATTCAACTACTCGAATCAGTGAAAATTGATCCACTTAGACTTGGTGGAAAACCACTTTTTATTTCAGTGAATCAGAGTGAAGATAATTAGGTGGCTCTTAATATAGAGGCCTTGAGAGCAGTGTGAAACAATTTCACTGATTGAATATAAGTGACATCTAACTGCGTGCGGCAAATTTAATATTGCTTTTACTGAATTGAGCCAATTCGTTACGAGAAAAAATATATTTCCAATAGTTTCTACCTGTTTATATTGTGCAATTTATTTTATGTTTAAAAAAAATTTCTCGGTGCTCATAACTGGAACCTATATCTCCCCATATCTAGACCGCTGCCTGACCAAACGAATTACCAAACTAACGTCGCTTTTTTACCGGAAGATACAGGTATTACATTTCTTTATCGAAAATATGTGACAAACTGTATGCCCCTTATTTTCGTTTTTAGTCGAATCGGTAAAATTATGATTGTTAAAACAAATAATAAGTATGAATGCTCTCGCTTCGCCACTTTTGATGCAGTTAAAACCTTCAAATCGAGCGTCATGACGATTACGTGAAAAATAAATGAATGATGTAAAATGGAGTGATATACTGAAAGTTCACGTTGCCTAGTGAAATGCTATTATAACAAACGAAACTAAAGTTTAAAAAATATATTTTATTGGTTTTATTAGTTTATGCGTTTTTATTTCATTTGATTTTCTTCGTTTAGCTGTCATTTGATACAAACTGTTTAACGGATCTATCAGTCGATAAAGAAATAACAGAAAATTAGTACTTCAAATGGTTGATGAATCTTTGGAAAATGTTCCTGAATTAATAAGTGGAGGAAAAATGGCATTTTTTCACTAATTCAACAGTTGAATTTACTGAAGTTACTGTTGAATAAGTCAAATCCTGTTAACTGATTTAATCAGCAAAATCCTCACTGGTTCGAGTTTAGAGTGTATCGGAGCACACATGTTAATATTTCATCATTTGATTACTTTGAAAGCGAATGATATATATTGCTTCGTACTCACTTCTCATGTATTAGAGGTTTGTTGCGTTATGAATTGTTATGATTGCATCAGGTAACGCTTTGTGATGTCATTTAATGACTTTCGAAGAAAACTCTATTACTTTAGATAATATTTAAAAAACCCTAAGACCATTAAATGTTAATTTTATTGCATTTGCGTGGATATCCTTTATTATCAGATAATATTTCAAGTCATAAATAAACATGGGAAAAAATAGGTGTTTCGTTTACGATAACCAAGGATATTATAAATTGATTATGCATTTTATTTCTTAAAACACTATAATAATAAATTAACTTTTAAACACACATATTCTATAATTTTTATATTTTATGCTTATGAGTGTCTTTTCATTATCAACGAATACTTTAAAAATAAGACTTATTAAAAAAAAAAGTAGAATAGTAAGACACCTAGTTCATTGGTGTTTGAATAAATGAAGAGTTATTAGAGTAAATACTCTATGCCAGAATTGAAAAGATGCTTGTGACATAAAAGTTCTCGTAAAAAAATGAACATTTGATTGTACTGAATATATATTGTTGATTCCAAAACTATGGTGAACTCTAATGCTGATTTTCTTCTGTCAAAAAATATGCACGATGATTTACGAGGAGTTACTCCCACTCACAGGGCTTATTTCTTACATCATTTGGAGCAAAATATGTCATATAAATGTTGGTTCAATTCCCAATATTTACACAGTAATTCGACAATCAGCATACCCACCCTACAGTGGAAAGTATTTTTCAAAAACATTTCAGCATCAAGGTGTGGTGTGGTGTCCTACACAATCAGATGATTGAGCCATTATATTTCCCGGGACGCTTGACTGATGGGTGTGTCTGCAATTTTTGCAAAAAGATCTGCCACTGTTACTTGAAGATATTCCGATAGCAGTGACACGTCATTTGATCTTCCAGCATAATGGTGCACCTCCTCACTTCCACCGTGCTGTGGTTGAACACTTAAATGTCCATTTCCCTNTTTGATCTTCCAGCATAATGGTGCACCTCCTCACTTCCACCGTGCTGTGGTTGAACACTTAAATGTCCATTTCCCTGAGAGATGGACAGGACGCGACGGTTTTCACCTCTCGCCTCCTCGATCGCCAGATCTATCACCACTAGATTATTGCGTATGGAGATGGATAAAGGATATTGCTTACCGAACGACTGCACAAATAGGTGAGGAACTACTTGCGCGTGTCATGCATGCCGCTACAGAAATCAAAGACAGTCGTGTGCAGCTACGTAGAGCAACACGTGCGGTTCATAAGGCTGCAGCCAAGTGTATGAAGAAGACCGAAACATTTGTGAACATCTTTTGTANAGAGCAACACGTGCGGTTCATAAGGCTGCAGCCAAGTGTATGAAGAAGACCGAAACATTTGTGAACATCTTTTGTAGGCTTGTTAGACGCAATTGTAACTCTCAACTGTAAACCGTAAGGTCAGGTAATACATTACTGTATTTACTTCTGAAAGGGTTATTACTTTATTAGTAATTTTTAAAATGTTTCGAATTACACTGTAATTATTGGGAATAGGAACCTCATTTTTATGACATATTTTGCTCCAAATAGTCAAATGTAAATATTTATCAATAAAAATAAATATTTTTAGTAACGTAGCTGCATAAGCTAACATTATAAATGTAATGGCTAATTAAATTAACATTTCAATACGCAAACGCGTTAGTAACAAGGATTTGAAAGCCGCCTGCGAACACAGGTATGCGCTACTTTTTGCGGACTGTGTGCCTTACATGAGATACATAGTTGCTGACGTATCATTTACTCCAGCTCAAATACCATTTAATCCAGCTCAAATAATTTGAATATAGCAGGCATGCACAAAAGAAATATAACCGCAATCACAGCACGAAACTGTACTGTATAAATGTAAGTGCACCTTAAATATCTTGATTTTTGTACCAGTCTTTTGTTGTTGCCAAGTTTTGCACGAACACTGTCTTTTCGTTTAACCGGATTTTATCATTTCCTACATTATTATTATTACTGTAGCTAATGTTTCAGACATCAATCATACCATTTATCAAGAAATGATCATAAATAAAAATATAAGCAACTTCTCTTTCTGTAATACTTTGGAATGGTAATTTGTTTTGAGTTACATCGCCTTAAGGGAATGGGTATGTGCAAAACCTTTATCCGTTAACTATTAGAGGTTTATGTGAGTAAGATAGTTAGCTGACACAATGGCCTGCTTGCAAAGTAAAGCATAAAATGCTCTTGTCTCACAGGTTAAAGGTCGCAGAATAATTGCAGAAATGCCATGTAGTGTTGAAAATTCTAACTCGCGCTATTTTACAGTTATGTGAAATGCTATATTTTATTTCGCGTTCCAGTTATTTGGTAAATTTACTGCAGAAACAACAAAATAATCAAAGTAGCAGTGGTAATTTACCTAACATTTTCACATAATTAAATTTAATTTTTTTCTATGAAATTAAAAAACTTTGCTCGTGTTCGGGCATGTAGAGATATCAGCCAGTTGAAATGTTTCCTATAATTTAGGTTCAAACACGTCTCGTGGCTTGAAAAGAGAAACAACACGTATGTTGGAGGTAAATGAAACGTTAAAAAAAATATTATTCTGTTTCAGCTAGCATATGTTTAAAATATTCCTCATTACTAACACTGATAATTCTAGACTTGACGTAGCACTCAAGTCAGCAGGTTGGCTAGCCTGACTGAAAATGGAAGTCAACGCCCGTCTAATGAGTTCTGGTGTAAGTTTGTTTGTTTTTGTTTTCTCCTCGTTTCCGGACTGACGCGTCAGCTAAAAGAATAACAGTGATTTGAACGCAAAAAACCCTGTTTTTTTTTAGACAGTTTAATAAGCTCCTGCCTAATTTCGGGAACTTTTCAGTATAAATATGTGTTTTTTAATTCTAAGAGTTTTGCAACATCGATCGTCAAGATACCAATCGGAAATCTTTTGTGAATATAAAAATTTATTATGCCTCAAAATATTAGTNTGCAACATCGATCGTCAAGATACCAATCGGAAATCTTTTGTGAATATAAAAATTTATTATGCCTCAAAATATTAGTAATAAGGCCTTTATTTGCTTCATTTACTTACAATTAATTTATCTCCCGGATATAATATTTGTCATATAAAACAACTACGGACACAACACCTTACTCAAGACGACGTTTTTTTTTCCGTGGAGTAAATACATATCACTACGCGCAGTAAGTTTTTTTTCAAGTACAATGAAAGTTTTGGCAATNTGATAAGGCCTTTATTTGCTTCATTTACTTACAATTAATTTATCTCCCGGATATAATATTTGTCATATACAACAACTACGGACACAACACCTTACCCAAGACGACGTTTTTTTTCCGTGGAGTAAATACATATCACTACGCGCAGTAAGTTTTTTTTCAAGTACAATGAAAGTTTTGGCAATAAAATACATAGTACAAATCTTTTGAGAAAACACAAATATGCGTTTTGCATTTATAACCATTTCGTGACTTTTTATCTGCAGTAACATGTTTTATGCGAAATATATAAGAAAATTATTCCTGCGAATAACTGTCCTTTCATAGACAACATATTCAATCAAAGTACTGTAATCGGTATTCCAGGAAACTGAAATGTTTATATTAGGCGTATATATTTTTTACCTATTTACAATTTATTTACAATCCTATTGCCATGCGAATAAAACGTCCGATAATTATTGGGCTAATTTTTATAAGAGAAAATGTCAATGAGATCTCCTTTGCGCCTTTGTGCTTGTGCTACCGCTGCTGTTATGTATCACTCTTAAACTGTTAGAACCTTATATAAAATTTTACTAAACTCTTTCTGTTTATATTACTTATTAAAGACATCTGATTTTGTATTGTTTTAGACTGTCCCGGGAGCTCATTTTCAAAATAGCTGTAATTAAGAATGTTAGGATCCTGAGTCATATCTAAGAAACTGTTCAAAAGAATTAAACCTGTATTATTATTTCGGCAATGCAAAAGCTCCAAAATATATTTTAAAATTGTTATCCTCTTTTGTCCACCACTTTGGAAGCAACCATAAAATAATTTAGCTATTATATATTTCAGTAAGTATTCAACTGATTCACATTACATTTCACATGAATATATTTCATCGGAATGCTAGCTAAATAAATATTTATAGAGAGTTCACTAATTTTTAAAATTGCGTTCTTTCTCTTTAAGTGTTACCTGCCATATTGATAGGAACATCTAACCGGGTTAACACAACTTCAGTGAGCGTAAGTACCCTGTTTACAATAAATTTATACCTTCTAAGTTATGTAATCTATGTTTTATATAACACCTACTTAATAATAAAGGTTACAAATCATAGGAATGACTCAAATGAATTCCATCAAATTTTGTGGAAAATCTCACCTACTAAATCTGTGATTAAAAATACAAGAACCTGCTTATATATGTCATTGAGAACCTAAATTAAATAGCTTGACTACATAATATAAAGAAGAAATTATCCTTATTAGTCATATCGATAACTTCCTCTTTTTTGTACCGCAGTAAAGTTTTTGTAGAGCTGTAAGTTACTTAAACTTATTAAAATTTTTGTTTACAATCTTGTGTCAGAATGGCATTTAGAACATTCGTTTTATGATAACAGTACGCCTTTATTTATTGCCCAATGTTTGGATACTACGGAATGTGCATTTACATTTATTACTGAGCAAATAATTAGTAAACGTTAATTTTCATAACTAGTTTTCAAAACGGGTCCTAAATCGAGTGGAAATATTACATAATTACTTTAACTGTTCCTAAATCGAATGTAAATTTTGTATGACTGCTACAATGGTATTATTAAATAACTGTTAATTCTATGATTTCATATGTGTTTTGTTTTATCTTTATACGGAAATTTACGAATATTAATTTGTTCCTATTTTTATTATAAAAATATTTTGTTAATACTTATAGCCATGCTGCTATACTTTCCGTGGAGAATTTATTTAAAACGCATTTTGCGTCTCAGAAATACTAGTGCGTTATTTTAAAACTCACCGACTCTCTAGTGTGAAACAGTAAAAATCAGTCTGTCATAAAATAACTTAGTTCATATTCATTCACAAATCTACCAAGTTTATTCGAATAAATCCCTTAGTTATTTTTACATATAGCTTCAAGAAGGACAAAGTTTTCTCTTAAATATTATTATTATTTAATGTGACGTAAAATGTTATTAATATTAATAAGTCCATATGCAGAAAGTAAAAAAGGCCAAGGAATTGTAAAAAAAAAAAAAAAAACTGTATTTCTTGAAAATAGTAAGATTCAGACTGTAAGGAATTAGTACTACGGAATAGAAACTATCTTTATTGCAACTTTTTCTCTGACATTTGGAGATAAAACCAAAGCTAGTCGCAAAGGATTTATAATTAATTTTTTTATTCTGATAAATTTTCCACGAGATATTACTTCTCGCTCTTTAAAAAAAAAACATTCTCCGGGTTCCCAAGCTTAGAATTTAGTCAGCCGCAGAACTACATATTAGAAATGGCACTATGGAAGCTGGAAAAATAGTTCAACATACTTGAAATACGAGAGTTGTTTTTCTTTATATTTTGAAATCTCTAAAAGTGAAGTATTTAATTATAATCCCACACATCTGCTCATGTTCACTGTGTAAATGCATTTACAAGAAATATTATCAAGATTTTAAGTATTTAATTTCACAAAATCGCAAAGAATGTGTGTCTATTCACAGTTAACTATTACTTACTCGAGAAATAACAGTATTTGAACTCTCAGTTTATAATATAAGTTATTTGCAGTATTATACGAGTAGTAAATTGGTAGTCATTATATATGCATGTAGCAGATTCCTACTAAAGAACAAGGTTAAATGGCCAATGCGGCTAAGTGGCCAACAGCTGCGTTACTCTAGGATTTACGAGGCCCTTAGCAAAATGTATTTGAGAGGCGCTTGCCTGTTAAAACAGCGATGATCTCAACTCGGTGTCAGCTGTGATGTGAGTTGCCTGGTTTTCAGGACTTCTCCCGCCGCACATCTTTACGTGCGGCAAACTTCCGTACTATGAACTACGCGGCAGTCTACGATGTGCGCGCACTGCTCGTTCTGATTAGTAAACGCTAGATGTTTCAAACTGCACCCAGTCTGCGGATACATTTTGTAACGATATGCAACAACGCATTGTCGTTAAATTAAAACGTAATATGTAGTATTGAACTTAACTCGCAATTTCAACGGGTTAATAGGATTATTTATTTAACCGTTTTCGAAATAAATGTTACCACATTGAGAAGGAATCTGCAAGACAGATGCCCCAGACGGAACTTTTTTGCCTCAATGTACGGCTGCCAATGAGAACCATTTTCTGGTGGCGAGGATTTCAAATAGTTTAGAGAGAAGAAATTANTAAAAAAAAAACATTCTCCGGGTTCCCAAGCTTAGAATTTAGTCAGCCGCAGAACTACATATTAGAAATGGCACTAAGGAAGCTGGAAAAATAGTTCAACATACTTGAAATACGAGAGTTGTTTTTCTTTATATTTTGAAATCTCTAAACGTGAAGTATTTAATTATAATCCCACACATCTGCTCATGTTCACTGTGTAAATGCATTTACAAGAAATATTATCAAGATTTTAAGTATTTAATTTCACAAAATCGCAAAGAATGTGTGTCTATTCACAGTTAACTATTACTTACTCGAGAAATAACAGTATTTGAACTCTGAGTTTATAATATAAGTTATTTGCAGTATTATACGAGTAGTAAATTGGTAGTCATTATATATGCATGTAGCAGATTCCTACTAAAGAACAAGGTTAAATGGCCAATGCGGCTAAGTGGCCAACAGCTGCGTTACTCTAGGATTTACGAGGCCCTTAGCAAAATGTATTTGAGAGGCGCTTGCCTGTTAAAACAGCGATGATCTCAACTCGGTGTCAGCTGTGATGTGAGTTGCCTGGTTTTTAGGACTTCTCCCGCCGCACATCTTTACGTGCGGCAAACTTCCGTACTATGAACTACGCGGCAGTCTACGATGTGCGCGCACTGCTCGTTCTGATTAGTAAACGCTAGATGTTTCAAACTGCACCCAGTCTGCGGATACATTTTGTAACGATATGCAACAACGCATTGTCGTTAAATTAAAACGTAATATGTAGTATTGAACTTAACTCGCAATTTCAACGGGTTAATAGGATTATTTATTTAACCGTTTTCGAAATAAATGTTACCACATTGAGAAGGAATCTGCAAGACAGATGCCCCAGACGGAACTTTTTCGCCTCAATGTACGGCTGCCAATGAGAACCATTTTCTGGTGGCGAGGATTTCAAATAGTTTAGAGAGAAGAAATTANCGCCTCAATGTACGGCTGCCAATGAGAACCATTTTCTGGTGGCGAGGATTTCAAATAGTTTAGAGAGAAGAAATTATTGTTGTGACAGCTTCAGAGCTGGCTATACAAGTTGTTTGTTTTATTGGAGTTTATGTGATTTGGTTTGTGTCTGATGTAATTGAAGTGATGAATGCTGTTGGTTTTATCTCAGGTTCGTTTCAGGAAGACAAAGCAACCAGCCATCACGCAACTTTGCCCGATCGTACGGTCACGTTGCTCAAACGATTTAACTAGTTTGAGACACGTATAACTAAATTCTAACAAAAGTTCTAACTTTTCTAACTTAAGAATAACAATACCGTGAAATGGGGTGAGATTGTGATACTTTACGTTCGTCAGGTAAAGTGAAGATATTGTATTTGGAATTTGAACAGCTTGCGTGTGTGGCAAAGTGAAAAACACGTCTTGGTTTTTTAAGCCATTGTTTGATATATTTTATTATGTATTTTACATAAGTCGGGTAAAGTGGCATGCCACTGGCTACTTTATTTGACATTACAGGGTAAATTAACCACTTAGTAAACATATGTCAAAAATTAAACAAAAAAAATATTTCGCAATACTAACATAATTATATGATTTATTGCTTGTAAAATACACATATTCTATGGAGGCCTTTTTTAATTTATGTTTTAATTACAGTAAACGATTTACATATAATTTTGTGTTATAGTAGCCACTTTTCCCTGCTCTCCGCTATTTGAAATGATTAGTAATACTTTCAAATTTAAAAAGCATGCTGTAAATGATATGGCGAGATCATCGCTGACCTAACAACAATTTCAAAGGAGAAATTGCCGAAGGACGTGCTTGAAGCTGAATTAATATGACAGAAACGGAATTTACTCTAACTGAACGAATCATTGTTTTTCAATAAAGCGCGGAGTATGCGTAAGTGTTTGATTTAAGTCGTACTGCTTTCATAATTTATGTAACGCGCAAGTTCAAGTTAAATAATGATGATAATATTTTGGTTTCGGTGCTTTAATGCGCNCTTTCATAATTTATGTAACGCGCAAGTTCAAGTTAAATAATGATGATAATATTTTGGTTTCGGTGCTTTAATGCGCTATGTTGTGGCATTTTTTCTATAAAAGATGGTAAATAAAAGCGAATAGAAATACTATAATAAAAAATGCGAAATGTATGCCAAAATATTTTTAAAAAATTTTCAAAAATAATAATGCAAAAGTACTGTACATAAAAAATTAAGGCGTGTATGTTTTAGGGACATGGCAGTTGGTTTTAAAAGAATGATAGTCTACGTCTGCGTCAGCGGGTTGCATTTTCTTTAGGATATGGGAGAGAAATAAAAGTAACGCAATGTATACTTGTCTTTTATGACTTAAACCGACATTCCTGAACGAGACAATTCGTTTGGCACCAAAATAAATGCGCTGGCAAATCATAATCGCGAGTAATTCTAACCACCANACCTGAACGAGACAATTCGTTTGGCACCAAAATAAATGCGCTGGCAAATCATAATCGCGAGTAATTCTAACCATTAATCTTCGCCCACGCCCAAAATCTCCGCCAGACGCCGCGGGCCCCCACACGCGCCTAACGCATGCGCGGCTACAACTCAAGGTCATGCTCGCGTCGTTGTCTTATACAATGTCGAGTGAGGTACACATTTGTTTCAATCGCGTCGTTAGAAGGCGAGTTATAGTGTTGGAATAGATCACCCTGCGAACGTTAAATCGTAGTTTCCGTCCTTGTATGCCCCATGGCACGGTCTGATTTTGAGGACGTATTCAAGTAAAACCATAAATAAATTAATATTTACCCAAAAATGGAGACAACACGGGTGCATGTTGAGGACTGGTGTCTTACGAAGTGAGTCGCTGTTTCTAAGGTTGATCAGGTTTTCGAGTGCTTACATGCTAAATATGAGTTTGTTGACTCCTGCTGTAACAGATTTGTCTGCAATTTTTTTCTAGAATTTTGCATTTTCTTTTAGCATATTTTTTTCATTATTATTTTTGGTTAATCTTTATATAATTTTTTTCAAAAGTATTACATTTTCATTACAGTAATTTTAATTTGTTTTTATTTAACTTATTTTTATATGGCAATTATTTGTGGTTTTTCCCCCGTAACCAGCTTCAGCATTGAACAAATTACACAAAGTTCTGTGTTTAATTGAGCCACGCCGTTGGCACAAAATTAAAAAAAAAATGCATTAACCTATATATTGCGTAGATTGTTCTGTTAAACTATCTGTCTTTCACAACGTAGGGAAAGGGTGCTACGCAGAAGGAACAACTTGTAAATTTGCAGATACAAACACATACAAGACCCCAGCACATAACTCTGTTTGTAATCCTAACTACGGGGACAATGTCCGCATGCTATCAATAACACTTCTGATTGCTGTTTCTGTAGCGGCAGTCTAAACCGGTTATTGGTACCGACATTTGGGAGGAGTTTAGCCAAACTTTACAAACAAAAAGAGAAAAATACTATTAATCAGTGAACAAATTAACAAGTGAAAAGAAAAAATATCAATGCCAAACTCAGGATAGCAAAATGAGGACAAAACANAATCAGTGAACAAATTAACAAGTGAAAAGAAAAAATATCAATGCCAAACTCAGGATAGCAAAATGAGGACAAAACACGCTAACACTGGGGCGAAGACATAATTTTTGTACAAATATTGACGACACAACGATGATAACTGAGAAATACACGGCTGGTTTTCATTGGAAAACTACTAACAACGTTTTGGAAACCATTCTCTTTTGACTTGATTGTAAGTTAGTTTGGGTTAATCGTTCCATATTTTAGTCTCTTTTCGTTTTTTTAAATTTTGACTAAATTCCTGGTAAGATTATCCATAATTTTTTTTCTTTGTAATANGTCCGCATGCTATCAATAACACTTCTGATTGCTGTTTCTGTAGCGGCAGTCTAAACCGGTTATTGGTACCGACATTTGGGAGGAGTTTAGCCAAACTTTACAAACAAAAAGAGAAAAATACTATTAATCAGTGAACAAATTAACAAGTGAAAAGAAAAAATATCAATGCCAAACTCAGGATAGCAAAATGAGGACAAAACATGCTAACACTGAGGCGAAGACATAATTTTTGTACAAATATTGACGACACAACGATGATAACTGAGAAATACACGGCTGGTTTTCATTGGAAAACTACTAACAACGTTTTGGAAACCATTCTCTTTTGACTTGATTGTTAGTTAGTTTGGGTTAATCGTTCCATATTTTAGTCTCTTTTCGTTTTTTTAAATTTTGACTAAATTCCTGGCTAGATTATCCATAATTTTTTTTCTTTGTAATTTCTGTTGATTAAAGGTAATCTTGTCTGGTTTAAGTACAACGTTCAGGTCATCGCTTGGGTTTTCTGTGATGACATAGTTCTGCAATGGAAAACGTCCACAAAATATTTTTTTAAATTTAATCACGCGCCTCATTGCATGAATCATTACAGAGATTTCACCGACATGTGTATATTACAAGCGTATTTCCTAGCTATGATAAGACTCGGCACATAAAAACAAATATGAATTCTGATTAGAGCTGCAATACGAATATAACTTTAAACTTGGCCTTCTGTATTGATACTTTGCAACTTGGTTCAACTGAACAATTACACCACTAACGTAACGATTGTGGAGAAGAAGCTCGAGATGTCTTTGTGTCGTCTGACGTGCTAAGTGGCAGGATTTGCGCTACAGTGCAGTCCGCTAAACACGCGAGCAGATTTGCCGATCAGCAAGATTTTCATTGCCCGCCAGACAAAATCTTTCAGGTCTTTCCTTCAACTGGTAAGTGTAAGATACATTTAAATTTACTCTGGCATGTTCATAGCTTCTTACGTTGGGCAACGGGGAGCGTAATAATTCATCATTAAAATTTTCCGCCCGTCTTTCGCATGTACGCCCGGCAAATAATCATTTATATTTGCAGACATCTCAAGAAGACAACACTGAATTGTTAGCAGAACTGAAAACGTGTTTTTAGTTATGTTGTGGTTACCGCACTATTGTTACTTCTTTTTGAAAATTGGGAAGAAACGATTTTATTTATATGCCAGTCACTATGCGGAATAAAGCAAAGAGCCACCAAAAACAACTTGTAATATTCGTGGCAAGAAGTTAGATGTAAGTGCCGATGTAGTTCAACATTCTGTAAACTCGCAGGAAAGACAGCCTGAAAGAAAAAATTGAAGTATTTTTCCATCCAAGTGGGCGACGGCTCGAACTACAGGTACAGTTATGCTATTTGATATACGTGAGTAGACGGATTATGGGGATTAGAGCGGTTAGTGCTCTGTCATTCCGGTCGGCCGGCGGCCATAATGGTTCCAGGAGACCTTGGCATTTGACCTTAACCCTTGTGACCTTTGACCTTGACCCCGGTTAGCTTTGATTTCGAAACCCAAAAAATTAAAATATCTATAAAAATTAATCAAATAATAATTTAAAAATTATTATTAACAATGATTAAAAATCATAAGAAAATATTATTAAAAATTATTTTAAAAACTTTCTATTCTGGAGGTTCTACATCTCTCAGCCATCGCCACTACTAGCAGACGACTGACCTCGCCAATTGCTATTGAATGTTAAGTCGGCAGACCTCCACCCTAACCACACCTTCCGATATATTTAATTGCCCAATTGCAACAACCCCCTCTCCAATTACTCACCATCGTTCTGCTATGCTCGGTGCGATCTAATTAATCAGATCGGGGCTTTGGATTTGGTCAACTTTAGTGAGCGCTGGTCATATCTGCGTTGAGAGGGCGTGATCCCTTTTTCCCACCGACTGGGCGGCCGAGGCGCGGCAGGGCCATTAGGCTATGAGCGCCTTCATTAAAAGACAAAAGTGTGGCTTAACAAATCACATTACTAACCTTGCCAATTATGGATGGGGGATACGGGTCGATTACTCCAGTTGGAGGGAGTTGGTTGGTCGTTTGAGGAGGTGAGGCAGTACCATGCTATAGTAACCGAGACCTTTACCGCACCGTCTCTAGAAAGGGTTAATGAAGCGTCTCTTATAGCCTCTCGACACCCAAGGTGACCCAAGGCTACTCGTGCCTCCCCTGTTTCTGCAGATTGGGCTCCGCCACCCGGTCCCTATGGGATACCAGTTTCCTCGTGGCTGATCAGGGGTATCGGCCGTGATGGTTTGGGCCAACAGCTGGTACATAGGCCCGACCACTTGGCGGGGTGTTGGACCACTTGGCGTTCAGGCCGTTTGGGCCCAAGACAGGATTTTCCTATGTGAGATGAAATTCTAATGTATGGTAAAGGCGAAATGTCCGATGATAGCTTGCATGGGTGCTTGCGGATGGCTTGGGTGGTAACGGAGGGATGGTGATGTAAAAGGAGAGCGCTCCAGAGCTTTGGGGCCTACAGGGTTAGCCAATTTGCGATGGACCTACGGAATTTGATAATGACGGATACTGCCCTATCAGCGCTCCTCCACATCCGGCCGTCCATGGCGTGGCTTGCGTAGCAATCGTACATGGTAAACCCACTAGTGCCATGACAAATAAGTGGGAGCATGCGCTTATCGGGTTGGCCCCATCAGATGTTCTCGCTGATGTTACGATCACTATAGGTTGGACTCGTGCTGGCAGTGGTTAACTCCATATGCTGGAGGAGGTCTGGAGAGATCTCCCATCTCAAAGAAGGGCCGAGCGGTGAGCAGGCGCCTGCTCCGGTAGCGTCCTGGCAAGACGTTAGGGGCCTGGATAGNATCTCAAAGAAGGGCCGAGCGGTGAGCAGGCGCCTGCTCCGGTAGCGTCCTGGCAAGACGTTAGGGGCCTGGATAGTGCTCCGGCCAGACCACACGCTTGGTGATCTGAGTACGAGGATCTCAGGCCTTGTGGAAGGGTGCTCCTGGTGAAGCTTCTGTATCAAGTCGGGACTTTGGGCTTGGTTACCTCAGGTGAATAGATGGGACACCTACGTTGAGAAAGCGTGATCCTTCTTCTCTGCCGAGAGGGTGGCCGTAGCGCGGGATGGCCTAACGGCTAAGAGCACTGCGTTAATATATACAAATATGGCAGCCGAGATGCTGCTGTATTTGCAACACGTATGCCAATAAGTCGCCTTCGTTCCACCACCTTCCAATATATTTAGTTGCCCAATTACCCCGACCCACCAACCCCCTCACCGATGCTGATTCCGTCGTATACAACCATCTCGGTGGTTTTTTCGTTCATTTTTTTATACATTGCTGGAGGTGGGCATCTTGGATTTCATGTGTTTACATTTTCAACACCTAGGTGGCCCTAGTTTATTAATTACCAAATTACACGCCAGGCAGTGCAACTTTCTTGATTTAGCCACCAGGCGAGCTGACATTTTCTCTTACCTATGCTCAAAACACCATCTTGTTTTTTTTTTTTTTGGTTGTCATCTGTTTATATTTTCAGCACTTAGGCGACGCTTGTGAAATAATTACCTATTTCGACACCAGGCGAGCTGCCTATTTAGCTAACAGGCAGCAGGCATATTTGGTTATGTTTTTAAAGTATAGGTGGCGCTGTCGTCGCCCTCAATATTGGATTGTATTTTTAACACACAGGTGGCGTTGAATTCTGGATTTCACTGCCAGGCGAGATGCCAGTAATCGCCTATTCTGTCGATTCAGTAACAAGGGAGCTGTCGGCACTCACATTTGTTTCACAGACATAAAAAAAACATGTTATTTTTCATCATATGTAAAAATTATTTTTCCAATCAGAGATTTACCAACCAGAATAATTTATTAATTCAATATATTGTTGTATTAAAAACATTAATTAAGACAGATAACAAACATTTTTCTTTTTAATGCCAATTAAATTACCATTAGAATTGAGTATATAATCTGTTACCTATCACCAAATCACTTCATTCCTAACAATTATTCGCCCTCGCTATATTTCATAGCACTACCGCTCNAATCTGTTACCTATCACCAAATCACTTCATTCCTAACAATTATTCGCCCTCGCTATATTTCATAGCACTACCGCTCATGTTTTCAGCATTGTCCGCCTGAGCGTGCTGGTGTGGGGAAAGTATATAATGGTAACAATGCCGACTCTTAGCACAGTTACTCGTCTGATGCCAGAGGTGACAGATCGCTCTCTCACCGATCGCATTTTAGCATTCTGACTGGTAAGTTCAAATATTTAATTATTTGATCGCAAAATATTATCAAGCATGCATGAAGAACNGCCCAATTACCCCGACCCACCAACCCCCTCACCAATGCTGATTCCGTCGTATACAACCATCTCGGTGGTTTTTTCGTTCATTTTTTTATGCATTGCTGGAGGTAGGCATCTTGAATTTCATGTGTTTACATTTTCAACACCTAGGTGGCCCTAGTTTATTAATTACCAAATTACACGCCAGGCAGTGCTACTTTCTTGATTTAGCCACCAGGTGAGCTGACATTCTCTCTTACCTATGCTCAAAACACCATCTTGTTTTTTTTTTTTTTGGTTGTCATCTGTTTATATTTTCAGCACTTAGGCGACGCTTGTGAAATAATTACCTATTTCGACACCAGGCGAGCTGCCTATTTAGCTAACAGGCAGCAGGCATATTTGGTTATGTTTTTAAAGTATAGGTGGCGCTGTCGTCGCCCTCAATATTGGATTGTATTTTTAACACACAGGTGGCGTTGAATTCTGGATTTCACTGCCAGGCGAGATGCCAGTAATCGCCTATTCTGTCGATTCAGTAACAAGGGAGCTGTCGGCACTCACATTTGTTTCACAGACATAAAAAAATATGTTATTTTTCATCATATGTAAAAATTATTTTTCCAATCAGAGATTTACCAACCAGAATAATTTATTAATTCAATATATTGTTGTATTAAAAACATTAATTAAGACAGATAACAAACATTTTTCTTTTTAATGCCAATTAAATTACCATTAAAATTTAGTATATAATCTGTTACCTATCACCAAATCACTTCATTCCTAACAATTATTCGCCCTCGCTATATTTCATAGCACTACCGCTCTTGTTTTCAGCATTGTCCGCCAGAGCGTGCTGGTGTGGGGAAAGTATATAATGGTAACAATGCCGACTCTTAGCACAGTTGCTCGTCTGATACCAGAGGTGACAGATCGCTCTCTCACCGCTCGCCTTTTAGCATTCTGACTGGTAAGTTCAAATATTTAATTATTTGATCGCAAAATATTATCAAGCATGCATGAAGAACNCTTTTAGCATTCTGACTGGTAAGTTCAAATATTTAATTATTTGATCGCAAAATATTATCAAGCATGCATGAAGAACACATATATTTTCCCACGAAATAACAAATCTGCTAAAATTTGGAGTGTTGGTTTAGGCCTGCTAGTCTCTGAGGGAATATCAACCTTATAAAATATGGTACTAGAACTAAGCTTTCTTCTAAATTATATATTTACCAATTATCTAATTTGCAAACGCGTTCACTCAGTACCCGTGACGCTACTGTAACACTTCGTTTATAATCACTAAAAGCATTTGAAGACACGAAAAGTATGAATGTTCGAATAATGCAGATTCAGTGACATATTAGCGTGTTAAATGTGGCATGGAATTTGCTAGGCGCGATAACTTGTAGAGACATGTAAATAACCTGCGTAGCTGTATGACCTTCACATGCCAAAACCGTCGTGTACATTCTCCGTCACAGCAGGGTGCGAGTGTACATCCCACAAAACCATGGGTTCAGGATGAGCATCCACCCTCGTGCCAGCAACCATCATGCCCAAGAATCGTGGCAGGTTCTGGGTTGGTTAATGACAATGGTTTCGTGGGTATTCGAAGGATGTTTGCACATTTTTAGCTCAAGTGGGGGAAAACATCGCTGTTGGCTACCGCATAAACACACTACCAATAAAATTTTATAAATGGCTCGAATGCAGCTTAGCAAAACTGACCCATTTAATCAAAGGAATGTATTCAAATCGAAAGCAAGATAACGAATATAATGTGAAACCTCATACTGGAAATATACATAACTAGAAAGAAGCATACAAAGATCCTGTTTCTGGGAAAATATAAACGAAAAATCAACAACGGAGTATCCTTTCCCCTCTAAACAACATTTTTGCTCCCGATTCAGCATAAAATTTGTTGAAATTTTATGTTGGAAAAAATCATGTGCCATGTACAGATGAGTAATGCAGCTTTATATAAAGTAAGCATGGCTCAAAAAACCCCAAAACAGAGTTAAAATCACTTCCCTACCCCCGCAGTATGCGACATGCACAGTGAAGGATCCCATGAATTTCCCCTCACCAAGGCATAGACGCTCATCATTAAAAGACATTCCCTCCAATGTTAAAATCAGTACGTTGGGAAATTTATGGAGTGGGAAAAAAATATATCCGTATGGTTACTCCACGTGCAGCGATATTTGTAGCTCCCAGTGTCCGTATATAAAACATTTTATACACGCAATAATGTAAATATAGTGAGTTTTGCGGGAAAAACAATTATATACCGTGAGAAGATGCCAGCGTAGAGGTACACCCCCACAATTACAAAATCGTTAAAAACTGTTACCTTTGGCAACAAAATTACTGTACTTTCATACATTCGCATGTGCTCACTCCATTAAGAGATATATTTGACCAACGGTAAAACACCCCCATCCACGCCGAAAGAGTCACACCACATTGCTACGTGACTTAAGCCGAATAAAAAGTGAAATGCGAACATGTGTATGTATATGTGCGGCCTCAAATCCAGCAAGTGGCAATAGTATTTACTCTTTATGAATGACTCGAACTAAAACAGTGTTTCATTCCTGAAATGCTAGTCCATCATGCAGATTTATATCACAATACGAATTCTAGCAAAGGCACGTGCATACAGCTCTCATTTACCACCCGTCGACCTCGTCGAGACATATAAGGAATAACTTCACAAGTGCAAAAAATGTAGAGCCTATTGCATCCAGTGCATTACAGAGGCCATGAGATTTTAGAGTTATTTTAATCCCTTTAGAATGCAATAAAATTAATTCTATGTAATTTTTTTAAAAGCAATTGCTGTCTCGAACTCCACCTTTGTTTTTTTTATATACATTTTAAAGATGATATTTTTTAGTAATTCTGGTTATTCCAAAGATACTTTGTGGTGCTGTAAATATAATAAATATAAAAATTACATTCTCCACTTGCTTATATGTCAAATACACACACAAACACGCATACACAAAGAGCCCGAAATATCCCAATTTGCAGGCGAGACTGGATGACGCATTAAAAAACTATTTAGACAAAAACGTACTTAAAGAAGTGGATACGAGTGCCATTACAGAAGTAAACGAGAGACACCTTGCAGTCGTATCNAAACGTACTTAAAGAAGTGGATACGAGTGCCATTACAGAAGTAAACGAGAGACACCTTGCAGTCGTATCTGAGCTCGCGCACACGCCAGCCGCGCTGCACCAGGTGTTGAATTGGACTTTGCCCTGGAGCACCGACCTCTGGAGAGCTGAGAGGAGTCCGAGGTGGGGCTTGTCTCTCCAGCAGCATGTTTTATTTCTCACATACGCCAACTTTATTTCATAGGATAATAAACACAGATATCTGCACGCACAAGTAAACACAAGGCGAGACCCATATTCAGGGGGACCCGGGTTCGATTCTCGACTTGTCCGGCCCGAATTTCGTTCTTAAAAATCACTCTAGGTGAATGCCAGTATGGTTTCTTGCCCGAGTCCTCACTTGTTCCAGTTTGCCCTAGCAACTCGCTCCGTGCCAAAATAGAATATAATTTACTTTTGTTATTATTTTAGCTTGCACACCACCTGAAATATGTAAGCTCACACTACTATTTTACGAGAATCAAATAGACAGTCATGTATAAAATTTTTTTGCTATTTTCTCTTGCATCGAATACGTGACATCGGGCTTTCAGAATCACGAGTCATCATCGTTTCGAGAAATACAAACTTAAAAAAAAAACACGAAATCGTAGCATGTATATATGTGTATTATCTTATAAAAATTAAAACTAATTCGCAAGACGTAATGCAGTCTTAAATTCTCGTATTAACTTAAAAAAAAATCTCTATATTGAGCGCATCGATTTATTTTATATCAGCAATTTCTTGCATTTTTCAGGCATACCGAGATACCATTTTGCATTTTACAGGTATTTAAAGCTACCATTTTGCACCCGATTCTTTGGTGGCCAGTCTGATAATGCTAGGAATATATAACGAATTAGTGATTATTATTCTCTTCGTAACCAAATGAACGAGTCATTTCATCCGCTGATGCATATAATTATAAATTTTTTCATGCCCACATACTCAGTGATCAATTAGTATTAACCCCGAAGGGGGGGGGGGATCTAACAATGTTTGATCCCCTCACTTCCGCAAATACGAATGTAAAACTCCTTTCATGAATAAAAGATTTAACCCTTGTTCCGACGGAAAAACCTAAGACATCTTTGCACAGATAATATTTAGGTATTATATATAATATATAAATATATTAAATTAAGATAAGAAAAAAAAGGCATCCCATTACAGAAATAGGAAAAAAAATTGCCTATTAACGAACTTCGTGATCCGAAGAGTGCTATAGTTATATTTCCGAATCGACGCGATATTCCGTGGTGAAAGAAAAACTTAGTATTTTATGTTGTTTTAATCTTGCACCTTCAGAGGAAACGTCTATGTTTACACACCAAGGACATGGCCACTGAAAAAAAAAATTAAAGCCCATTCCCCCAATATTATTTTTTTTACAAATACATGGTACGCGAGAAATTATCAGAGCCTTTTACCGATTCTAAAATAGTCCCCAGTTCTTTATTAACCTCCAGAGATAAAAACGCACGTTCGCAACATTTCAGTCCAGCCATACCAGTGTATCATAGACATACGAAAGATAATTTTTTGAAATACCAGAAGCGAGTGCTAACCCTACTAATATCGATAATCATTTTAGCAACAAACTTCGTGCACCTCCATAATGCCCAGGAAGAGTTCTGATGCTTCCTATCATACTTGTGCTCTATCAGCCCATCTTGAAGCCACGGAGATACACAATTTCGCATTACGCAAACACATAAGCAATAAATTCGCAAAAAAAAATGTAATACATAGTCATTTTTACGCACAATATGTTCTCTTCCCTGTCAAAATTTAAAAAAAAATATCAGGCTGCTGGAGAAATTACTTAGGTCAGAGGGTCTACTACAATTTGTGAAATCATGAAGATTTGGACTTATCAGTTCAGGTTCCCCTTCGAAAACAGCACCCCAGGCCCATTTTGCAACGATGACCTCTTCCACGTTGTCGCATAAGTGAGAGACAGCGGTGACGCAGCAACTAGAGCTCCCGTTTCCCATCACGAGTGCGCACACAGCAACCTTTCTTTTGTTCACACGTTTTAGCACAGGAGGTCAATCTCAACAACAGCCCATTCTTCACTCGGCCTCTTCGGCCCAACACGATGAGACAGGGTTGAACCCAAATTTGCTCTCTTTCATTCCTCAAAATCATTCCACTTTCCTGAAAAACATTTCTTATTCCTCAAAAACATTTCTCATTCCTAAAAATATTCCTGAAAAAATTTCTTATCCCTCAGAAAAATTCCTCATTCCTCAAAAATATTCCTTAAAAAATTCCACATTCTTCAAAAACATTCCTTCCTCAATTCGTTTGTTTGTCAAACAAAACTCAGCAGAATTAAATAGCCCGAGGAAAACATTATACTTTAGATTGAACCATTTTACCCCTTCGCACTTTCTCGCTCAATTTTTACTTAAAACTGACTCTTGCATTCTATTTTATACACTACAGAAATAATAAGTTGTTCAGAAGACAATAGAGTAAGGTTCAAGGTATTAAAAGTGCACAACTACGAGCACATAAATTTATTATCCTACATTTTCCATCTATTAATCATTGCATTTCTCTGATTTTTGCTGATGATGGATAGTACAAAATGGTTTCATTCGTTGCAGACTTTTTCCTTAAGTTCTCTGGTGATTGGAGTATACCCTTACTGTGCAAGGCAATCAGATGTCTGAGTCTATCAAGAAATTCATTGGAGCCTTCAGGAAATATGTATTTTGTGTTCTTGTCGTAATATGCATTCTTCATATCACTTTTTTCAGCAAAGACCGTGAGCAGATGTTTAGGCCGACGAAAAAAATCGCTACTGTTTTCACTATCAACACTGTCTTCATTATCGTATCCATGGTCCTTCTCTTTTTCGCAACTTTTTGAACCGGAACGCAATCTCATATACGCTGAAGAAACTAAGAAAAAATCACTCAGATATGAATCACTATAACATGTTCTATTTACGGTATATTCTCACAACACACAGCGAGCGGCATCGCTTCGATTGTGATTAGCAGAGGTATTTACGGGGATCATGTCTTGCAAAAAATAGCTTCCCATGAACCCTGATATGTATCGACATGGGGAATAATCGTGGAAATACTACTGCCGTCGATACCAAGCACGAAGGAAAAACATCACTTTGAATACTTACAAAAAAATCTAATTTGAAAACCTTACTGCTGTGTATAATAAGAATCATGATCAGATCATGAATATATACTTGAAAATAAGCATCAAATAGTTTTTTGAACCATAGAGATTACGTTCAGGCACATCCTCATGTTAATAACGCCTAGGGTTCCTACGCACTAGGATTAAAACGAGCCCATGCACATCATCACACTTCAGTCCTGCACCAGAGATAAAGTAAATCTTTATTCCGTTTAAATGACCGCAGCAATAAATGCAAGACCTATTCCCGATGCATAAATATTGGCAAACTGTTCTGTAAACACTGCGATAATCACCATCCCAGAGAAACACGAAACGTGGCTGTGGAGATCAGGCACCCTTTCTATGATAATTATTTCGTAACCACGCAGGACTGGGCACGCTTAATACTTCACACCATCCTCTCGACAACAGTAGCACAGCTACCAGAGCGCACGCCTCCCCATCAAGGCCAGCTAGGTTCGATTCCCGGTGGGGGTCGCATCTATATTTTCGCAAATGTGGGAAACGTGAGTGATGCCGTTGCCAACATTATCACCCGTGATGAACTCGGTGATGTCCGGCAGATTTTCTCGGGACACTTGAACTCCATCACCGACCTAAACGTCGTCACCCATTTCAGCTGCTAAGGTTTCTCTAAACTCAAAACACACGGTGTACCCTGAAAAAAATGTAATTGTGTAGGTGGGTGGGCTGCCCTGCCCTCCACAATATTTTCGTGCTTAAAAAAATTATCTTAATGCCAATGTTTATCAACGCCTATCACTGACGAAGAGCAACGGACGTGTAAAAAAAACGTTTATTCGGCCGAGAATCAGTTAGCTCATTACTCAGAATGGAGGAGCAATCATCCACAGGAAGATTTTACCCGTTGAATTAATAGATTAAAGTATAATAAATACATTTTTTTAAAGAGCAAATATGGGAAAACACTGAGAAAAACCTCATACATTGTTCGCAAAAGCAAGAGCCCCAGGGAAAATATTAAACCAGCAGATACCGTAACCTATGTAATAACATATATTTATATAAAAGTATATGCTGTAGGCATATTTTTTTATATATCCATATAATATGATTATATACATATAAAAATTCATATATAAAAATTTTCATGTGATAAATATATGTATACGTAATTATAATTCTGTATAATCTTACTTTAAAGTACTGTTATATATACTATATATATATATTGAAGAGCCAAAAAAAAGGTACAAATACCCAATATCGTGTAGCCCCCTCCCCCTTCCAGGAACACGCATAACTGCCGCAAGACAACGCNATAAATATATGTATACGTAATTATAATTCTGTATAATCTTACTTTAAAGTACTGTTATATATACTATATATATATATATATATATTGAAGAGCCAAAAAAAGGTACAAATACCCAATATCGTGTATCCCCTCCCCCTTCCAGGAACACGCATAACTGCCGCAAGACAACGCGGCATGAACTCGACTAATGTCTGAAGGTATGCAGGAGGAAATTCACACCATGAATCCTGCAGGGCAGTCCACAATTCCAATCTCCGCCAATTTGAGAAAGGGTTGCACGTCTGTCACGTTAAATGATTCTCGTCAGTCGTCGTTTGTCCCGTTATTTCACGATCTTTTTCCGGCCACAGCGATGTGGAAGATTTGATGTTTTACCGGATTCCCGACATTTACGCTACTCTCGTAAAATGGTCGTACGCGAACATCCAAATATTATCGCTACCTCGGTGATGCTATGTGCCATCTCTCGGGCGCCGACTATAACACCACGTTCAAACTCACTTAAACTTGATAACCTGCTATTGTAGTAGCAGTAACAGATCTAGCTGCCGATTGCATCGCATAACTCTGATTGGTTCCATACCTCTCTTATTTGNTCTGTCACGTTAAATGATTCTCGTCAGTCGTCGTTTGTCCCGTTCTTTCACGATCTTTTTCCGGCCACAGCGATGTGGAAGATTTGATGTTATACCGGATTCCCGACATTTACGCTACTCTCGTAAAATGGTCGTACGCGAACATCGAAATATTATCGCTACCTCGGTGATGCTATGTGCCATCTCTCGGGCGCCGACTATAACACCACGTTCAAACTCACTTAAACTTGATAACCTGCCATTGTAGTAGCAGTAACAGATCTAGCTGCCGATTGCATCGCATAACTCTGATTGGTTCCATACCTCTCTTATTTGCACACGCACGCCTATACCAGCTTTTTTGTCTCTTCAGTGTTTATAGTCGACGGTATCTGCGAGATAGAAATATCGCGGCGCGTGGAGTAACTACATGGATATTTTACCTCCGTTTCCTACATTTCCTAATATACTGCTTTAAACTTGGGAGGAAATTTTTTGAAATGATAACCGTGTATGGCTTGGTGAGAGGGAATGCATGGGATCCTTCACTGTATATGTCGCATACCGCGGGGGTAGGGAAGTGATGTTAACACTGTTTTTTGGGTTTTTCGAGCCATGCATACTTTATATAAAGCTGCATAACTCATCTGTTCACAGCACCTAATTTTTTACAACACAAAATTTCAACAAATATTTTTAAAAGAAGGAAGGGGGGGGGGCGGTATGTTTATTAGTGAGGAAAGGGAACTCGGTGATTGAGGTTTGGTTAATATTTACCCCGAATTACGCTCTTTGTATGCTTATTTCTCGTGGTGTATATTTACAGTATGAGGTACTGAATTNATTAGTGAGGAAAGGGAACTCGGTGATTGAGGTTTGGTTAATATTTACCCCGAATTACGCTCTTTGTATGCTTATTTATCGTGGTGTATATTTACAGTATGAGGTACTGAATTATATATATATACACGTTATANGAACTCGGTGATTGAGGTTTGGTTAATATTTACCCCGAATTACGCTCTTTGTATGCTTATTTCTCGTGGTGTATATTTACAGTATGAGGTACTGAATTATATATATACACGTTATCTTTCCTTTCGATTGAGAACCTTCCTTTCATTAAATGGGTCAGTTTTGCTAAGCTGCATTCGAGCCATATAATAAATTTTATTGGTATTANTTATATATATACACGTTATCTTTCCTTTCGATTGAGAACCTTCCTTTCATTAAATGGGTCAGTTTTGCTAAGCTGCACTCGAGCCATATAATAAATTTTATTGGTAGTGTGTTTAGGTGTAGAGCCAACAGCGAAGCTTTTCCCAATTCGAGCTAAAAATGTGCAAATATCCTACAAATACACGCTCTCGTTGTGGGTACATAGATCAGTAGACTGTGATTGAATGCAGTTTGGGCCTCCGCGAAACCATTGTCATTAACCAACCCAGAACCTGCCACGATTCTTGGGCGTGATGGTTGCTGGCACGATGGTGGATTCTCATCCCGAACCCTTGGTTTTGTGGGAAGTACACTCGTACCCTGCTGTAAAGGAGACTGTACACGACGGTTTTTGGATGGTGGAGGTGCTACAGCTACGCAGGTTTTCATGCCTCTGCTAGTTATCGTGCCTAGCAAATGCCATGCCACATTTAGAACATTTATATGTCACTTGATCTGCATTATTCGAACATTCATACATTTCGTGTCTTCAAATTCTTTTCATGAATGTAAATGAAGTGTTACAGTAGCACCACGGGTACCGTGTTAACGCGTTTGCAAGCTAGTTAAGTGGTAAATATATAATTTAAAGGAAAACTAAGTTCTAGTACCATATTTTATGAGGTGGATATTCCCTCAGAGACTAGCAGGCCTAAACCAACACTCCAAATTTGAGCAGATTTGTAATTTCATGGGAAAATATATGTGTACTACATGTATGCTTGATAATATTTTGTGACCTCAAATAATTAAATATCTGAACTTACNATGTCACTTGATCTGCATTATTCGAACATTCATACTTTTCGTGTCTTCAAATTCTTTTCATGAATGTAAATGAAGTTTTACAGTAGCGCCACGGGTACCGTGTTAACGCGTTTGCAAGCTAGTTAAGTGGTAAATATATAATTTAAAGGAAAACTAAGTTCTAGTACCATATTTTATGAGGTGGATATTCCCTCAGAGACTAGCAGGCCTAAACCAACACTCCAAATTTGAGCAGATTTGTAATTTCGTGGGAAAATATATGTGTACTACATGTATGCTTGATAATATTTTGTGACCTCAAATAATTAAATATCTGAACTTACNATGGGAAAATATATGTGTACTACATGTATGCTTGATAATATTTTGTGACCTCAAATAATTAAATATCTGAACTTACCAGTCGGAATGCTAAAATACGAGTGGTGAGAGATCGATCTGTCACCTATGGCAGCAGACGAGCAACTGTGCTGAGAGTCGGCATTGTTACCATTATATACTTGCCCCACACCAGCAAGCTCTGGCGGACAATGCTGAAAACAAGAGCGGCAGTGGTATGGAATTAAGCGAGGGCGAATAGCTGTTAGGAATGAAGTGGTTTGGTGATAGGTAACATATTAAATACTCAATTTTATTGTTAATTTAATTGGCATTAAAAAGAAAAATGTGCTTTATTCGTNTGATAGGTAACATATTAAATACTCAATTTTATTGTTAATTTAATTGGCATTAAAAAGAAAAATGTGCTTTATTCGTTTTAATTAATGTTTTAATACAAAAATTTATTGAATTAATTAATTATTCTGGTAGGGTAACATCTGATTGGAAAAATAATGTTCCGTATAGGATGAAAAATTACATGTTTTTTATGTCTATGAATCAAATGTGTGTGCCGAAATCTCCATTGCTACTGAATNGTATAGGATGAAAAATTACATGTTTTTTATGTCTATGAATCAAATGTGTGTGCCGAAATCTCCATTGCTACTGAATCAACAGAATGAGTGGTTACCGGCATCTCGCCAGACGTTGCAATCGCGAAATTAACGCCACCTATGTGTTTAAAATACAATCCAAAATTGTGGGCGTCGACAGCACCATCTATACTTAAATACATAAACAAATATGGATGCTTCCTGTTGGCTTAATAGGCAGCTCGCCTGGTGACGAAGTCGGTAATTATATCACTAGCATCTCCTAGGTGTTGAAATTATAAACAAATGACAAACAAAACAAAAAACCAATATGGTGTGTTGAGCATAGGTAGAGAGAATGTCAGCTCGCCTGGTTGCTAAATCGAGAAATTATCACTGCCTGGCGGGTAATTTGGGAATTAATACACTAGGGCCACCTAGTGTTGAAAATGTAAACATATGAAATCCAAGATGGCCACATCTAGCAATGTATAATAAAATTAACGAAGAAACCACCGAGATGGCCCTTTACGACGGAATGAGCAATATTTGTTGGTTTTGGATGGGGATTGGGGTAACCGGGCCATTTAATGTATTGGAAGGTGGTGGAACGAAAACGAGTAATTGGCCGAACGAAGGTGAGTAATTGAAGGTGAGGGTGCGGCAATTGTGCAACTAATTATATTTGAAGAGGCGAGTTTTGGGACTGGAGGCCTGCAAACTAAACAGCCAATAGCAATTGGCGAGGTTAGTCGTCTGCTGGGCGAGGAACTGCTAAAGAGGTTGATTGAGCACGGTTGGCGGGGAAGGGGGACCTCCGGAACGGTAAGTTTTTAAATTTAAATTTTTAATAATAATGTTTTTATAACTTTTATTAATACATTTTTAACAATTTTAGTAATCAGTTTAAAAATAATTATTATATTATTTTTTAAATATATTTTTGGGTTTTTTTTTTGGGTTTCGTGATAAAACTTACCGGGGTCAAGGTCAAATGTCAAGGTGACCTGGATCCATTATGGCTGCCGGCCGACAGGGATGACAGCACGAACAGCTCCGGCGCTGCGTACACAGGTCCCGATGTGCCGAAGTCCCCATAATCCATCAACCTACGTATATAAGAAAACTTAAGTTAATACTAATTATTTTGCTTTAATATTTCAGTGATGATGCGCACTGCCTAATCTGTTATTAACTAACGTTACTTAAAGAGTTTATATAATATTATTTTGAAAAGATTTGATTATAAAAGTAGTTTTCCGCTGAACTGATATAGTGCAAGAACAAATAGCCTTGTACGAGTACTAATCGCCTTGTTAAGGACAGAGCTAATGAACGTGTCGACATGCTGTGTCTTGGCCACACGCATGTTCGTCGTGCTTACCGCTAGCGTGAGCGCACGCACGCAGTCTTAATCGCGGCGCGTGCCATGTATTTCGGCTGCAAGGGATGTGCGGCCGCCGCAGATGCTGAAGCTAACAACCGAGCTCGAGATCTTACACTGCTACATATCTGGCTCGCGGCTCGGTGGCTCTAGATGATGGAGGGTGGGGAGCAAGGCTGTGGGGCTGGCCCAGGAAGGGTCGCTAAGAAAGATAGCCGTGTAACCAGCCCTATGTCTTCTTATTCGCATCTCGTGGTTTGTTTTAGGCTGCGGCCTGGAGTTTTTCACTCCCCCCCCCCTCCNCTTTAGTCCGCAGTTGCCTCGAGAAAGAAATTTGTTGCCTCTCAGCGAAAGAAATGTTTGCAAGTGATTAATAGCATTTCTTCATGGACTTAACCTTAGTAAAAACAATTGCGTTTTTATCCCTCAATTTATAAGGGGGTAAAGTTAAAATTTTAATTAAATCGCGGAGAACATTTTTACAGAATTTTTAGCAGGACAGCTCAAGTAAGGCCTTGGTTGCGGACTCCGCAGTAATAATTCTTCCCTTTTGTTTATGTATGATTAATATCATCAGCTGTTGTGATGAACAAATTTTATATTATGTTTTTTTTAAATTATCTTTTAGGCTAAGTTTTGGAGAGTAAACTAGTAAGTTTTAATTGATATTATTTTCTTTTAATTTACTTTTCGCAATAAAATGCCAATGTCACAACAGTTCTCTTAAGACAAAGAAAAATGTTAAATGAACCAAGAGAGATCGATAAAAAGGTTTCCAAAATGATTGTACTTTTAAATTTAAAATGGAATAGATTTTAAAATTATTAAAAATGTAAACACCCATATATTTTCTTCGTCGTATATTACGAAAGAAATTTATTTCATAAAAACAGTTATTTAAATTACAATGGCAATTCGAGCTCGTGCGTGTCCATATTTGAGTTTCAATGGCACAGTTATTTTAATAGGTAACCTTCATAACATTAGTTTTTTTTTAATTTAGTAAGAGAGAATTTTTATAGTTTCCGGATTACTATAGAACTGGTTAGGCCAGTTAAAAGGCCGTTAAAAGAAATTTGCTAAAGAGTTGGCCTAATGGAGTATTTTGTCTGTCATAGCACACGTGCGTTATAAGATTATTCCTACACAATGTATTTCATAAAGGTACGGGGGAATACGTTATTGCAGGCTACTTATTCAGTGAGAGAAAAATAATATGAACAAAAAGTTAGTTGCTTAGATTATCTGCTAATGGCGTTCAGAGAGTTAGAAACATTTTGGGAAAATTTCAACTTATGTTTTCTGGACTGACGGTACTCACTGCGTTTTGTTACCGGACAAAAATTCGATTCAAATTTTGCCCGAATTTGCCATGCTTGTTCGCCTAAAACGCTTGTAGATATGTTAAACATTTCGCAATGACCAAATATCAGAAGGGATAGTTTGGTATAATTTTAAAGGTGACGATGCCTTCTCAGCAGCCAAAAGAAACATTTGTGAACACTTGCTTAGATGCACGTATTTTCACTAACACTAATATAAATTCCTCTAAGGTTTCAAGAAATATTAGTCAATTAAGTTTCATTTTTGTTTCAAAAATAGAGAACCATCGGTGACCAAATGAAATTTTTCCTGGCACCTTGCCATAGGTAAATTATACTACCTTTTATTGTAAGTCAGCTATCTCAACCGTAGATATACAGCAAATATTTCATGAGCACTTTATAAAGTTTAACATACCTGCAATAGTAATCAGGAGCTTACCTTCGCCACTGTAAGAAAGGTGTCACCTCAGTCAAGGGAGAATTTTAGTACACTTACATTTGGCTTTATTATTATGGAGACAATATCGCATTTGTGTGCAGCTAGACAGCATTATGTGGTTTAAATTGTGTAATGAAACCTTCAGAATTTTATTTCGACGTGTTATTCGGGATCTTTACAATGCATGGAACTGCTTGGATCATTGGTCGAATCGTAGTTTCATTAAATTTCCATAGTGCGAAATTTAATAAGGAACAATGTGGTTTTTAAAACAATGAAAACTAATTTACTTAGTTATTTTGATTTTCCCCATGTAACAGTTCTTGTGAAAGCAGTGTTTCAATATTCCCTTCCGTATTTTTATTTCAATGAAATTTATTTTACACAAATTCTTGTTCTTTATGTTAAAAAAAAAAAAATAGAATTTCGTACGAGAAATGCGTGGCCAATGTATTGTTGATTATTATCATGGAATAGATGTTTCAAAAATATTCCTGGCGGTCACTTTCAGTAAGACTTAGTGTGTGAGACCATGGTTAAAGTTACAACTGCCGCTGCACTTGTCAATAGCCAGTTAAGGTATTTGGGAAAAGGACGACAAAAGGTAACGGGACTGCTGAACGCTCTGACAGCACATTATTTACGACAATGCCTAATTTTCATTGTCTTATACAAATACACTACTTGCTCACCATACACCTGCGACAACGAGGACACACCTGAAGGACACCATAAACTTCAAAATACATTCTGGATGATGCGATACAATTTTATTTAAATACAAAAATTGTATGTTTGAATAAATGTTGGCTTTCGAACGTAACCTCATGCATCACCCTAATTTTTCTGGTGGCATGTTATATTTTATCTGTAAATACCAACAATTATAAAGTGAAATCAGAAACTATTTAAATTGAATTAGCTCACTTAAATAAAGCTTTCAAGTGTGTATTGTACAAATCAGTTGTCATGTAAAAATCGGATAAAGGAATAGCATTTATGGCAGAAAAATGTTTCCTCAAATTTATAATGGATATTCTATATGGTCAATGAAATTTCAACCCTCTTTATTTTATATGCAATTTTTTAACTTTTATAAATACATTAATAATAATTAATTTATATATTCAAATTGTTTGGAGACGAAACTGTTTTTAAGGGGATTTTTCATATATTTGGTAAAGAGACGTTTCATGCGAAAGTTAGTTTGTACAAGGAGTAGCTTCTTCGGTTATTTACGTTTATGTCACCTAACGATATTCTTAAGTAATTGTAATGAAATAGCTTGTCTAGGAAATAAAGTTGCAGTCTTCGCATGAATAATGATTAAAATAACCAATTAATGATATTCCACTTGATAGGTTTCTTTCATTATCAACGTTTTAAAACGTTATAGAATGCTGAATCGACAAACGTTGTGAACTCAGACTTTGTCGTTGCCGCGTAGTGGAGGTCAGATAATTCCATGGTTCATAAAACTGTATTAATTCTGGGGCGGATGTTAAAAAGAACTTGACTAAAATTATATGGTAATGGATTCTGTACTCGTCAGAATCTACATCTGTAAGTTAGTTGTAAGTTTGTACTAAAATAGAAAAATGGTTTATTACACATTATTTCGTCATAAAATACAAATGTAGAAGGTTTTTTTNTAAGTTTGTACTAAAATAGAAAAATGGTTTATTACACATTATTTCGTCATAAAATACAAATGTAGAAGGTTTTTTTGGTTAAAACATAATTTGGTTTTTATGTACTTATTGCAAAACTGTTTGGTAGTGATTAGGAAAAAAACTTCCGACTCTAAAGTCTCAGGAAAAAATTTTTATTGGAACTACATCTAAGCATAAGTTCCCGTCACCCATCACATTGAATAAAAATATTTTAAATTCATGAAAAATTTGGTTTTATTCAATCTGTTGAGTAATGAAAGAGATGTATACAGTTAGAAAAAAAAAACAGAAAATGGTTTGTTACTTAAAAGAACGGATTTATTTTGGAAAAGTACAGACTTGCGTAGACATACAAGTATAATTCTGTTAATGTTCAATATATTTTCATTTACAATAGTACAACTAATGTGAACACCGATAGAGGGGTTTTGTTGACACAATAATGTATCAATAAAATATTCTGGAAATACCTCTCATTCGAGTGTTTCTATCCTTACATATTTCCAGAAAATATTGTAGTTTTTTTTACTTCATAAGAAATCAAAGATTGTCTGTAGCTACTCATAGCATATGAGAAATGTGCCAAGTCCATATGTCAGAATTCATTATATTTAATATTTCTTCTCTGTGGGCATTTGAAAGATTTATGTTTTCTTAAAAGCATATAATTTTGACTACAGGTAACCTTCCTAACAATTTTCTTGCATTATCTGATGCGATGGAACGTACTTGTCAATTTGTTTTTCATACTTTGAAAAGTACGATTATTTTATTGTGTATAACAAACATAGCAGTTCAGATAAGTTGCTCAGAAAGTTTACCATCATTTTCATAGCGTAGAAATATTTTTATTTTGGCGTGATCCAGATTTATGCTCAGTATCGCTGGAGTGGTCGAAAGAAACATTATAAACGTCTTGTTAAATGGTATTGAACACGAACATGGCAATTATTTACTTCGTTCTCTTTGATGTAACAGCGCAACTCATTATTACACATTGTTTGGAATTGTTATCTAATTGGTTATGTAACTTTTCAGATTTATCTCTACGAAATCATTTATCTTTGAACATATAATCTACATACATTTAGTATTATTCGTAAGTCGCATAATATGCTGGTATTCAGCCTTGCAGGAATGAAGTATGACCGGGAAGTTACATATATCCTAATTGCAGTATCAAAGAGCCTCGAAACATGGTGAGGTGGATAATGTTATCTGCAGACCCTTAAAACAACTATTAAGCGGTACGGGACGGCAGACATACCCATATCTGCACTCCTGTTAAATTTCTTTCCAGCTCCTCAAAAAGGTGGAGTTCTATTCTCTATTTGCGGCAAACAGAAAAGTATGCCTAGAAAGCCAGCTTTAAGCAAGCAGGAGATGTTTGAAAACCAAGATTCCCGTAAGAGACACTTTGCTTATCCACTTCAACAACTCAGCTCGCTTGCAAACAAAACTATGAAACGTTTCCAACACAAAATATTTTGTTGTGCATGGATTTTGCAGTCCTTGTGAACGCATATAGAAGTATTTGTTATGTGGAAGTTCAACTGGTACTTCATGCTTCTGCATGAACTGCCCGCTATTGGACTGACTTCCACGTAAACTGTTTAAAAAAAAATTAAATTTTCTTTTTAATCGTACTACTGTTAATTTCAAGTGGTGATTGTGTATCTAACGGCTACTCTTATACGTATTCCCTTGAATTTGTTTGTGTGCCATTGTTATCGTGACTGTCTGTTCAATTTTATGTATATAAAATCATATGTTATTAGGAAAATTCTGACAAGGGATGCCGGATGAAATCCATTACGTGTAAATAAACTTCAAACTTATTGACGAAAAAACAATTTTCCACTACAAAATGCTGACAATATGGATTTTAAATACTATTATGTAGGTAGATAGTTTCATCACTGCCTATATATATTAAAATATTTTACTTCAGTTTTTCTTTTTTGTCGTAGGAATTTGCTTGAGTAGACCTACATTAACGACTTATAGGCATATTATCTTTTCATTATTTGTGCAACCGAAATGAGAGCTTATATAAAATAGACCTACAGAGTCTTATGCATATATAATTTAGTAACATAAATGAATCCAAATGTTTAAAAAACAAACTTTGCAAACCATCCTGGACTTATAAATTTTTGCGACAGATAACTCTTTGAGCGATGACTAAGACTTTTAAAATTATTCAAATAACTTACAAAAGTGGCAAATATACTCGCCATTTTGGAATTTTGTATTTTTCGTTACAACCTACTTGATATGTAGTGGTTTTTGGCAGACAGTGCACATGGTACTGATTTTACATTTGTATGGATTTCGATATTTTTAATTTCTGTTTCAACGGTGAACTGTGTAATTGCCACACAAAGTAATCTAATTTTTGTTTATCGCCAGTCTTACGTAATGCAGAAAATGACGGTGCAGTCAAAAATCTGCCTTAAAAATATAACGATTTTACTATTTAACTGGCGTAGCAAGGAAGTATTAGCTGAAAAAAAATTTCTCTCGCAATTTTGCATGTATATAAACACTTTAATGGCTGCAATGGANCCTATATATATTAAAATATTTTACTTCAGTTTTTCTTTTTTGTCGTAGGAATTTGCTTGAGTAGACCTACATTAACTACTTATAGGCATATTATCTTTTCATTATTTGTGCAACCGAAATGAGAGCTTATATAAAATAGACCTACAGAGTCTTATGCATATATAATTTAGTAACATAAATGAATCCAAATGTTTAAAAAACGAACTTTGCAAACCATCCTGGACTTATAAATTTTTGCGACAGATAACTCTTTGAGCGATGACCAAGACTTTTAAAATTATTCAAATAACTTACAAAAGTGGCAATGNAGATAACTCTTTGAGCGATGACTAAGACTTTTAAAATTATTCAAATAACTTACAAAAGTGGCAAATATACTCGCCATTTTGGAATTTTGTATTTTTCGTTACAACCTACTTGATATGTAGTGGTTTTTGGCAGACAGTGCACATGGTACTGATTTTACATTTGTATGGATTTCGATATTTTTAATTTCTGTTTCAACGGTGAACTGTGTAATTGCCACACAAAGTAATCTAATTTTTGTTTATCGCCAGTCTTACGTAATGCAGAAAATGACGGTGCAGTCAAAAATCTGCCTTAAAAGTATAACGATTTTACTATTTAACTGGCGTAACAAGGAAGTATTAGCTGAAAAAAAATTTCTCTCGCAATTTTGCATGTATATAAACACTTTAATGGCTGCAATGGAAAACAAAAACAACGGTTTGCATATTTGGCAAAATAACTTCCCATGTATTTAACAATAATGGCACAATAAGTTCTAGAAATTAAGAAAATGTGCCATTTCGAGTATAAAAATTTTCCGTGGAAATTATTACAACTTACGATACGGTGAATAATATAAGTATGTATACAGCTCTGCAGGTCCACTCCGATATATATTCTGTTGTGTCACATGAAGTGGTTACATCACACGAATGTAATATTTTTAATTTGTTGCACGAATGCAATGCAGAGCGTAGAGCCTGAAGCCAGTGTTGACACTACTATATCTTCCATTGTGAAGCGCCGGCCCTTTCCTTTTCAATTTCTCCCTTCACCCTTTCACATTATCTCAAAAACACAAAAAAAAAAAAGCAGAAGGAAAGGAGAGGCTTTACTGAGGAGAGAAGGGCTCCAATGATATCTCAGACCAATTAAGAAAAACAAACTTGAAGCTTTTCACGGTAGGTTTCCAAGAAGAAAAGAAATTTAAATGGTCACAAATGGAGTTGATCATTAAGAGAGACAATGTAATTTAGAACAAATTTTTCGGGAACGAAGTGAATTTTTATTAAAATAATAACGTAGGGGAGTAACTAAAAAACTACGTGAAAAGCTTTAGAAATTAGATTTTGATTTCTACAAGGTGCGAAAGTCACCAGCCTTCTCCTTTTCTATTATTCACTTCCTGCGATTTCATTCTCTTTCATTTTTGTCTCTATAGAAAGTATTTGGCGCATTTTCTTTACCGAATTTTCCAAATCATTTATTCTTTCCTCGCGCACACACAGAATTTTCAATAATCTCTTCTTGTGCCATAGTCCTGCCTTTTCGGCTTTATATTCTCGGAATATTGGCACAGAACTGAAAGCATCAGATTTATTCAGATTATTTGCCAATGTCAGGGAGCTCAAGCCAACTAACGCGTTTTGTCATTTAACAAGGTCACCAGTTTGCTTAGTTTATATTATGGAAAGACACGTGGCAAACATTTTTATTTTATTTTTATTTTACATTGTTTTCGTTTTGAGGTTTGGAGTCTTATTTGAGGGTGAAATTATTTGCTTTTCTGGTCGAACTAAAATCTTATTGAAAACTTCTGCAGTGTCAAAGACAAATATTCTTTGACACTTTACGTAGGCAATAAAAAAGGCACATTTTTATAATATTTTCTTTTTTAATCTTATTTTAATTTTGATAAAAATATCTATAATTATGTTCACGTCCATGTTACACGTTACCATACTCATTCTTTGCAATGCTTGTGCAAGGTCCGCCCCACTGCTGGTTTGACAGATATTAGCTAGCATAGAGTGCATCTCTCGTATCGCATATATCGACTGCGTTGTTGGTTCAGTAATTTTAACCTCACTGTTTTCTGTTTAGAGTCTTCATACAGACTTTCGTACTCCAACTAGTCACGTGGTTGTGTCAGTACTTGGAAAACACCTAGTGGGCTTCACGTCAAGTAAAGAGATGATGATTCACGCCTATGACGATTTCATTTTGAGCAAGCTCTTTTGCGTATACTTGACGAGGTAAATATTCGTTATGAAATACTTACACTAATGATGGTCGACGAGGTCGATTGATATTAAACGTGACAACACTGATACTAGCTTTGAAATCTATTTGAGACTTGATATATTGTCCGAGTGTCGAATACAAATAATGCGCATACAAACATCTTTTATTTTAAATTTAAGTGTTTGAATAACAGATCGACAAAAGGCTCCAGTATAACTAATTTCTTACACTTGAATGCAAATAACAGTTTCACGCTACGAATAACCAATTTACGCGAGACTTTGCAAATAATCATGCAAATGATTTTAAAAATCATTTAGCTTCTTCTCTGCAAAATTTTTAAGAACTAACACTCGAACTATGGGAATAAACATGTGTAGGTATCAAATAAGAATACCATTGTTCACTTCAACTTCGTTAATATGTGATTTTTCTTTATGTAAAATAAATGGCAATAGTAACATTAGCGTAGGAAAACCCTTGAACACATTCCGAGATCATTGTGCTGCTAATAGAATTAATCGATAAAACAAGTTGTATTTGTCTTTTATGCGTTTATTTTGAGAGAAATTGATGATGTAAAATATATTTCCCATTCATTTAAATTTGCTTTTTCTGATTCTTTAAAAACGTTCTGCTGCTCGGAAAACAGCATTGACTGAATGATGATGTAAAGCGTACTTTTCTGTGGCGTGCAATATTATATGCTGGCAGGCCACACGCATGTTCACCTGCCACAGGTCGTGCAAAGCTATGGCGGAATCGTCCGGCACAATTCCCACTTGCCAGAATCCGGGAGCGAATCCGCCGGGAATGNATCGTGCAAAGCTATGGCGGAATCGTCCGGCACAATTCCCACTTGCCAGAATCCGGGAGCGAATCCGCCGGGAATGGAACCCGGTTCGCCTCGATGGGAGGCGAGCAGTCTAGCCACTCAACGACCGCGCCCCCCAACAGCACTGGCGTTTCCGTTACCGGCTAATGTGTCCACACATGGCCCTACAGCAAAACCAGAGATAAAAGTCATCCGCTCGATTTCAGTGTTGGCTGACTGATTATTTCAGTGGCTGAGTTTCACAAATTCAATCGTGATTTCTGTAGATTCCTTCTGAATCCATTTACTTCGACCGCTGGTACCTAGTTTACGCATACTTATTGGNCAATCGTGATTTCTGTAGATTCCTTCTGAATCCATTTACTTCGACCGCTGGTACCTAGTTTACGCATACTTATTGGCCAGTGAATAGTAGCTTGTTAACTAGGGGTTGGTAACCCAATGATTGACGTCAGCTGAAGTATAGAGGCCTTCGGGCAGAATACATCATCAGCACCACCAATTGTTGCTTTCCACGTATTGTTCCGAGGGAACATAATTTCATAAAAGGACAATTCTGTCAACAGGGTATTGAAATTCTCGNTGCTTTCCACGTATTGTTCCGAGGGAACATAATTTCATAAAAGGACAATTCTGTCAACAGGGTATTGAAATTCTCGTTACCTGAATGTTTAATTCAAATGTAACCAACATGAATACAAATTCGGTATATTTTCAGATGCGCCAATTTCGTTGCACCTTTGCCCTAATATAAGTTAAAATACCCTGAAGCCACGAAATGATGACAGTTGCACGTGAGTGCGTGAGTCACAAAGATAATAGATTTATTTTTCACAAAACTTAAGACAGCTGAATCTTCTACAGTCCAACTGTCTGATAACGACCACCAGAATAAACAGCGAGAAAAGTACTCATATATTTAATTTCTTTTAGAAATAGGTGTCAGTTGAACCACATAAAGCACCTAACTCACTCTTTGTTTAATAACTAAAGAACCATGTCAAAGTAATACGAACTACCGGCCTTGAGTTTTGAACCCGGACTTCTTGCACTGTTAGAAGCTTTTTCCGTTCGACTACAAGTCCGGTAGTCTTCTCTTTGCAAATTTTTGCCACGCTTCACGTAAAAGCTTCCGTGTCAGTGAAGTACCATTGTTCTTTCAGTTTATGACGCAAAAACAGACACCGCTTAATTCACATTTTTTATAGGGACCGCGGTGGTATAGTGGTTAGAATACACGCATCCCACCTAGGTGAACCGGGCTCGATTCCCAGCGGGGCCGCTCCCAGATTTTCGCATGTGGGAATCTTGCCGGACGATGCCACTGGTCGGCGGGTTTTCTCGGGGATCTCCCATTTCCTCCGTCCCTTTATTCCGGCTCCGCTCCATACTCACCTAGCTTCACCCTCATCGGCTCTCAAGACTTCGATGCTAAGAGCCACCCATATCTCTCCAATCCACTCTCCACATCTATTTATGCTGGGACAGTGATAAATAACGTACAGCATAAATGTATAATTTATTTTGTAGCAAAATTCAGAAATCAGTATTTGCAGAAACGAGTCATATTGAACGTGAAAAGTTTCTTTATCGTGATTGAATGAAACCGTAGAACTCAGGACTAAGGCAGGCATTTTCAACAGGATGGACAACAGTACTTAATTTTTCAGTGTTGATTGTTCTGTTCTGATACCCTGTGTGGGAGCCTGGATGGTGACCACAGCATATCATCTTAATAATCTGCTTATTTACAAGGTCACATTTATCACTTGGTAGACGCTTACAAAATATATGGCTACGATACTGTTNCTTATTTACAAGGTCACATTTATCACTTGGTAGACGCTTACAAAATATATGGCTACGATACTGTTCATTACTACATTTTATGATAGTTCTATTCAAGCTGCAGAACATTAATAAAATTTATAAGTATGGTTTATCCTAACGCTTAATTACTGCTTGAAATGAAGGCTGNTTCATTACTACATTTTATGATAGTTCTATTCAAGCTGCAGAACATTAATAAAATTTATAAGTATGGTTTATCCTAACTCTTAATTACAGCTTGAAATGAAGGTGTTTTGTAGTCCAAAAAAAATTGGGAGATTACTTTAATGAAATATACAACACCTATACAAGAAATTCACAAATTATTAATTTAAATTTAATGTGGCTTGCAGTGATATGAATAGGAATGTGACTACTGTACAATACGCGACGCCCAACCCACGCCACATGCGCCATATAGATGTGCATCGATACTGCCCTGTCTGAGGCACTGTGCGTTTCAACCGAACTTCATGGAGCCGTATCAATACTATAGCCCATGAGAGTATGTAAAAGAAATGTTGTGAAAATGTGTTTTTATTAACCATTAGGTTAAGGTATTCAGTGGGCAAAACAAAAAATAACTCTGATTGCATGGTCGATTGATTACTTGAAATTATTTTATTTCAAGCGCATACAATTTGGATCATAATGTAGCGAAATTATTTTTATACAAATTTTGAAGAGCATAAAGTAGAAATTAAGAACTTCAGATGCTAATATGCAACATATGTGCTAAAATTACTCTACGACACAGTAATTCTATCAACAAGAGTTAAGTTTACAGATGTAAAAATTAATTCACCTTAAGTCAATAAGCAAACCAGAAACTAAAAATTTCAGCACAAAAATTACGATTGTGGTAAAGTAAATAAAACAGGATTTTTATTTATAAACAGNCCAGAAACTAAAAATTTCAGCACAAAAATTACGATTGTGGTAAAGTAAATAAAACAGGATTTTTATTTATAAACAGGTGTTAAACTAACAGTCAATACGTGTACCAAAACTATTTTTTTTTAATATCGATGGATTTGGAAGCAATATTCAGTGAGCGGCTATGCTGCGATAAGTATGTTATAAACGGGGCAAACAAATGGATGTGATGGAGAACAAAACGAAATAACTTGTTGAATTTCAGTTTAATTGCAAACGTAACTTACAAACACACTCTGAACCGATATGTAATTTTCTGTCTTACTGTTCGTAGACGCCGGTTATCCCATGCACAGTGTGAGAGGCTGTGTGAATCACAACTGCATGTTCCGCATACCACGCGCATGCGTGTTCCGCCCGCGCATGGCGCTGAACCACACTGCACTTGCTCACGGCTACAAACCACTAACTGTCTACGGTGTCCCAGGCGATATGCTGTACGTGCCGTCAAATATGACACTGTATACGCGTATCTTTGTTACGGATACTTTTTCACTCCGATTTTTCGTTCAATTTTCGTAATGGTTTTTGGTGGGTCTCATTTCAGCTTGTTGTGGGGTTTTCGTGGATGTTGTTTAAATTTTTTTTCTGTAGAATTTTTTTTAATTTGTAGTGGTTTTTTGTGGATTTACAACAAACGGTCTAGTGTACCAAATAAACGATATAATTGTCACTCACGTAGCTCATGTTTGAGTTACCTATTTTCTAAGTACAAAAGACGGAAAAAGTGAATGGAACACTTCATAACAGTGAGTTCGAAAATACATCCACAGGAAAACTCCACAACGAAATGCAGCAACATCCACCAAAAAACTTTATAAAAAATTGAAACAATATCCATTTCATTGGATTATGAGTCTCAATAACACTTAATTTTTATATATACGAAAGAACTTACTATTGAAAAATGTTGCGACAAATGAAAATTATCTCCGTTACACAAGCGAGATTCCAAATTAAGTTTGAAAATAATTTGGTATTCAAATTCATTTTTGCCATTTTAAAGGCATTATTTACAATGCTTATTTGGAAAAAGAATGCATCTCTGAAATAAAAAATGTTAGTTACGACGAAACGAGAGCTGCATCATGTTACAAATTTCAATGTAACATAGGTAACAGAATTTGAATGAAAATTTGTTTCATTTGTACTATAGTTAACATTTTATTTTNAATGAAAATTTGTTTCATTTGTACTATAGTTAACATTTTATTTTTCAAGGGCTTCGAATAAATAGTACGCAATCATAATGAACTAATTTTCACGCTTTTTGAAATAGCTGCGCAATCTGAAACAGTTGTTGGCAACTTCTAATGTTTTTTCAAACAGCCATACCATTATAACGTGCGCTAATTCTAAATTGAATATAAGTCATTAAGTAGCAATTTGATAATTTACGCTCTCAAATGCTTTTTTGTTTTGTGGGAAACTATTATTTACAATTTTTGTTTGGCATTTTTCATAACTACAGACGTCGTTATATATAGCACATCTGAGAATTATTTCATGCTTGAATTTAAAAATTTACCTTCTTGTGAGTTAGCGCGCTAAATGATTTTCGGAATGTTAACAAACTACTTGCAGTGGAGAAAGAACAGAGATCTGCGGATTAAAGTTCGTCGTATCAGCTGACGTTCCATTCAAATACGAAACGTATATTGTATCTTCAGAATTTTGTAAATTATAAATTTTTTCTTTAATGAATATACGATGAGGCATAACACTTGCAAATATTTGGACTACTAATGCAATTTACATTCCACTGCAGCTGACTGCTAGGGACAGCTTGAAAATTATTCCTTTTTGTCCGCTCTCTCGTCAAGTCACCGCGATGCGAGCTTCTAAGAAGAGACCTGCAAAATATCCATTTTTCTTTTGTAAAGGCTGGTCACGGTTATTTTAACACTTTTGAAATTAACCTTTGAAAAATGTCACTGTCTCTTCCTGCATGTATTTAACGGGCACACTGACTGTTATGCGACCAGTAAAGTTGGTAACGACGGAGGGAAATTAGTTCCATGTTTTAATGTTGAATTAAAAGTGTTAGGTAAATAAATATTTGTGACAGTTGAAATTATTTATTATGATAATTGTATTTCAATGTGTATATGTGTAAGAATTGGCACCTTTGGAAACTAAATTAACTTTTCTATTAATTTTACAATTATTTCACAACATTGAACGAAACATGAATAAAGTGATGAGACTCATTGCAACGTTAATTTTACATATGGTAGAAGAATACACAATGTGCAGAGAAGTAGATCTTAAGCAGTGCTTTCAAAAGTGCTCAGTTGACTGTGAACAGCCTACAGCGAAACAATTTTATTTTTCCTACATATACCTGAGTACTATACATAATTTGAATGGCTGCCAACCTTCAAAAGAACTGATTAATTTGTGTATTTCATGTTACAAAGGATCGGTAGTTCTACGGCTGAACTTAAGTTATTTTCAAAAAGAGTCCTTATAGGAGTGCAACACAAAATGTCGATAGATGAAAGGTGTCGAATGAGTGCACAACAACTTTGGAGTTTAGCCTGTTGCAAGATTATTACAATTATTTTGCAAGTTTTTCTTATGAATGATCACAACAATCACGCACAATTAGCGAAGNCTGTTGCAAGATTATTACAATTATTTTGCAAGTTTTTCTTATGAATGATCACAACAATCACGCACAATTAGCGAAGCAGCTGTGACCTGCTTTAACTAAAGTAGCCTTTCTCAGCAGTGCCAATAAAATAAATTATTGCAATAGCTATTTATATTCTAGTTCGATGTGTCTACAACAAGTGCATTTTAAGCATACACATGACGAATTTGAAACCAATAAGTGCATTAAATCCCTGTGTATGGTAAGTAATTAGAGTAAGTAATTTTTTCTTACNCTGTTGCAAGATTATTACAATTATTTTGCAAGTTTTTCTTATGAATGATCACAACAATCACGCACAATTAGCGAAGTAGCTGTGACCTGCTTTAACTAAAGTAGCCTTTCTCAGCAGTGCCAATAAAATCAATTCTTGCAATAGCTATTTATATTCTAGTTCGATGTGTCTACAACAAGTGCCTTTTAAGCATACACTTGACGAATTTGAAACCAATAAGTGCATTAAATCCCTGTGTATGGTAAGTAATTAGAGTAAGTAATTTTTTCTTACATACTTATATAACAAAATCAGTTTATACAAAATCAGACACTTTAGATTGTGCTTTTTAAAAATATATTGAGTAATTGCAAACAAAACTATCAAGAAGAAATACTGTTTTAAAACAAGTGATTTACTCTTTACCCGCACGCGCACGATTAACCAATTACACGAAAATGTCAGAACATAAAAATGGCAAGCGTCTATCACAAATGTGAACTAAATATTGATCCGATAAATTGTAGCTTGTTACCGTGAAATTTACGAACTAGTATAGTTTTTATTTCGTAACCAGTTTTCACAGGTGCTTTTAGAGAAAACTTCCAAAACCGCTAAGTGTTGAATTCATAAGTACCTCTTAATCTAGCATCGTATTAACATTGCGGTATAAAATTTCATAACAATTTTTTCCAGGTTTCGGTTTACAAAATAAATATATCTGTCAGAAGTTATGGGAAACGTGTGAAAAATGTAGGCTATTCACGGAAAATGGAGCACTTTTTAAGGCCCTACCAGCAGGTGCAATAACCCAAAAAATTATATTGTATTGTGATCTTAGATGTTAAATTCTGAGAGCTATACAATTTATGTACTCTCTTTATTGGTCACATACACAATTTTATATTAACAATTGGGGAAATGATACAAATAAGCTGCAGGGGACTTTTAAGCACAAACTTAAACAGTGCTCACTTTACCAAGGACAACATTATATATATATATATTTATTTATATTTATATATTCACTTTGTGAATGTAAATACGGCGTATACAGATTTTTTTTAAAATTAAACCGACAAACTTCGGCTGCGGGTTAATAACAAAAAAAAAAAGGAGAAAACATATACGACTTATATTCTGAAGTGAATCCTAAGGGCGGTACATACATTTTAAATTAGACCTGAATCGCTGGTGTATTGCAAATATTCTTAAGATTGAACATTAAGTGTCCGGATAATGTGTAACGGAACAAATGTCTGTAAACACCACCAAAGCTTTATGTCGTCATTAATTTCTTCATGGAAATAATCACGGCCACTACGTTCGTTTCAACTTAATCTCCATAACGTTGTAGCATACTTCGGATTAAACAAACGGATCATCTACCCGCATGTAACAATTAACGTTACACATTATCCAGACACTCAGTGTTTCATCTTCAGCAGTTGTCGTAAACTAGAGCTTCAGGTCCAAATTCAAAGATACGTACCGCCCTCAGCATTCACTTCTGACCATATANTGGTGTATTGCAAATATTCTTAAGATTGAACATTAAGTGTCCGGATAATGTGTAACGGAACAAATGTCTGTAAACAGCACCAAAGCTTTATGTCGTCATTAATTTCTTCATGGAAATAATCACGGCCACTACCCTCGTTTCAACTTAATCTCCATAACGTTGTAGCATACTTCGGATTAAACAAACGGATCATCAACCCGCATGTAACAATTAACGTTACACATTATCCAGACACTCAGTGTTTCATCTTCAGCAGTTGTCGTAAACTAGAGCTTCAGGTCCAAATTCAAAGATACGTACCGCCCTCAGCATTCACTTCTGACCATATATCGCATTTCTGTTATCACCTTTTTCTGTTTTGTGATTAACCTGCCGCCGAAGTTTGTCAGTCTTATTTAGAAACATCCTGTATTTTGAAAAATTAAATTCAAATGACAGTAGAAATGAGTAGTGGCTGGTTTTTTTTTTTCGCGCATAGAAGACGCATTTTTTAGCGGCGATACAGGCAGTGATGCGACGAGGCACTCCATCATACAGTTGGCGGGCATTGTCCAGAGGCACATGCCACCATGCTTGCTGCAACTGCACACGTACATCAGCCAGTTTTTGGGCAGGTGTTTGACGGCGGTGCAGACGTCGTCCCTTCAGGTCCCATGCCTACGTGTTCAACATGAGACAAATCTCGAGACCTGGAAGGCCAAGGGATGGCATTCACTATTTGAAGAGCTTGTTGGGTGAAGACACGAGTTGTATCGGGGACGGGCATGATCTAGCTGCGTGAGGGCTATGGTTTTGCTGCGCACACATTCAGAGAAAAGTGTCCGCAAAACCTAATTGGCGTAGATGTCGCTGTGCTGTCTCCGTGCGTTCGATAGCCGCGAGACGTGATGGCATTCCATACTGGGACGTTCGGCGTTTACGAGCCAGTGCAGGAGAATTGCGCTGCCTACTGTAACGGCTAACTTTGCTTTGACCACGATTTGCATTGGGGCTGAAGAAGAATTTGTTGGAAACCTCAGTGCGTCGCCATTACGCTCAAGCGTGACGTCCCTGCCATCACTGACGGCGTGGTGCAANGGCCAAGGGATGGCATTCACTATTTGAAGAGCTTGTTGGGTGAAGACACGAGTTGTATCGGGGACGGGCATGATCTCGCTGCGTGAGACCTATGGTTTTGCTGCGCACACATTCAGAGAAAAGTGTCCGCAAAACCTAATTGGCGTAGATGTCGCTGTGCTGTCTCCGTGCGTTCGACAGCCGCGAGACGTGATGGCATTCCATACTGGGACGTTCGGCGTTTACGAGCCAGTGCAGGAGAATTGCGCTGCCTACTGTGGCGGCTAACTTTGCTTTGACCACGATTTGCATTGGGGCTGAAGCAGGATTTGTTGGAAACCTCAGTGCGTCGCCATTACGCTCAAGCGTGACGTCCCTGCCATCACTGACGGCGTGGTGCAAGNATTTGTTGGAAACCTCAGTGCGTCGCCATTACGCTCAAGCGTGACGTCCCTGCCATCACTGACGGCGTGGTGCAAGACACCGAGGCGTCAAAGGCGAACGGACCAGCGGACGTCTTGCCTTGTGGCCAGCCTCATTAAAACGGCGGTGGATTGTTTTCGTCGAGATCGGCAAGTTCAGTGCAGGCCGCACAGACTGCAGGATCTCTCTGTACGTTGTGACACGTTCTGCTACTGCACGTCAGAGGATACGATCTCCTCTAGCTGTGGTGTGTCTGGCAGGAACAGTACCTGCTCCACGTGTCGTACGACCTGTACGTATCCACGCCTGCACACAACGCGCCACGGTGGTGATACACGACCAAGATGAATTGCTGTACGACGAGCCGACCATCCGGTCTCGTTCGGGGTCTATTAGTGGTGATATTTTTCGCGAGCACGGCTCCATGGCATACTGATTTGACTCTTAACACGCTGAATTCTTACTTTCCAGTCTGCAGTATGAACATTTCAAGCAATGGTCACTGGCCATAAGCACTCCCTACACTCTAAAACCTGAAACAGTGAGAATTGAGTCAAATCTGTGAGAATAGTGAACATTTTACTACTGATAATCAGTGCCTGGTAACTAATTGTTATTATGACTGGATTTCACTGATTTATTTGTGATTTCCACTGACGTTCGAGAATTCCACTGCTATAAGTCACTTGTTCCCAGTTAATTTGCTTGGTTCGCCANTTTGTGATTTCCACTGACGTTCGAGAATTCCACTGCTATAAGTCACTTGTTCCCAGTTAATTTGCTTGGTTCGCCATTCAGTAGTAGCTTATAAACTGACTTTCAGTGAATATAATTTCACTTATTGATATCACTGATTTTGGATTAGGATGTATATTACGTGTTGCAGTGACGTTTCTTCGGCTTGACTTTAACTGTTTNTTGATATCACTGATTTTGGATTAGGATGTATATTACGTGTTGCAGTGACGTTTCTTCGGCTTGACTTTAACTGTTTGCATTGCGCAATTGGTTGTGTATGTGGTCTTTATTTTATTGCAAATGCATAACATCTTTCACTGAAGAGCCAAAAAAACTGGTACGCCTGCCTAATATCGTGCAGGGACCCCCCGAGCACGAAGAAGCAAGACGACGTGGCATGGACTCGACTAATGTCTGAAGGTATGCAGGAGGCAATTCACACCATGAATCCTGCAGGGCAGTCCACAAATCCAATCTGCGCCAATTTGAGAAAGGGTTGCACGTCTGTCACGTGTAATGATTCTAGTCACTCGTCGTTTGTCCAATTCTTTCACGATATTTTTCCGGCCGCAGCTATGTCGAAGATGTGATGTTTTAACGGATTCCCGATATTCACGGTACACTCGTGAAATGGTCGTACGCGAACATTCAAATGTTATCGCTACCTTGGAGATGGTATGTCTTATCTCTCGTGCGCTGACTATAACACCATGTTCAAACTCATTTAAATCTTGATAACCTGCCATTGTAGCAGCAGTAACCGATCTAGCTGCCGACCGCATCGCGTTACTCTGATTGGTTCCATACCTCTGTTATTTGCATACGCACGCCTATTCCAGTTTTTTTGGCTCTTCAGTGTATGATATTGTAGTGGTGTCCATGTCCAGCAGTGTATATTTAATGTCAATGATGATAATTGAGTTAGCGTCTGTATTTTACTGCCGTTGGTTTGAGGCTTCTTTTTTTTTTTTTTTTTTTTTTTTGCGATTTATTGTATTTTCCGAGTAAATGTGAATTATTAGCTAAAGGCCTAAATTAGGTACTACTATGTCGAAATCTTCTTTTATCAAAATAAAAATTTCTAAGCGTTACAATTAACGAACATTGAGATTAATGAAATTTAACTGAACACTATCAACGCTGCAAGGAAAACACTTCGGAACGCAAGTTTAGATAGAGTCATACATACATATATATAAATGATTTCGTTCCCAAGGAAAATAGGGCGATGTCAGTACACTGCTGAAATTCGACTATGCTAAATATCTTAATTGATATTGTCAATNTTTTTTTTTTTTTTTTTTTTTTTGCGATTTATTGTATTTTACGAGTAAATGTGAATTATTAGCTAAAGGCCTAAATTAGGTACTACTATTTCGAAATCTTCTATTATCAAAATAAAAATTTCTAAGCGTTACAATTAACGAACATTGAGATTAATGAAATTTAACTGAACACTATCAACGCTGCAAGGAAAACACTCCGGAACGCAAGTTTAGATAGAGTCATACATACATATATATAAATGATTTCGTCCCCAAGGAAAATAGGGCGATGTCAGTACACTGCTGAAATTCGACTATGCTAAATATCTTAATTGATATTGTCAATNCCCCAAGGAAAATAGGGCGATGTCAGTACACTGCTGAAATTCGACTATGCTAAATATCTTAATTGATATTGTCAATTATTTAAGAAATTCACAGGAATAATTTTAATGTCTGTGTCGATATATAAAGGTAATATTTATTTAAAACTTTTGAATTTAGTTATTTAATTGATTTTGATGAAAAATAAAGTAAATACATACAAGGATAAAAACTTCCGACCTAAATATGGCATTAGATTATTTTAGNAAGGATAAAAACTTCCGACCTAAATATGGCATTAGATTATTTTAGGTGCCAGGTTGCCGCTAATAACGGTAATTGGTTGCATATTGTATCATAAAATTAATTTTAGTGACTAATATTTCAGAAATTTTTTTATGTGTAGACAAATTAATTTATCAGAAAATTTTGTTTTCTTTATTTTGAGAAACTCATCTGTGCAAAGAGCAAGTAGGTATCATACTACGATTGATTTCTTCTATGATAACGCTCAGACGACATTCGTAATTATTAATACGGGAATAGTTTGAAGTTTATACAAACAAAATTATACTATACACCAAATAAATTGTTTTAACAACTGATCCAATCGTCATATAATCAAAGTCGTGTTTGAAATATAAATGGTTTTGAATAAATGACCTCTATAAATTACGCCTGAAATAATGACGGCATAAGTCTTGTGAGTCTATCGTATTAAATGTTTATCCTACAATGGATGATTCAAACTGAACATTTTGTACAAGGTAAGAAAGTATCCTTGAGAAATTGTAAATGTAACTTGTTCCTGTAACGTGGGAGGTGATGTAACGACAATAATGGCGCGATTACTCATATTACGCAAAATGCAGTGCCTGCATGAGTTAAATGAATTACGCTAGACGTAATTTTCATTCCTTGCATAATTTTGAGCATTGATATGCAATAAATATATTTATGCTATTGCGAAGACTAAAAGACTAACGTGTATTCAAATTAATGCTTATCTTAGTAGCGTTATTGTCACTTATGCGTTTATAACTGTCTAGGCATGAACTGAATATCCCTTTTTATGGAGCAATGAAATATTTATGGAAGACAACATAGTAATGCAAAGGGAAATGTAAGATTTCTACTAATTACATGTATAAATACATTTACATAATTTATTTTAAAAGGAAATATTAAAGCCTGGCTCTGAAATATATTTTGCTTTAAAAGTGCCGACACTACAAACCTAATATTATCTTATAAGAAAACGATTGGTTTTACGGAATAAAATGAGAAATATTTATTTATATTTCATACAAAATGCAAAAAAAATTGCTAAATATTAATAACACATTTTTATGATTCTGATTTTATATTTTTCAGATGTCTGCTCCCAGTCGAGCAGACTGCGAATTATGTAAAGCTAATGAGTGAGTGATGAGATTGGATGGTTCTGAACAGTGAGGTCATGAGAGCCGATGAGGGTGATTGAGGTAAGTACGGAGCAGCGCCGGAATTAAAGGGCGCGGGAAACGGGAGATCCTCGAGAAAACCCGCCGACCAATGGCATCGCCCGGCATGATTCCCACATGCAAAAATCCAGAGGTGAACCTTCCGGGAATCGAATCCGGTTCGTCTTGGTGGGAGGCAAGTGGTCTAACCACCACACCACCGCGGCCCAAATAAACCTTAAGAGCATTAAAAAATACATGCTCATCGACGACAGAGACCCAAGTAATTAAATTGAATTTAGAGAATTTAACTTTATTTATTTGATATACTCCGTAAATAATAATATTCTTAAAAAAAAGCATCTCTCTCATGACTTATTTTGTGTAAACACTAACAGTCTGGAAAATTCCTCACAATACTAAAGTGAAGAACTATTAATTTTACGTCTACGAGGGATGTAGTGCCTGGCGGTAGGCAAACGTAGAAGTTGGCTGCAGATGTAGACCAGTAGACCAGCAAGCACAAAGCAGCAGGTGACGTTTCTCGTGCCCTGCGGCAAATATTTGTGCAAGGTTTTCGGTTCCAANGCCAGCAAACGGAGTGAACTGGAGCAAACAGAGGAGCCTGTGGACTCCCACCGTCTTGCAGTAGACGAGGGCGAAGAAACGCCTACACTTCGATTGTCAGCCTAGAGTCGTGCCGATCTCCCGTTAGCTGTGATGCTGGAATAGCATAGCTGCGACAAGCAAACCACATCCCCAACAAGAACACCACAGTTCCGACACCACTCTTCAAACTCAACAAGCAATCAAATACAAGAAAAAGGGCTGAAGTATGCCGTACCACCAGTTTTGGATCAGAAATTATTCACCTCACAAAAAGGTTGGAATATTGTGTGATAAGTCAGGTTGGGTGGTAGGAGTTATGTAGTTCTTTTGTGCGTTACCTTAACATCCGAGCTAACAAGCCAACGTCGACTGTAAGGGAGAAAATATATATGTATTATTTTTACTTACCAAAATTGCATAGCTTTTAATTTTATGCCCTCTCTTTTCGGTTTTAGTTTAATTGGTAACATTTGTTTCGTTGGTAACATTTAGTACTATTATTGCAACATTGCCTCCTTACTGTTTTGTCAACATTAAGGTGATGTTTATTTTGCGGTTGAACAACTTTTGTTTTGAACTGATGGTCACATTTGTGTTAAAGAATTTATTTTATTTACTTTAAAAAACATTTCGATGTAAACAAATTAAGTACTATTATTCTGTCACTAAAAAATTACCAACAAAAAAATGTGCGGCTTGGAAGGAAATGGAACCCGCGTCCTCTGTGCTCGACATTCTTCACTTAACGGTACTCGGCGTTCCACCAACTGCACTATCTTGACATAATTAACTACCTCTCAAATTGTGAGTGTTGCAGACATTCTGCAGTTCTCTTTTTGTTGTGTGGCATTATTTATGCTCTCTTAATATATGAATAATTGGTATATGTTAACTGCTTTGCAAGGCTTAAGAAATCGCCTAAGCTATATTTAGTTGTCAAAATATGTTTNAAAAAAATGTGCGGCTTGGAAGGAAATGGAACCCGCGTCCTCTGTGCTCGACATTCTTCACTTAACGGTACTCGGCGTTCCACCAACTGCACTATCTTGACATAATTAACTACCTCTCAAATTGTGAGTGTTGCAGACATTCTGCAGTTCTCTTTTGTTGTGTGGCATTATTTATGCTCTCTTAATATATGAATAATTGGTATATGTTAACTGCTTTGCAAGGCTTAAGAAATCGCCTAAGCTATATTTAGTTGTCAAAATAGGTTATTAAATTTAAAAACTGTGGTTTCATTTTACGAGGTGATCGCTGTTCACTACTAACCGCCATTTTACAACGCCAAGTCAGTGTAGACTAATGTTGGCTGGATTTTTACTTTAATGTCTCAGTTACACAAAATATTTTGTTATTCCTGTTATTATTAGCGTAATACAACATTTGGTTGCGGAAACATTACTTAGAGACTTTATTTACATTAACACTTCAACAGTGTATTCGCATTATAGTAATACAAGACTTTGTAAATTGTTAAAATTATAAACTTTGTCACAATATTATTAATTTGACTACAACACAAACGTTTTATCTGTTTGTTGAGTATGTCAGGCACTGTTAGCTGATTTAAACAGTGAAATTCCCACTGTTTCAGATTAACAGTGTGACTTTCCACCAGTAAATGCATAGGGTCAAAGCTGAAAGTCCAGTACATAGACGCAGCACGCCAGTTCCAAAGTGCCAATGAGCACTCCAAAATGGCTAAATTCGGCTTTTTCAAATAGCTGTATCCCAAAAAATGCGCGTCAGATGCATACAAAACTACTCAAGTGGCCTGCATTGAACCTTTCTCCAGACTTTCTGTCAATAAAATAATAGCGTCACCGCTGAAAGTCCCATAGGTACACGCAGTGCGACGAGAACACTGCACGCCAGTTCATAGCCTTGTGCTTAGCGGCGATGGAACACTTGATGCGCGTGGCAGTGCCACCCTTATCGCTCCTGCTCTTCTCCGTCTCAAACGCGGGAATAAGATCTAGGCAGGCGAGCGCCTTCAGGCTTGTTATCACACCCACAATATCATATTTTTTCGCACCCTACACTGATTTAAGTTCTTGTGAATTAAAATATAAAATAATAATACTATAGGAGATTAGCTTTTTGCCTTACTGTGCAGTAGACATGAAATCAAAACTGTCAACATAACACTTTATCACAAATATCTTAACATAAACTTTAGTACATTAATACGTCCCTTTATAATTACAGTTACGAAATAACACGCAGTAAGGATTAAATACAAAATTATTAACAACAGGTATAAGGAAATGTTNTTATAATTACAGTTACGAAATAACACGCAGTAAGGATTAAATACAAAATTATTAACAACAGGTATAAGGAAATGTTATACAGTCATAAATTCTCAATAATTCTATGAAACTGAAATTAACTCGCAAACGATGAATTGATTTCTCCGTAAGACNATACAGTCATAAATTCTCAATAATTCTATGAAACTGAAATTAACTCGCAAACGATGAATTGATTTCTCCGTAAGACGTGAAATCGTGCCTTAAGTTTTATCAAACCACTGGATGTGTGTTTAGAAGAACTATTCGCTCAACAATTATCGGCAGAGGCTTAGTTATCCTCCTACTCGAGGACGTTAAATATAGCATACACTATACATATTCGGCGAATAAAGCTGAGAGACAGTTTTATACCATTTAAACTCTTTGCTTAATACTATTTCTTTTATAGCTACTTCCATTCATAACTTTTCACACTTGGCAAGACAGGAACATTTCATGGCGCTGCTCCCTCTTCACTATCAAGGATATTTAACTTTGGATTTAGCAATTAGGTAAGTTTATACCATATTTCTTGAGTAAGCCATGTTACGATGACACTACCTGTTATCTAATATTACCGTAACAACATCCCACTGTATCAAAAAAATTTTCTCTTCTTATTTCTTGCTGATGAAATCTTTGACNCTAATATTACCGTAACAACATCCCACTGTATCAAAAAAATTTTCTCTTCTTATTTCTTGCTGATGAAATCTTTGACATTAACAGCGACTTCACTCATTTCTATTTTCAGCACATTCATTGTTTCGTGCTTTGGAGTTCTCCTATTTTAATTGCTTTGTAAAAGCATTGGATTAACTTTAAACACCAATATTAAATTTCATATTACAAATGACCATTCCATAATAAAAAACTTCAAGTTACTAAATTTTGACCGTGGTTTTCTGAGCTGGTGCAGTTCCCGAAACTAAATGAATAGGTGTTTCGTTTTAGTTTAAACTTTAGTTAGATGTGGTTAAAAATTTAATGAGGAATAACATTTCATGTAAATGAAGCTTATGGCCAAACATGCGATAACCTTGGTTGAGATCTGCGAGCACAGAAAATAAACCACTGCATGAAGTAAAATAAAATCTAAGCAGAATTTTCGTAGTTTTAATACTATTTAATTAAATAATTTTAATCAATATAACCAGTTTTATTTTCAGAGTAAAAGCGGATTTTGCCTCGCGTACAATCAGTCAAAATAACGTAACTGTTAACATGCAGTAAGGTTTAGCAATATTTCAGGTATTATATTCATATTTATCTAAATTCCATGATATGAAACATAAGTATCATAGCTTCCAATATATTATAAAGGTTCAGTTAAAATACAGTCACATCAACCTGAGAACCAAGCTCTTAAATAAAATGTTTTTATCAACACATCCATGGCTACACAAAGTATAGAAAAATGCAAATACAAACTCTCACTGCATCCAAACCATACACCTTGCAAGTATAAAATTTTATACAATATGAAATGGCCATTAAAAATTGAAAAGGAATCTAGTTTTAAAGGGTTTTCTGTGTTACTTCATAAGAAGGAAATCAATATATTCCTTATAGTATATTTTTATATAATATACCATATTTGTAACATGTATGTAATAAAATAATTTATAAAATATTTTTCTGTGTTTCTTTTATTTTCTATTGACTGTGTGGACATACACACACTGCAGTCTTCGGTACGGCATATTATCTATGTCCTTTACTGTTACTTCATTGCGAAAAACTGTGCTCAGCCTGTAAAAACAAAAACTAAAATTTTGTGTATTTTAATGCAATTAGACCACTCTAAATTGACTCAAATCCTTCATTACTTTGATATATGCAATTTGTTTTCGCTTATAAATGTAATCTTTATTAAAGTCGAAGGCATCTTTTGCTATGATGTTGACCACAGATGATCTCCATGTGTAATATTTTCGGTAATTCATTTACCGACGCATAGCAAATATTTATGTTGTCCAATTTTTCTTACAAAACTGTGCATATGATTTTATGTGATGTAGATCCACAGGCATATCATCATCGCAATTTAATTATTCCGTAGCAGTTACAAACCTGGCAGCCAAACAGTCTGGGATAGCGTTTACAGTGTCAATATCTTGAAAAAAATATGATGACATCTAACGTAATACATCTGGTTGCAACAATGAAGTATCAACCGAAACTTAAAATAATGCACCTGATGCACAGAAGGTAATGAACGGCGTGCATGTACGCAGAAAATGACCATTATACACGTTGGATGGCTTGGCACGTAGTGTAAATAGCGTGCACGTTATTGCGGCAGGATCATTGCAGACTCTTCGATTATTTCTTGCCGTAGGAATATAGAGCATTGTTCACGTCGTCACTTGATTCCTAAAAAATAATTCATAAATAACTTTAACTTCATGCATCATCCTGTGATTTCAAAGTTAATTATTTTCAGAAGAATTCCCTATCTTCGGGATTGCTCACACTAACTTACTGATTTGTAAAAAACGTACCAAAATATTTAGGAAGGGTGTTAAAAAAGACACCACCCCTTCGAGTAAGCGATTACGTGCCATCTTTTTCTGGTCTACTCAATTAGTGGAGTTCAAATACACATTAACCTTGAATTTGTAAATACCTTCGTATCTTTGAAGAGAGACCATTACTACAGTATATTTAAAAGTGAAGTATGAAAAGATATAAGTATTCGTCAGAGGGAAGAATAAAATAATATCTTGTAATTAATCATAACGTTTTTATAATTTCAAATATGTGTACGCATAAAGCGAACAAAAATGCTAACTTAAGAAAACTATATTGGTTGAAGTGTATTACTAGTATTGAAATGTTGATGAAAACTTTTCTTATAATATGTGGTACGTGAGCACTGTTACATACTAGTACCTTATTACGCAATCGCATCAAATCTTTTATCTAATAAACTAGAAGTGACGCAAGGGTAAATCACGATCACATAAAATAACAGCAACACATCGATGAAGAAATTAAATCTGGCGTCCAGATATTTTTCCCGTCACGGTACCTGAGAAACGAACCTGGTTTAGATTCTCCTAAATTAAGTGAAGGGTACATAAGACATAAAGTTGCGGAATGCTTTTTGATATGTCGGATAACTGTTTGCGAATCTCATGAACCGCCTAAAATTCCTCCGCATTTTTCACACTACACAACTTTTAGTTGAAAATTTTTAACTTTGGCAATGACTGCAACCATATAAATATAGTTTAAGTAGTTAAGTATTCGTGCGAAGCGTATTATTTGCATTTTATAATTTCATTTTTCCGAAACGTCTTAATTGTTTCCTCATTTCTTCTGAAAAATTACAGGAATATTCAATCCTCTGATACGCCCTACGATCGAGGGTTGGTGTTCTCACCTTCAGATTATATTCCCATAATAGAACAGGGAGTTCATAAAAATTCCTGTTCTGTCAAAATTACGCACACTACAAAAGAGAAAATACACGAATGTTGGGCAGAATATCTATTTTTTTGCCTTGAAGGTAAAATTCTCGCACGTAATGACAATTTTTAAAGGTTCCTCATACAGGGTACAATTTGCAAAAATGCATATTCAACGTAGTGTATGGGTGGAACTGATAGAAACCCATTTTTACACAGCAAAGTAAGTAAACATATTTATTGCATAAAAAATCGGCATCTAGTTAGTTATAAAAAAATTGTAATTTACTTGAATAAAGGCACTTCAAGGTTACTTCAGCTCTTTAAAAACCCTCTGTTTAGGATATACCTACTTTTACTTCACTTTTTGTACCCTTTGCCATTGGTCTTGCAACTTCATTCATCCTCCATACAAGTTAATCCGTGAAATGGTTAGCAACGTAAAGTTGTTTGCTTATTTGCAAATCGATGCTGTAATGTGTATAAAATAATGAATACTAATTCCAAAATGCTAATTTTGAACAACAATTATAATTATTTCGCTGGCGACTTAACACGGAGTCTGCATTCCAGGGTGTAATGCGCGATGATTTTTCCTCATAAGTTTTATTCAAAAGTACTTACTTTACTGCGAACAGCACATTTCAGCACATGNAATGCGCGATGATTTTTCCTCATAAGTTTTATTCAAAAGTACTTACTTTACTGCGAACAGCACATTTCAGCACATGATCAAAACATAATAGCATTTCACACAGGCTTGACGTCAAATGTCTGTGCTATCTTTGGCACAAGGAAAAATAAAGGTTATTAGTGACGAACGTTCTGAGGAAATAATAGGTCTATCACAACTTATCACACGTTAATAGAGTAACACATTTGTTTAAAGATATCCCAGCTGTTTAATTGAAGCTTGAATTAAATGGTTTCATATTAGAAAGTTATTAATGGCAAAAAATATTCTCATAAATTAAGTTACGACATACAATCTTCTTAAGCTTAAAATTTCATGGAAGATTTTATAGTACGCTTTTAATGTAAGCTATATTGATATTTNACATACAATCTTCTTAAGCTTAAAATTTCATGGAAGATTTTATAGTACGCTTTTAATGTAAGCTATATTGATATTTTAATACCAAAGTCAAAGGACAGAACCGATAAAATTTTCCACTTTTCTTTTATGTTGTGACGGGACACAAATAATAACAAACTCCATATTTTGAATTAATAAACATACAATAACTTCGAAACACACTTGAACAATCAACTAAAAATTGTCNATACACTTGAACAATCAACTAAAAATTGTCATCACAGCCAAAAACACTACGTTGAGAAAATCCATCACAATTAATTTATTCAATAATAAAAATTGCTTCAAAAGGAAATAAATTTGAATTAAAACTCTAAAAAAAACTAGATTTATAAAATAACAATGTTCAAACTTAGTAACTTCAATAACGATTAGAACAAATAATTTAGTAGTTGACTAGAATATGACCACATTTGACTTAATGATCTACCTGAAAGGAGGGCAACAAGAACCATGCCCATCAAANACATACAATCTTCTTAAGCTTAAAATTTCATGGAAGATTTTATAGTACGCTTTTAATGTAAGCTATATTGATATTTAAATACCAAAGTCAAAGGACAGAACCGATCAAATTTTCCACTTTTCTTTTATGTTGTGACGGGACACAAATAATAACAAACTCCATATTTTGAATTAATAAACATACAATAACTTCGAAACACACTTGAACAATCAACTAAAAATTGTCATCACAGCCAAAAACCCTACGTTGAGAAAATCCATCACAATTAATTTATTCAATAATAAAAATTGCTTCAAAAGGAAATACATTTGAATTAAAACTCTAAAAAAAACTAGATTTATAAAATAACAATGTTCAAACTTAGTAACTTCAATAACGATTAGAACAAATAATTTAGAAGTTGACTAGAATATGACCACATTTGACTTAATGATCTACCTGAAAGGAGGGCAACAAGAACCATGCCCATCAAAGCCTCCATTTTCTTAAATGCACATTAAAAAAATTAAAATTAAGCCATTACTTTCAGCANTTAAATGCACATTAAAAAAATTAAAATTAAGCCATTACTTTCAGCAGAGGAAGTCAAAGACGACACGGTAAATCTCCTACATAATAAAAACATTTTAACACTAACAACATTTAAAACGTATGAAAAAAAGCTCAACGATAGAGTCGCGGAAACAACNTATGACCACATTTGACTTAATGATCTACCTGAAAGGAGGGCAACAAGAACCATGCCCATCAAAGCCTCCATTTTCTTAAATGCACATTAAAAAAATTAAAATTAAGCCATTACTTTCAGCAGAGGAAGTCAAAGACGACACGGTAAATCTCCTACCTAATAAAAACATTTTAACACTAACAACATTTAAAACGTATGAAAAAAAGCTCAACGATAGAGTCGCGGAAACAACTGACTATTAAAAGGATTAATACTTAGGCAGCCAAAAAGGGGACGAAAACTACAAGATGAAACACAAGAAAAACTGTAACAGGACGTTTTAGTTAGTTCGAAATAAAATTTAGACTGACAGCCAAAACCACAATTTAGAAAAAAATTAGCAATACTGCTTACCCAAGACAAACACAACTATGCCACAGAAAAAAAAAAAAACATTTAAAAACAACCCAAAAACACCCCGATCGTTCTCCACGACTCACCATATTAACACCCCGTCGCTCAGCGGCTCGATCAAACAAGTAAAATAAGGTAATCAATAAGACGGCAGCTACGTCCTGCTGGACGAAAAGGTGTAGCAGCTAATCCATTCCGAAGTTCTCTGCAGGCGACACGTATATGACGCGGTGGGGCGAAGAATAGGGGGAGCCCAGGACGTACACAACTTAAATAAGCTATCAAGCCCCAATAAAAAATTATGACGCACGAAGGGGGAGGGGAAAGCATGGAAGGGTGACAGAGCAAGGGGGG
>NQII01000395.1:0-125510 GCA_002778355.1 Clitarchus hookeri | reverse complement strand
GGGGGGGGGTATATGGAATCCAAGCTGAAAATTTCGTAAATACGATTTATTTACTTGTGTGTTACAAAAAAAAAGAATTTCTCATATTTTTTGTGAAACAGGAACACAGACCAATTGATTTTACTACAAGAAACGTAAAAATATTGTAATTTTATTAAAGTGTGAGTAATATGAGACCCGCCAAACGGTAAGCAGAGCTTTAATTTTATTGAAAAAATGCCGAATGCATCTGAGCAACGTGTCGCTCACATATATTATTTTTAAAAAAATTAGCTCACGAACTATAGTTTTTTCTTTCGTCTTTAGTGTGTAGTTTATGATAGTGAAAACAGTTAAAACCGACGTTTTCACAATTATGTTTAGAGATCAGAATATCCCGGTGTAGAGTGTTAAAAGTAGTTTAGGAACGCGCTACACTTCGATACTACGTAATGAAATTGTTGTGTCAGCACAGAAATTCTTATAGAGGCACGTGGCCAATGGAAAGACTATGTACACTGAAGAGCCAAAAAAACTGGTACACCTGCCTGATATCGCGTAGGGCCCCCGCGCCCCCGCGAGCACGCAGAAGTGCCGCAAGACGACGTGGTATGGACTCGACTAATGTCTGAAGGTATGGACGAGGCATTGAAATTTGTGTCAATTTGAGAAAGGATTGCATGTCTGTCACGTTTAATGATTGTCGTCAGTCGTCGTTTGCCCCGTTTGTTACGATATTTTTCCGGCAGCAGCGATGTCAAAGATGTGATGTTTTACCGGATTCCCGATATTCACGGTACACTCGTGAAATGGTCGTACGTGAAAATCCAAATGTTATCGCTACCTCGGAGATGCTATGTCCCATATCTCGTGCGCCGACTATAAAACCACGTTCAAACTCACTTAAATCTTGATAACTTGCCATTGTAGCAGCAGTTATTGATCTAGCAACTTTGCCAGACGCATGTTGTCTTATATAGACGCTGCTAACCGCATCGCTTTACTCTGATTGGTTCTATGACTCTGTTATTTGCATACGCACGCCTATACCAGTTGTTTTGGCTCTTCAGTGTATAAATACAGTGGCTTACTCGTAGAAACGATGACGCATGTGATATGCATACCTAGGTCACCCTTAGCGTTCCTGGCTTTCTAGGCCTCATCAGACACGCAAAATACGTCCTTGTAGGGTCGTGGTTGAAAACAATCTAAAATAGTGTACACCATATTTTTAATTTATTAACATTCATGGAAATAGTTATATAAAATATATACTTTATTATTTAGAGCATAACACACATTTTACTTATGTTTGCATATGTGCACCTTACATGAATATATTCCTTTCAAAAATTGACTGTTTTAATGTTAGTTTCGTGAGTTATATAAATAGTACTATACACTTACTGGGTATACAAAATTGTGAGGAGAATACAGCAAGTCATAATTTAATTCCACTGAATCTGCCTATATATTCTTAAAAGTTCAGCGGACGATCATGAATCTGTGTGTGGGTTGTTGTGATTCATCAATTCATGTTTATTAAATCAGTGTTAGTTACGTAACGTCAGTTTATCGTCGCTTTATCTAAGTTTACCGTTTATTTTGTATTTATTGTTGTTTCGGTGCGCTTCATTCAATTCGTTCTAATACTTTACAATATTAAAACAATTTTTAAAAACGTTCCGTATAGTATCTGAAAATACTGACTCCACAGGATTTGTGTGAAATCCATGGAAGGGCTGTGATTTTAATAAGCAAAACGTAATGCTGCCGAATACACCCGAATTATCACTTATAGACAGAATTCTGATGAAAATAGAGAGGAAATTTTATAGTCTTGCCAAACGCATTTAGTTTCTTATTCTTGTGATGTTAAGTACGACTATATACACCCATTTACCATTTACTCTACATAATAAGTTTGTGTTAAAACATATACAGTTAACAGGCCATTATGACATGTTCCAACACTGACGTTTTGTTATAAGGCCTGTTATATATAAGAAATAGCAAGATCTATAAACTGGCTGAAGCTACCATATCTAATTTCAGTCATTCCAACGACAAATAATTTTTCTGCACTACTGAACTGTGAACGGCGAAAACTGAAATACCGTATGTAAATATGCCACGCTGTGTGACCTTTTGCAAGCAGTTTATTGTGAGGCAAAAACTTGGCACGGCATTGTGTTGGTGCTATACTTTACAACTGAAACCCTTCGTTGCTACACAGTGGGAAAAATTACAGTTTCTGGTGCGTAATAATGTCTGCCGTTACCAGATATAAAATAAGTGTTATGGTTTCAATTACAGAACGCATTGTTCAGAAAAGGAAAACATCAGTTAATTGGGCGTTTAAAAAATACATGTCGTTTAAAGGGAGGGTCCTACAGAGGGATTTATGCTAGACTCACATACATCCGTCTTATCTGCCAGTCGTCCAACCGTCCGGCAGTCACATGACCTTCGCCCAATTGCAGGGAATTTTTTTTTCTATCCATTAATCCGTTAGATATTTCTCAAACTTTCAATTTTGACGGACCACAGGATAGGTCACCGCCTTCTGACGACATTCCGTAGACGTAATACGCACTTTAAAATTAAATACAAGGCAGGGGATACGTGTTTACTTATCTTTAGTGGTAAATCAGGAATTTAAAATGTCAACAATAATTCAGTTTATTTATTATTACGTAAAAACCTTACTTCCCCAAAATGTTTCTTTCTTGAAATGTATTTCCAACCAAAATATACCTCAAACTAAAGATATATAACGATGTTAGGTTGTCATACCGAAATTTTGCCGTACAAAATGATTGAAGGACGACGGATTGTTGTGAATCGCTTTTATCCGATGGATGAAAAAACAAACGGATGACTGAGTGACGGACGGCGGGTAACTGACGGGTACGATGGATGGTTGTGAGGTCAGCTTAAGGCTATTGAAGAGCCAGCATGTTTTTTTTTCTACAATTGAGGATGTTTCATGGCTTTGTGACAGATAATTAACAATAAATTTGTTATAATACAAAAGCATTCAAAAATTAATATTTATAATTTTTCTTGGAGTTAGGGGGATTGGGATATGATTGTTCTAAATCAACATTGCAGTGTTCGTACGAATTACTAAATGTAATTTTAATCCACCTGGAATTTCGTTTCAGCTCAAATGTTTTATGAAGTTCCAAATGTGGCATGTCGCAATTAGGTTGAAATCCGACACTTGGTTCATCTAGTATACGCCTAACCATTTAAGTTCTAGCCGTTATGACTTGAAATTAAATGTAAAATTTAAAACTGAAATACAAGCAAAGAACATAAAAATTGATATTACTATGAAAAAAAAAACAATTATATTAAATAAAAACTCCTGTAGCCATTTTCCTTAAATTTTAAAGTATATTTCCGTCAAAGTCTTACTTTTCTCAGACTATTATTTATGTCAGAGCGGAAAAATATGCAAGAAACTAAAATGCGTAAAATTATTTTAGTCTTTTCAACTATGCAACAACTACTAAATGGTGAATTTCGCCATTCATTCTTGAAAGATGGCGTGGAATGGGAACCTAAAGGACATTTCACATTATCAGAAATTTTATCGAATTCAACCAATTGAATTCAAAGTTTTGAATACAGAAAATTTTCACATNAAAAAAAACAATTATATTAAATAAAAACTCCTGTAGCCATTTTCCTTAAATTTTAAAGTATATTTCCGTCAAAGTCCTACTTTTCTCAGACTATTATTTATGTCAGAGCGGAAAAATATGCAAGAAACTAAAATGCGTAAAATTATTTTAGTCTTTTCAACTATGCAACAACTACTAAATGGTGAATTTCGCCATTCATTCTTGAAAGATGGCGTGGAATGGGAACCTAAAGGCCATTTCACATTATCAGAAATTTTATCGAATTCAACCAATTGAATTCAAAGTTTTGAATACAGAAAATTTTCACATNACATTTCACATTATCAGAAATTTTATCGAATTCAACCAATTGAATTCAAAGTTTTGAATACAGAAAATTTTCACATGCACTGCAATTTATGAATTCGAAAGAAATTGATTTATCATTTCAAATTTTTGAAAGGCTTTTCACATATGTAGCTCTAATTAATAAATGTTGAAGTGACAACTAGAAAATTTTTCGCAAATATTCCAGTTAAAAAAATTGACAACTAAGTTTAGAAACTTTTTTTTCAAAACTCTTTACCAATGCTATGCACGTTATGTTTTAACAATTAGGAGTGCTAGTTAAAAAATTGAATTCAAGAAAACATAGAACATTTCCTAAACGAAAATCTTTGAAAGAATTTGAGTAATTCAATAACTTGAAAGACTGAATGGCCGCGATTTTGACGTACAAGTGACGTCACGCAGCATTCAAGGAATTAAATTCAATATAATATGAGAACATTTGAAGTATTCTTTGATCGTGTGAAACGACCATAAGATGCAGAAATAGCGGAATGCAAGGGTAGGGGGAAACGGGAGTGACCTGAGAAAACCCGCTGCGCAACGGCAATTTCCGCCACCTGTACTACATGGAAAAACCCGCGATGAAGCCGCTCGAATCCAAACATGGATCGCCGGATTGACTTGCGTGTTGACAGATCCATAAACAATTTGTGCCACGATGCTTCAACTGGTCAAGCTTCTGATCCTACAGCCTCCATACCACCTAAGTACGCAGGCCTATGCAAAATAAAACATAACACACTAGCTACAAATTTGATTTCACCCTACTCTCTCCAATACGAGCGCCGTCAGAAAAGGAACATTTCTGTTGAAACAATGTTTGTGGCTGCAGTCCAAGATTTCTCAACTTTGTCAATAAAAAAGAATTCCTTGTCACTAGGCACCTAAGACTTGAATTGTGTAATACTGACCGTGAGTGGATTGGATTTACGAAAGGCAGACCAGATGTGGAGATTCAAATTCCACAAGACTGGCACCTATTTGCGAAAGAATACTACTGATTAAAGGGTTTTTTTTTNCAGATGTGGAGATTCAAATTCCACAAGACTGGCACCTATTTGCGAAAGAATACTACTGATTAAAGGGTTTTTTTTTCATGCTTTGTGATGTGAAGCAGGCCGATTTCCTGTAATATCTTCATTCAATTCAAGACCTTTTGGCANTTTTTTTTTCATGCTTTGTGATGTGAAGCAGGCCGATTTCCTGTAATATCTTCATTCAATTCAAGACCTTTTGGCAAGGCGTTATCTATATGAGAGAAATTACAGGATAAATTGGACGAAAATATCCCAGATAAGTTTAAAAATGACATCGTGTATTATTAGTCTGTTCTACGACACACATGTGGTGGGTAGTTCTGGCGCAGGAACTAGAAACATGGGTTGGGTAGCAATATTCCGAGTCCCGCCAAGCCTAGGGCCACTCACGAGAAGCGCGGGAGGGAAGCTCCAATGGATCTGGTTTTGCAGTGTGGGACGTAACACTTGAGGAAAATGCAAGGCAGGCCGAGCCTCAATTCTACTCCAGTAGCTTTGCATTAAAGAAGATAAATAACCAGCATGATGTTAAAAACCAATATTATGTGATTAATGTGCTTCATTCATATAATAGTGCTTGTCATTTAAAAATAAAGACACAAACCAACACTATCATCACTGTTGACGATGTGACTTTGACAGTTGTGATGATTGGGGTAGGTCAATGTTGGGCACATGCGCAGAAGACGAGTAAGTGGTCTACATCATCTTTAGTCTATGGGCGCAACACCAGTGACAACTACAAGTATTTTATCATTTTAAATACATATAATTAATATTTTAAAAAACTAAATTGAAAATTACAGAAATTTAAAAATATGGTTTTCCATATAAAACATTTAGAGTTATTTTTGTTTAAAGGAAAATTATTTTAAATACGTTCAACCTGAGCCAGACCACGTTTAGAACTGGTAACCAATACATTTGTAAATTACGTATTTACATAAATATGNTACGTTCAACCTGAGCCAGACCACGTTTAGAACTGGTAACCAATACATTTGTAAATTACGTATTTACATAAATATGCAAACATTGCTAGTTAAATACATAAAATTACTGAAATGACGACTGTGACATTAATTAACCGTGATCGCACACGAATATACATAAGTTAAGAAAAAGGTTGGTGCTCGAAAAGAAAAAAAACGGCTTTGCCATAAAAAAAAACAAAGCATTTTCTGAAAAACAGAATAAGAACTGTATAAAACTTAGCAAGTGCCTAAAAATGACACAAGTCTCAATTACTTTCTATACGATAAAGAGATTTTTCACGTACTTGACTTTGAACTAGGTAAAAGGGATGTGAACTCAGTATCCGAGATATTTTATATTATATTACCCTGAAAAACTGCTATTATTTATGCTGTAAAGAATTAACTGTTGAGTCACTGCACTTTAAACGATCAATTACATTTTCCTTTTTAGCATTTAGTAATCGCTTATACCACAAGACAATGTACAGTGGAGTTGCGAGGTTTGGACGGCTTTTAACAACGAGGTCTTGAGAGCAGAAAGACAACGTGCAGTTTCTTCTTCATCAGAAGAGGATATATATTTAAATGAGATTCCTGAACACAAAATTTCAGCACACACATTTTATACATTTTAATGTTAGCATATTTTAATAATGGCATTTTGGCAGTCATGCATGTAATAGGCTATCTAAAGAATACAAGAAACCTACGTATAAATAATTTAGAAACGGGTTAGTGGTCTTAACTGCAGGAAAAATGGCATTAAAGTCTAAAATGTGTAAGTTATATAACATTTAGTAAACCTCCTGAGTCAAACCATTTATCTGATACACAAAATCAAACCTAAATTCGCTCGACCCTCATTTTCTCCCAGTAAACTTGCCATGTATGGAACTATATAAGTGAAAACACAAACGCTTCAATGCATTAAAAATGTTTACTGTCATCATGTGTCAGCGTGTTTTGTGCGATTGAAAGAGGCATGATTTTAGGGGATCATAATATTTGGCGTTTAATCAGAGAAGTTTCTTAGCAGTTAAACGTGTCTCGATAATTTTTATCGGTGTAATTNCTCATAATATTTGGCGTTTAATCAGAGAAGTTTCTTAGCAGTTAAACGTGTCTCGATAATTTTTATCGGTGTAATTTTAAAGTGTAAAAAGCACGGAATTAATTGGCCCAAGCATCGCTTTGGTAAGCTCGAGATACACTGTGTAAACTATAAGAAATTATTCGCAAATTTATCACATCAGTGATTTACAGGGAAAGTGTACACAGATAAAAGACTTATGTTGTTCCAACAGTATTAATGTTACTACTATAGTAATTTATTGTTATCTGTGAACCGTCAGTAACTACTGTTGCTCTTAATGTAATATACTGTTGAGCTATATGTAACATTACGTACTTTTGTGAAAACGTTGACTCCTTACTCTACGTTCAACACTAAGGTGGTGTTTATGGTGCAGCAAAACACACTTTGTGTCGAACTGATGTAAACATTTGTGTTAAAGTTCTATTATTTTTTATTTGCTTTAAAATAAACGATCCGATGTAAAATTAATTTTGTACAATTATTGTTTTGTTACTAAAGGAAATATTACCAAAGGCAAAAATTATAACAACTGGAAGAGGAATCAAACCTGCGCCTCGAAAACTCGATCTTCTCCACTTCACGATTCAAAATGTCCTACCCACTGCTATATTTTAACTTGTTTTATAGCGTTTCATATTGTGGGCATTAAGCTCAATATGACAAACGGCAGTTCTCTTTCGTTTTGTGGAAATACTCTTTGCTTTATAAACATATGCATATTTGGCACACATAAACTGCTTTGAAAGTCTTAAGAGCTGGTCTAAGCTAAATTTAGTTATACTAAGATTTGAAATTTAAATACATGATATCATGTTATTCGCAGATACGGAAAAAAATATCACACGAATCCATGGTCAAAACTAAGTAGAAAACACTCTTACGTGAAATTACATTAGACGCTTCGTTTACGAGAAAAACGCCATGAAGTTCCAAAAACCATTGTCAAACATGTGGTATTCCAATTAAATAAGGGCGAGCTGATGTGGCGATGCTGCAATTACTGTGTCGCAGTAAGACATACGGCAAGGTAAAGAGTCGAACTCAGTAGTGCCAAGGAGGCCATGGAGTTCACACGCAGTGAGTACTGGGACACGTAAATGGCCATGGGTGCATCCGGTGGCCAAGCTCCGTGCATGCTGCATGCATCCAACATGCGAAAAAGTGCAATCCTATGGACAGAGCAAACTTCGAACACTTGGTTTGACGTTTCGAAGTTTTGTATACTGATGATGTACACTGTGCCTAACGTGAAGTTTGGTCATTTTATCTACTTTAATGTGTTTTTGTCGTAAACGAATGCCCTTACGCAATTTTACCAATGAAAATTGTCTACTTAGTTTTGACCATAGATTCGTGTGGTGCAGTCCGTATCAACGAATTACCTGAAATTATGTATATTGCTTTCATTTGATGAGGTTATCGCTGTTCACTAGTATCGGTCATTTTGCAACGTAAAGTCAGTGNATTATGTATATTGCTTTCATTTGATGAGGTTATCGCTGTTCACTAGTATCGGTCATTTTGCAACGTAAAGTCAGTGTAAACATGTGTTGGTTGGAAATTTCCTTAATGACATAGTAACACATAAAATACATATTAAATTTTTCTTGTTATTTTTAGTGTTTTACAACATTTGGTTGCGGTAACACTACCTATTTTATTACCTTTAATACTAAAAAAGTATATTTGCTTTATAGTAACATAAAATATTGTAAATGGTTAACATTATTAATTTTGTCACAATATTATTAGATTTACTACAACATAAACGTTTAAAGAAACGCATTATTAGTAATTTTTTTTGGTTTCAACAACATTAGATTTTTTTTTTTTATATGAGAAAGTTTTTACCTATACTTTTAAGGTACCGTTCCCACGTTTAGTTTGAAAAGAGTCAAATGCGTATGGAAGTTACAATTTTTGTATGTAAGCGATGCTAAACATTCATTAACTTGAAGCCTGGTATATGGTATTGTTTACACACATGTAAACTCGAAAATCGAAAGAGTTAAAACTGATCAAGCGATTTTAACAGCAGATCTGTTGTAACTGCTCCTCCTGAATATATAAAATTCTTCCGATCATTTAAATATTTGGTATTCACAGATTATGCGGTGATTTATACTAATTCCTGGTGAATTGCAATGGCCTGGCAGTAAAACCTCCGCGCATTCCCCTCATTTGGCAAGAGATAACAACTTATTAACAGAATATTTAGTCAAATATGTCAGCTGATTTAAATAACTAAACTAGATTTACTGTAAAGCAGCTGATTATAAATTTTTTACACTGAATTCGAGCTGGCGAAATCTTAAACGTGTACGAGCCAATCGTCAAACAGCTAAGTTGACGAATTGAATGGACTTCCGTGGCAACTCAGGTGCAGAGGCTTTGAGAAGACTCTGTGTTTGAGAGAATAATACTTGGTCTGCATGGTAACGGGGGGCCGCGCTGGTGCAGTGGTGAGACTACGGGCCTCCTACCTAGGCGAACCGGATTAGATTCCCTGCGGGGTTGCTCTCGGATTTTCGCATGCGGGAATCATGCCGGACGATGCAGCTAGTCGGCGGGTTTTCTCGGGATCTCCCGTTTTTTCCACCGTTTCACTCCGGTGCTGCTCCATACTCACTTCACTTCACCCTCATCCGCTCTCAAGACCTCGGTGTTAAGAACCGCCCAAATCTCTTCTCTCACTCACTCTTCACGGTCGTGCCGCCGCCAGGACGCCACTGATAACATGCAACAATGTGTGTCTTAATTTCGAGTACTGGAGACACGAGGCATAGTACTTGATCTGGCACACGGATGGAAGTATGTTGATGTGGCAAGTACTTGTAAATTGGTATTTACCTCAGTGTTATTGTCGACAGTGCTATTTGTTGGCGATAGTGTAAACAAATCTGGTTGTTTCTCTTTTTCTGGGCTTGGATCATGTGTTTAGATCGATGTATCTACGAACTCCTGCATTTACCACGACGTTTTCAAAAATAACATGCTTCTCACACTATAGTAAATGTTTTAAACAGTACCTTTCCTGTATCAGCATGATAATTCTCCTGCCCATCAAACATTTTATGAGTCATGTCAACGCAGGTAAGTGAAGCAAATAGCATCGACGCGTCAGCATCCAGGCCACGGTGAGAATAAAAAAAAACATTGAAACAGTTTTAGTTTGTAAAACATACCACCGAAGGGCAAGCGGGTCTCCCTCCTATCCTGGCAGCACAGTATTCGAGACAATTACGTCACCACGCAAACATATAACTCTCNTAACATGCTTCTCACACTATAGTAAATGTTTTAAACAGTACCTTTCCTGTATCAGCATGATAATTCTCCTGCCCATGAAACATTTTATGAGTCATGTCAACGCAGGTAAGTGAAGCAAATAGCATCGACGCGTCAGCATCCAGGCCACGGTGAGAATAAAAAAAAAACATTGAAACAGTTTTAGTTTGTAAAACATACCACCGAAGTGCAAGCGGGTCTCCCTCCTATCCTGGCAGCACAGTATTCGAGACAATTACGTCACCACGCAAACATATAACTCTCNTGCAAGCGGGTCTCCCTCCTATCCTGGCAGCACAGTATTCGAGACAATTACGTCACCACGCAAACATATAACTCTCGGAAACACCTTGAACAGGGTGTATGTGGATCCACGAACAAGCCCTCAAGATGTAGCTTCAATTTGGCGTTCTGCTCGTCGCTTCTCGTCATAACAATCAGCCTATAGAATGGTACATATAGGTTAGATATATAATGTATTTGAGCGGCTCAATATAACTTGGACCTCCCTCACCAACAGCTTACGGTTAAACTATTTCAAGAGGTAATGAAATTAATGTTCAGTGATTTATATTTATTAAGTTTAGGCAGCATAAACTTCCCTAGTCAAAAATACAGGAATGTAATACATGTCTTTTGTATCGTGGTTTGAAGACAATAAGGCTAGACTCCTTATAAATGGTCAGCTCAAAGTCCTTCCCTGAATCCGAAAGAATATCCTTGGGATGAGATGTAGTGTAGTCTAAGTTCCATATCACTCTACTATTCTCCACGCTGCAAGATGAATGGTAACAAATTCCACCAGCTGTGTACTAGAACATAGTGGAAAGAGAAGGATATTTTTGTACGTTTCACAAAAAATTGTTTGGAAACCAGTTTACAAGATATTTCTTGTAACACAGCAAATAAAATTTTGCATCTTCACAGCACACGGTTTTATGAAACATGCAAAATCGTTTATGTATCTCCATGTTTATAATAATTTAGAGTCTTAATTACTTTCTTGTTAAAATTCAGCTTGAGATTTAAGAATTCCATAGTAACGTGTTGTTTGCTCTAACTACATGTACTGTTAAGAATTACGTGTAAAAATAGGCCCTACAACNGAATTCCATAGTAACGTGTTGTTTGCTCTAACTACATGTACTGTTAAGAATTACGTGTAAAAATAGGCCCTACAACATTTTTTACAGCGTAGCATAAGCCAAAGTGTTAATTTGGTAATACAAGCAAAGGGAGATCTGATATCCTGTCAGTTAGACGGCTTGGTGCTTTTGAAACGAACAGCTTTGGGTATCCGGTCATTTCTGGAAACAGTGTGTATTATTTCACCTACCTACTCTCTGTCTCTGTCTAAAAATTTATAGTTTTTAAATGTCAGCTTTCTCGTTTTAGTTACACAATCAGGTCGATTTATAATAGAGCAAAAAATTTGCTTGAGCAGCAATTATTTTATTATTGTTGAAGAGCACAACTGTACACAGCTTGCTTTTCCATGACATATACCGGTTGTTTTGAATAACGTATTGATTATTTGGTACTCCCTATAAATACGTACATTTGACTAAGGTTTTCGGACATTTTATTGAATTCTGAGCCATTTATAACTTTTCACATGTTATTCGGATTTTTAACCAAACGCAAGCTGTACTTCGTTGCGGAACAAGATGGCGATAGCGAATGGCTGCGTAGAGCTAGGAATACCCATAGGACAACCATAAGGTACACCGATTACCGTCTTCTGCGCATGTACCCATCATTGCCCTACTCCACGCCAGTAAAACTGTAAAATTTACATGGTCAACAGTGATGAACATGTTTTTTTATATCTTGATTTTCAAAAGACAGTCACTTTTATATACAGGCTATTCACTGTAAAAAGAGCACTTTTGAGGTCCTAGTTACTTTTTTCCTATCATACATTTGTATCCTTCCAACAAATTTTTTAATAAATATTGCCACGTAAGTAATAAACACAGCGTGTATGTTTCACCGGACTCAAAAGTTAACGTCTAAGGCAACAATGAAATATATTTATTGACTACTATTCCAAATGAGAGGGCTTCAAAAAGTGTTCACTTTACCGTGAATAGCCTATGATTGAAATACTTTTACCTATAGAAATGTTATATAATTGCATCCAAAATTAGTTACAGGAAGTACAAACACATCTCAAAGCACTTGTTTACAGCGGTTGTCACCCGCGCATATTTTTCCGTAACTATGCAACCCTCACACAAAACTACCCACCTACCATAACATCAATCGTAGCAGAACATCACGCACGCATGATTCGTTGTCCTCAGAACAGTACGCGGTGAACGGGTGTTTTTATCTCAGCAATGCGTTGAGAAACAGCCACTTTTAAAAGAATGCACGTCCGTTTATTGTGTTGAAACATATTATTGCGATGTTTACCGAATACGTTGATACGCGACGACTGCGTCCTTAGAAACACCTTGAGATGGTAGTGTTTTATGCCATTGTCATTCGAGAATTTGCAAAAACTATTGTTTCTCTTCATATGACATAAAATTCCAGTCACCGATTACTGTATTGACGAAAAGGAATCAACGCGCACGTGCTGTGTTGTAGCGATTCTCTATTTTCGCGCTGCTGATTGGTGCAGGCAGACAACGGCGTCGAATGTTCAGCTAACAGACGAGGCGCCGTAACGAGTACGTACACGGCACGGGACTCGGCTTCACAAGAAACACTTATTTGACAGCGGAGGCGATATTTTGTTGGGTGGGACCTGATATGTGCGGGTTGCATAGATACGGACAAATAGGCGCTGGCAACTCACCCGGTAAAACCAGTGCTCTAACCTCTAATCCTATACACGTCGTTTATGATAGTCTTGCGTGCTGAAAAACCGTCCAATTTTGGCTACTGCGCACCTTGGGCGCGCTCTCTACCCCATTCTCCGTCTACGGCAATACCAGGAGATGGCAAGTGGGGACNGGCTACTGCGCACCTTGGGCGCGCTCTCTACCCCATTCTCCGTCTACGGCAATACCAGGAGATGGCAAGTGGGGACGGAGTTGAATCCAACTTTCTTTTGACACTGGGTGGTGTCCATGTTGAGACGGGTAAAAAATACGGATGTGTGGGTGCATTACTGTCACAGTAAGGTGAAAAGCATCCACACGTCTAGTAGAGTTTGCAGATATTTTACTAAATTGGTTGTGTGTGTATCGAACAGCTGCACGAACGGAAGAAGGTACGTATTCCTGTAATTGCGTTTCGCAGGTAAGAGTAAAATATTGAATTTATAAAATGTTTGAGGAGCCGGAAATGTGTCTGTTATGAAGTTAATACAAGTTTATATTTCATTTAGAGGTATTTTTAATCTGAAACCACAATACTCTTCTTAACAAGTAGTATTCGCTTAAGCTATTTTGTATATATATATATTTATAAATAAAAGCTATTGCCACAATTTTTTAATTGTGTTATATACTGTTTTATCATTAACAATACTCTGTTTTATTTATCCCACTAACTGTATCGCTTTAATGTAATTAATTTTAGGGACAAAGTGCTAAGAAAAGAGTAGCCATCTTGCGATATAAATTGTTGAATTTCATGAATGTCTCATATCATGATGCATTTTTACACACCTACTCTTACGTTAAATAGCTGGGCTACGAACAGAGACAAATTTTTAATTGGCCTCAGTCCATGAACAGAAACAATTACGGTAATGTAGTATTTTATGGTATTTGAGCGCCTCATAAAATAGCAACATTTAAATGCCGGTTGAATGAATGCGTTTAACCAATTTAGACCAAATTTGATATGATGAAAATATCAACTACAATTTTAAATAGGCTATTGCAATTACTCTTTTTGTCCACTAGTTAGTAAGATAGCGTCACATGAAATAATAATGTTTTCGTATCGTATCTCTAGAAAAAAAGATCAGATTCATACAACATTTTCCAAGCAATTAATACTACGGTATGCTTTATAAACTGATATGTTTAAAGCAGGCCAGGAGTCTATTTTTTAAATACAATTCAATTTTAACATTTGAAAGTATTAATAAACATTTTTGATTACTCAGATATATCTACGAAACGATATAACTAAGCAATTTGAACTAAAGTTTTATGCTGGCATGTAACTAATACTATGGTTCGTGATGACCCATTTCGCAATAAAAATGGATTTCTCATTTTGAATATGGCGGCCATATAATATTTTAGGTTGATTTAATATATATGTGTACAAATTGTACCCAACTTGATATGCTGAAAGTATCGGCTTCAAGCTTAAAATATTCTAGTGCATTGCTTTTTTTGTCCGCTATCTCGTAAGATAGCGCCACATTAAAAATAATATGGTTTTGTCTTATATTTCAATCAACCAATAAACCGATTCCTACCAAATTTGGTAAACAAAAAATACTATGGCACTCCAAGTAAAATTGCAGGGGACGGACAAAATAATATGAACACCATGCATTATAGTACATTTTGTTGCATGTTGGCAACACTGCTTCCGTGTAAATAANCAAAATAATATGAACACCATGCATTATAGTACATTTTGTTGCATGTTGGCAACACTGCTTCCGTGTAAATAATGCGGTGCGTGTGTATTGAACAGTTTACGTGCCAGGTCTTGTAGGTTATATGTCATTGTATTGTACTCTTTGTTCTGCGACGGTTAAAACAAGCGATCGGTGAAATGTGTGATCTCTTAAACTTCGAAAGAGGGCAAATAGTTGCTGCTCGGTTAGCGGGAGCGTCTGTGACGAAAGTAGCTGAATTGTTTAAAGTTTCACGAGCGACAGTTAGGTGCCATTACTGTCGTATGTGTTTTGTACCATTTTGTAGATCGGCGAAGAGGAATAGCGGGCGAAACCCAAACTTAACTGACAGAGACCGACGAACATTAAAAATAATTGTGGCCAGACAACATAAAACTACCGCAGCAAAAGTGACANAACTGACAGAGACCGACGAACATTAAAAATAATTGTGGCCAGACAACATAAAACTACCGCAGCAAAAGTGACAGCAAAACTCAAAACTCACTTGAGTAATACTGTTTCGACAAAGACAGTACGGTGGGAGCTCCACAAAGCTAACATTCATGGAAGGGCTGCAATTGCGAAACACTTTATAACGGAAGCCAATGCTAAGATGCGAAAGAAGTGGTGCCACGATCATAAAACCTGGACACTTGATGACTCGAAGAATGTGGTATGGTCCGATGAATCATTGTTTACATTGTTTCCTACAAACGGCTGGGTTTATGTATGGAAAACACCAAAATAAGCCTACTATCCGGACTGCCTGCTTCCTACAGTCAAGCATGGGGGAGGTTCCGTTATGATTTGNTTAACTGACAGAGACCGACGAACATTAAAAATAATTGTGGCCAGACAACATAAAACTACCGCAGCAAAAGTGACAGTAAAACTCAAAACTCACTTGAGTAATACTGTTTCGACAAAGACAGTACGGTGGGAGCTNAACTGACAGAGACCGACGAACATTAAAAATAATTGTGGCCAGACAACATAAAACTACCGCAGCAAAAGTGACAGTAAAACTCAAAACTCACTTGAGTAATACTGTTTCGACAAAGACAGTACGGTGGGAGCTCCACAAAGCTAACATTCATGGAAGGGCTGCAATTGCGAAACACTTTATAACGGAAGCCAATGCTAAGCTGCGAAAGAAGTGGTGCCACGATCATAAAACCTGGACACTTGATGACTCGAAGAATGTGGTATGGTCCGATGAATCATTGTTTACATTGTTTCCTACAAACGGCTGGGTTTATGTATGGAAAACCCCAAAATAAGCCTACTATCCGGACTGCCTGCTTCCTACAGTCAAGCATGGGGGAGGTTCCGTTATGATTTGGGCGGCTATATTGTGGTATTCAGCTGGTCCTCTCATTCATATCACTGGCCGGATTTCTGCGAATGAATATCTCGACATCCTCAATGATGAAGTTCTTACCATGACTAGCATATTGCTGCCAAACACTGCCATATTCCAACATGATAATGCGCCCATACACACAGCCAAAAATATTCAGTCTTGGTTAGAGGAGCATCAGAATATAATCAAACAATCGCCAGACCTCAACATAATTTAACCGTTATGGGGAGTTTTAGAGTAGAAAGTGAGGAGCATATTTCCATTTCCAACATCATTGAAGCAATTGGCGTATGTTTTGGTACAAGAATGGGACAACATTCCATTGTAAACTATTCAGACACTCTACGAATCTATTCCGCGAAGAATTGCAGCACAAGATTTTCGTTTACCACCGCCAACACCTTATTAATAAATAAATATTGTGTATGTGTCAGGTGTTCATATTATATTGTCCATCCCCTGTATATGTTTTAATTTGGTCAAACACGCTTATTTTCGAGGCGGCCATTTGAAATTTTTTTTTACTACAGTACTACCGTACATATAAGAAACCATGTAGCCAAGTCTGACCAAACTTTGTATGCTGACAGTAGTCTATTTTACAACTATCCAATGTGTCTACTCAGAACATATTTTTCCACCATTTTGTAAGATAGAGCCACTTTTATAGCATATTTCAGGAAACAATCAACGGATTTCCGCCAAAGTTAAGTAAACAAGTATTTCTACGTTAGGGAATGTAAACTGGCGTGTTTCAAGTGGGCCAGACATATTTTTGCCAAATAATAGCAATGTAATATTTTATTTTAAGACACGTCCATTTTATCTCAGTTCTAGAATATGGTCTNATTTTTGCCAAATAATAGCAATGTAATATTTTATTTTAAGACACGTCCATTTTATCTCAGTTCTAGAATATGGTCTAATTCAACAAATTTACTCGCATACGTATGTAGATGTAATTCAGATAATAAGTTATACTTTAAACTTATTGTTTCTAATAGTTATGAATAACCTTCGATGCTAGTTTTTTCGCANATTCAGATAATAAGTTATACTTTAAACTTATTGTTTCTAATAGTTATGAATAACCTTCGATGCTAGTTTTTTCGCATATTGCTGAATCATTTGTTTCCATTAATTCCTACAAAATTTTTGATATTTCAAATTTTTTTACCGCAAGTAGCATGATTAGTAAGAAGTAACAAAATTAATTTTTTTTTTATAAATAAATATGTATATATTTTAATTATTCCCGTTGAATATATTTAAATATCTTATAAATTTAATTAATTGTTACGTAATACGATAAATATTTGCATACATTTATTTAATGGTGTACGTATTTTTGTTTATTTGTGATGGCTTTACACATGTATAACATGCCAAAAATCTTTTAAATATATAGCATTATTTTTACGATATTAACCGAAGAATTAAACATGACCACGAAATAAACAATTACTTTTGATTTTGATACATATTTTAGAAAATTCTTTTTTACTGTCTGTATAGCTACACCAACATCATAAATGTATTTATTTTATTAGTGTCAAAATTACGAAGAATAAATTCCCCATTGTCCTATAGAATATTCCTGCTTGTCCTCGAAGCCTGTGATGTATTTGCATTGACCACATAGCCGCCGATGGCCGACTCTTGCTCTCAGAGATGCGCATAATAATCTCATTGTGGTGAGAGGCTCGTCCATTTATTGCATCAACCAATCATGCATATTTGGTTTTTATACTAACCTTATGTGTGCAGTACGCTGGTATCTGTACTACTTCCAACATCTAGAGTTCTCGACAGTCATCGCAGTCATGTTCGAACTTAAGTCCTTGCACGTGTGGCAACATGTAGATGACTAATTGTATTTTTAAAATATTTTTACAGTATGATTTTCATTAAAACTTATGTGATTTAAATGACTTTTTTGTGTCAAACAAGAAGTATAAATATATCTTATCAAGCAACTTTTATTGCATATTACTAAATCTGCCATACAATTGATTTAACTTTAATTATAGTGGACTTTAGTCAGCGATCTGCGTTGAATTTATAAAATTTTATCTCAAAATATTATTATGTAAACTTCAAGAAAATTTTGGTTTCAAAAAAGACAAAAATAACACAAAATAATTTAAATTACTTACCATTTGAAAAGAAAATAACAGACTTTAAAAAATATTTAAATTTCCTTATCTGTATGCATTTTGAGGACTTTACGGCAAAACAGTTGTCTGGCAAGGAAATTATAGTGTTCCATTTCATCAGAAAGACCGTCGTCCATAGTAAGGCCGGGAAAACGATGGCTTCACATTACACGTAACATGAATTACGCTACATTTTCACGTTTCCGTAAAATCCTGTCTTTTTCTGGCGCTTTATTAGAATGCTTCACGTAAGCATTTAAACTTTGTATACTGAATAAAATGTCGAGAATAAATGTCGGTGCTTTGCAAATTAAAAGCTCCGAAAATTCGAATTTTTGTAATTTTAGTTTTATTTGCTTCTAACGTGATTGTAATTTTACGGCAGTATGGCCACTTTTGATGCTCTGTTATAGTTTTCCCAAACTAATAATTATATGTACTATTTTCTAGGCCAGAAAATGTTAAGACTTACGTGACATCAGTTGCCTGAGAGAAAAAAGATACTGTCCTTCCCAACTTTTACACTGTAACTATCTTAGTACACTGTAAAATAATGGAGTATTTACAGGTGCAAACACTTTAGTTACGATCAGGATAAGAAATTACTGGGAAATACAAGCATAAAACATTTCATTTTATGTTGCAAATAAAAAAAATACAAGTGTTGTTATTTTTTAAGATTAAATAAAATAAAGGAATTAAGTTTCTCACTTACTTTTCCGGAACATAATTATTATTTCCTGACCAGTTTTATAACAAATCTTACAGTTATTTCAATAAATATTAAATAAAAATATGAGAATATTTATATTTACCAGAAATATTCAGTATTAAAACACTAACATACTGTTATAGGCATACGAGTAATTCATTATACACCCAAAATTCGTAATATGTAATCTGCCTAGTGCCAAATAAACCATAAAAAGGACATCTTATATCAAGTTAACAACAGCTGGAACACCGAACTTATATAGACCTGGTATGATAGTCCCAAATTTCGAAACATAACGCTGTTACACACGGAAGTCTTGTGTTATGTTGACAACCGTTTTAGCGGCTGAAGGTGCAGCTTATGTCCAAGTTTTGGTATTCGATAAGTAAATTATAGATATACAGAACAAAAAGTATTTTTTTAATAAATTCTCTAGGGGTTGGAGACCGGCGATTGTTTCCAAATAACAGATTTTACTTTCGTTTATCAGCGTTTCGGAAAGTGTTTTTTTTTTCAGCTATTAAGTCAGTGAAACTATTTCTTATAACAGCAGAAAACGCTTCGATGCACTTATTATTTATCAAGATTAAAACTGTTACTCCATAAAATAATTTTATCCTTAACATTTCATATAGTATCAGAAGACAGTAAATATAAATAGTCTTTATAAAATTAGGTGGTATACCAACATGCAATATGAAAAAATATTTCTGAGTGTCCAGTTAACTCCATAAGGTAGCATAGTAAGTATAAATATGCCCAAGCATGCTAATATTTTGCTATTTACTGAGGTAGAAGCATGTTGAGGCAACAAGAGTCACGATTTTACGCGACTCTGGCACAACTATCCAGAAACTTACTACGGTAATACCATTCCTTAAAGCCGTCCAACCAAGAGGCTTACCGTCCTTCATCCGTAAATCGACTAGTGCTTGGGTTACGTAACCAAAGTTATCTTATGTTACGTCTGTCGTCCTTGCTAAGGCCGGGGTTACGATCGCTTCTCGTTATTCGTAACACGCAACGCTTTCATGTGCACGTAAAACGCGGTAATTTATGGGTGTTATATTAGGATGCTTCCCGTAAGCACGTTAATTTTGTGTACTGAATAAAAATGTTGGGAATAAGTGCTGTTGCTTTTCAGATTGAAAACTCTGAAAATTCGAGTTATACAGGCATATTTGTGTTTTAACGTTGGTGTGGCCAGAAAAGGTTGTGAAAGTATGAAGTTCATGATTTAAACTATATTTGAGAACAACTAGAATATTGTCCTAGCCTCCGGAACGAAATGTCCCTGGGAGATGTAGACGTGCTTTTCGGGTAGCCCATATGGGAATAAATCTTATGTCATAAACATTGATCTGCTTGAGAAAATTAAATTGTATTCCAAGAAGTACTAAAAGTTTTAAATTATAGAGTAAACATTCTGCATTTTATATAACCATTGTTGCACTTCTGATAAATTATATTAATGAATAGTTAACCAAGTATGGCAATATAAAATACCTTAAATATTTTCATATTTAAAGTAGTAATTATAGCCTAACTTTTATTTCTCTTACGTTGACATTTTCCGGAGAAAATTAAGCTAGTTATTATTTTTGTTAAAAACGTGAGCAGGTGACATCCCGAAAATAAAAACACAATCATGAAAAGCAAAAATAACACAAAATCACCCCTACTGGGATTGGCCTGCGAGATCACGTGGTGCCGAGTCACGTATCACGCTATCACGGAAATGATTGGCATTGACAAGATTTTCCTTAAGTGAACATGCACGCGAAGTGATCTTAATAGGTATCATTGAAATACACCAATCAATATGTAACCGGCTTACATGAACGTGCTACTTGTAACGTGTTACGTGAAACGTGAAGTGATCGTAATCCTAGTCTAAGAGCAGCTTAGATGTCGAAGACGTGTTACATCATGGCAGCTGCAATTTCACGCAAGACAGTGGTAGTGACTTAATCCATGATCGGGGTGTAATTCCCGAATTCTCCCGTTATACCTGTTCAAGGAAATTTATAGACATTCCTTATATCCCACTTTTCAAATATATGTATATTTATGTATCGACAAAATCTTGTCCGTTCCTAATGTTAACCGCTGGTTGTTAGATTTAATTATATGGTGGTTTTAAATTGGCATTGTTTTTTTACACATTTTTATAACTACCGATGGTTAGTTTTGAAAGTGACAGGTTTCTGTGAAACCAGCCAAAAGTAAGGGCCCTAGACCTTTTAGTCTTTATATGCTCCATTGAACGGGCCGTCTTGAACTTGACAAGTTGTGAATATATAGTTTGGAGATGGGCGGGGAAAGCCAAGCCCACCCGAAGCCGTAAAACCATTTAAAATGTATATTTTCTGATGTGCTGTAAAACAGAGCCCAAAAATCTTCTAAGACTTAAAAATATTCTTATTTTGGTTTACTGAAATATTATTTCAACCAAATACATATGTGCGTGTATGTATGTTTATATAATACATGTGTGTGTGTGTGAATACACACACTAACGCGCGCTACTAATTGCAACTCAGTCTTACCTATATTAAACCTGTCACACAGCACCTTCACCGTTATGGAATGTTGTAGTTCGCTATTTCTTACTCGAAGAGTAATTCGCATTTTAAGTTCTTGATTTTTTGTTCCTCTTACCCTACCATTATCTCGTCATTATCTTATGTTTACGATCGTTATTATATAAGTGTATTCATTATCAATCGTTATTCATTATTACTCATTCATTCTCATTCCATCATTGTTTATTCTTAATCAAAGATAAGCCAAAATTTGGTTTCCTTCTTATTTTATTGTAAACGTTACAGCCATTTTATCACACATCAATGTTTCAGTTCTCGTTCGAACGAAATTGTATTTACTCTTATTCATTATTTGTAAAATATTTCCGAAATCTTATAAAGTAATGGGTAGTTAGAGTCATTGTCATAATTTTTTGTAATTCAGCTTACTTAAATAATGATGCTAAAATATATTTACCAAACGTACATTCTGTTTGTGTGATAATTACCGAATGCGTATTGAATAATTTATAATCATAATGAATACTGAAATGCTCCTACATTCGTCCAACCTTTACTACCTGTACCCTTACTTAAATGGAGAGGCCATTTTTCTTTGTATTCATACGTATCGTTTTGGAAAGGTTCAAACACAATTCAATGACCTATGTTAAAAACACGATAAAAATATATGTGCAAAGCTTTCTCTAAAGTAAAGAGAAACATTACTTTAAGTCAGTTTTCTTCACAGTAACATAACCTTGGTATATTTCTAAGGGAAGTATAAAGAAACTTAGGTTAACTGTTATTGAATATTTTATTTATACAATTTTGTTCTCAAGCAATATTATATTTCTTATTAGCAAAGAAATAATTTATTTTGGCTTGATTTATTTATAGTAAAGAAATATTGCTTATACCAAAGGAAATGTTTAAGTGATATAAAAATTTTGGATTCGTACACTGTGGATTTTAGTAAGTAACCAAACTTACTAAATGCTAACTTACCAAAACACTAATTCTGTTTTGACCTTCAAAACATAGTAACTGACTTTACCAGAAAAAAATACTGCTTAACTATTATTGTAATAACAATGCTAGGTGATTACCATTAATATACAGATAAAATAAAAATTTTGTTTCAGTAAAACAGTTGCTTTGTGGCAACAATTCATGTATTGCAGCAAAGAAAGTGTGCTTTAGTGGCGTTTACCACGAAACAATAAGTTAATTTATATTTGTAACACATACTGTTTAACTTGTAGACATAATCTATGACATCATCGTCAAATACATTTTTTTTCTGTCCCATGGATTTGGAACAATAAAATGTCAAATAAATTTTTTTTTTTGCAATGTACAAATAAAATAAACCAAACTATTTGCAGAGAATTTAACAATGTCAACTGAACGGGTTTGTTTTAATTCATTTACGTTATGCTCAGAAAAATTAATTTTATAAAAATTAAAGGGCAGACACAAATAAAGATATGCAAATATTTTCTTTTTTTTTACAAGTTTTTAAAATTGTAAAAACATTTCCTTGTAAGATTTTATAGATTTCTTGTATTATATCGTAGCATATTCTTTTTGTGTGAATGATCTTATTTCCGTTGCTAAGTTTGTTTCCGTTATTTGTACATTTCTATTAAAGTAAAATTGAGAATTTGACATATATTTATGCAAAAAAAAATATGTGCTCAAAAATTTAAATTCTGAAAGATGAACAGTAAGCGGTATAAATATAAAATAACACATTATTTTCGTGGCTAATGGTCTTTAAGTGTAATTATTAAAAATACGTACAAATACTGTTTTCTCTCGTTTTCAGACACGTTCTCCTTGCTGTCTAGACTCTTACTACACGCAAAGGAACGGGAATTTCCGCCCTCAGCAAGGTAATGTAGCAATAATTGATAGCTGCTTTATAAAAACTGGCTGAATAGTACGTTACATGCGCGTACGAAAACAATCGCAGTACCACCCAGAGTTTCGATCTATGGGCTAACTTTCCGAACAGAATTACTTGTACACATATAAAAATCTATTATGTCAACAGTATTATATTGTTACTACTACGTAATATTTTGTTATATGTGAGCCATCAGTAACTAGTCTTGCTATTAATGTGATATGCTGTTAAGCTTTAAATGTAAATGTAACATTAAGTACTTTTGTAACAACGTTACTGCCTTACTAATCTGTCAGCATTAAGGTGGTGTTTATCTTTTGGCAAAATAAATTTTGTATTGAATAGATGTTAACATTTGCGTTAAAAATGTTCTTGGATTTTATTTGCTTTCAAAAAATTCCCGTGTAAAGCAAATTAAGTACAATTATTTTGTCACACAAATAAATGTTACCAATGAAGAAAACAATGATATCCGGGAGCTGAATCGGATTCGCGCTTTTAGAGCTTGACATTCTCCGTTTGAAGAAACGTAATGGCCTACCAACTGCTCTATTGTAACATGTCTGAATATGTTCGAAATTGTGGTTGTGGATGTCCAGAACAATATAACGACAAACTTCAGTTCTCTTTCAATATGTAAAAATACTCTACGCTCTAGAAATATATGCATATGTGGCACACGTAAACTGCTTTGCAAGGCTTGAGAGCTTGTCTTAACTATATTTAGTTCACATACTATGTTTTAAAATTTAAATATAGCGGTTTCATTGTGCAAGATATCTCTGGTCATTAGTATCCGCCATTTTTTAACGTCAAGTCAGTATAAACTGGTACTGGCAGTAGATTAGTACTTTAATGTATGTATTGTTTTTCCTTTTACTATTAGCGTAATACAACATTTGATGTGGAAACCTTAACTAGAGACTTTATTAACACTAACACTTCAACAGAATATTTTCATAATAGTCATATAAGACTTTGTAAATGGTTAATCTTATTAACTACGTCACAACAGTAATAATTTTACTACAACATAAACGTTCGAAAAAACGTATCATTAGTAAATTTATTGTTGCAACAACAAATGCCTTTTTTTTCTGTGTATGGGGGAAAAATATATTCTTAAAGAAAATCGGGTTTATGTAATTGTTTGTTTAGGACAACAATGCTTCTTTTATATGTTTATAATAGTATGTGTTTATCATAAGTTTTTGTTTCAGGCTCTTTTATTAAAACATTAACTGTTAATTCATTTAACATTCTTGGCGTAGAAAAACATTGCCTTTAAATGAAGCATTTGTCATTTCTGTAATGGTTAAGGACCGTGTGTTGGTGTACGCTAATGCCAAAAAAAAAAATTATGAATAGCGTACCTACTCTAAAGAATTGTAATAAAAGACACTCTTAGCATTTTAGAAAATAATTTTATAAAATAATAATAAATCTATTGCATATCCGTAAGTTTGCTTTAGATCATAATTAGGTACGCCACTTAAATTCCGTAAATTTAGGAACAAATACGATCAATTTACGTTTGACATCGAAGACATCAGGCAATAAGTAATTGTAGGACAAGTGTCTTTGAAAATAAATGACAGTTTCACTCAAAATATTAAGAAAATTGGTTATTTACGACGACAAAACTGAAATGTTTAAATAATGTATTCAACCGAGGGAAATTATATTATGGTAAAAAGTATTTACTTTGTTTTACAGTTATTTGATAATAACAAGAGTAACTGTTATCAGATTGTAGTATATTAAATTTATGTTCAATGAAACTACGGCCGAAAAGTCAAAAACAGAAAAAAACATTTTTATCCATGCAATTTGTCTGCTTTATAGGCACAGCTTCGAGCCAGGATGAATCACTGTTTTAACGAATTATATCTGAGTTGAATGTTATTTTCAATGCAAATGTAACACTTGTCAAAACTTCGTGGACAGGTCTCTCACGCTCTAACTCCAGAGGAACTATGTGAGTCTGTGGCCACTCGTTTCTCTATGTGCACGGGTAAGAGTACACAGGAGAAAACATTTTTCCTCAGTTTACAGTTTAGTTTGCAAGAAGAATTGCAAACCGGAATATATAATTGCTCACCACGTCTTTGCTGCCAGCGGTGTGAGAATCGGGTCTCTGCATTCTGCAGTCAAATAAAATTAATAATTTATCTGGAGCATTGACCAGTTGCCAGTAGATATTAAAAGTTTTCTTTATACATTTTCGTTTTGTGGTGATATTAATTTTCTTTATTGGAAACAAAACAAAATCCTCGAGCTTGTTCGTTTGCAGTAATGAAATGTTACTGTTCATCAAAGGAAAGGGTTAAGTAGCGTTTATTTATTTCATTACAGTTTTTAGTACGTAACGAAAATGCTAAGTTACCAAACAAATGTCTTAGATAATCGACATAATGTTTTAACATTCAAAATAAAATAACTGAATTGATTACAAAGGACACTGTTAAAAATTTTTTAGCCACAATACTACGCTATCATTGCCATTAATGTAAAGTTCGAATAAAAATAGGCTTTAGCAAACCTACTTTCCAATGGTTCAGATTTAACGATATTATTTTTTTTTGCTGTAACAAGACACGTTTTTCAGAATTTTTTTTCCTTCATATTTCAATAATACAAATTAGAGACGAAGATAGAAAACAAACTAGCATTCTGACAAGAAAAATTTCATAAGTTCTATTCGTAAGTAGACACCGTTAAAAAATACAGAAACGTTTTTTTTAAATGACAACTATATGACTGAAGCTCTGCTCTCTATTTGAGGGTGTGGACGGACGTCTTCCTAGACGTTGTGTTCGTCTGAATGGTCGTGAATCCATCGCTTCATTTAGGCAGATGTCGCATACGTCTGTGATATGCCTCACTTCGTGACACCACAGTGACAACACACTGGTTTACAACTGTACGGACGGAGACTTAGTTTCAATCCCAGCACCAGCCATCCTGCACTGAGAAAAATATTTTGTTGAATTTAAATACATTTCTTTGGCGCAATCAAATTAATTTTTTTTAGGGGCAATAAAATGCGTAATTTTTTTGCTAAAAATCATTATATTTTTTATTCTTTTTTTGGTTTCCCCAAATGTGAAAGATTTTGTTGGTGCAACTAATTATTTATGTGTCAGTGCGCACATAACGGTTTTGGCTATTACAAAAAATTTTGAAATAGTGCTGAGGTTCGAAACTGGAACACAAGTATTCGAACTCAATGTCGTTACATCTTCAAACAAAGTGTCTTTCAGCGAATCAAATGTGTGTTTTGCTTTTCAATATTTATAATTTCTAGTTCTCGATATTTATGGTGTATATTTTAAACTACAGATCCTAATTTTTGTTTAAATTTTTTATTTTGGCTTTTCGTTGCATTATTAAGCATCAATAAATCAAACACCAAACACTGTTATTATTCTAATCTACATTGGAATTATTGAAAAATTCTTGAGCTGTATATTTAAAGAAGGCAATTAAATGACCAGTTCACTTAACGGCCAACCAAATAAATGGCGGCACTACACAAAGCTGATTTTGTTGCNGAAGGCAATTAAATGACCAGTTCACTTAACGGCCAACCAAATAAATGGCGGCACTACACAAAGCTGATTTTGTTGCCACAAAAAATTCTACAAATACAGACATATCAGATTGTTACACCTAACCGAATGCTTATTCACTCCTAACAAAATACTCATTTGACTCTACCACGATATTTATAATGTCTACGATAACCAAACGGATGTGTTGAACATTACTTGCAAAATGGTTAACATTACTAAATTCATTTATACGGTGCTGGACGAACCAAATTCGTGTTCGGCTTAACAAATGGTTTTTACGTATTTTATTTAGTTCAAGAACAGCGAATGTTGTTCAGTGTAAACTAATACTTTTCAAATAAATTGATTTGTTATCTAAAAATCCTCCTTACAGTTTACCGATATCACACCGAGCGAATGCCCAGGGGTGTAGCCAGGAATTGTTAGTGGGAGGGAGGCGGGCAGTGTTTAATAATGGGATAGTTTAGCTTACACACTCACCGTGATGCTTTGTAGTAGATTTAGAACAAAAAGCCTCAACAATTGTCTTAAATTTCTTTACTTTAACTTAAAATGCTTAGATAAATCGACCAAAATCGCCAGTTATAAAAAAACACATTAAAAGTTTGCAATGTGCCCTTTTTTTTAGTATAAATTGAGATTATTTTATTTATTTGAACTTTATGGGGGGGGGGTGGGGGGGGGGAACTGCCCCCTGTATCCCCTGGCTGCGCCTATGTGCCCAGATTCTTATTCACGACATAAGCGTCTGTAGACTATCGTAGCCCAAACTACTGCTCATGTGCGTGTAAAAACGTCTCACATTTTCACGAACCATCCTACGTTAGTTTAAAATGCGAATTCACTCATTAAACTTGCGTGGTTTGTATATGCTATTTTAAACTGTATAAAATGCGCATTCGTCAACTATCCTACGTCAGCTTACAGGTGTCCCGCACTGTAACAAATCAGCAGAGAAGTGACAACAGAACATTTTCGTGATCGGTTTTTCACGGCAGGAGGAACCAAACTTCTGTTCCAGCAAAAGGACGTCGCGTGGGTTCATTACAGTTCTATTTCTCGCGAGAATAATACGAATATTGCTGAAGTGATTCCGTTATGTAGGAAGAACAAGTGCTCCACCGTAGCGACTGTATTCATTTTCGCAGATATCAATCACAGACAGGAACAAAACTAACAGATCTGTTGCAGTTTCTATCTACGTTAACAATATTTAGAACGTATAAACGACCAAAGTGATTGCTGTCCGTATATTGACAGTATACTGTAGATGGATTGTGGGCACATAAATTCGGTTCCCACAACTATATTTTTTTTCTCAGTACGTTAGGTTGGGGTTACGTGTATATAAACTGACTGGCGGAAGCGAGCACACTGCAGTAATTATATCTGCCCAGAAACCACGGCCTCGGTGGTCTGTAGACAGTCGTCTTAAGACCGCCATGTGCGCTTCTTTCCGCAGTTCCTGGATATCCGAGCGCCAGTTCCGTACCCTAATGGATAACTTAGCTGCTAGGCACCAAACAATTCATTATTTTATATTTATACGAAACGCGTTGCAACTTGCAGACTTTACATGTAAGTACTCTTTACTTGCCAAAAAAATTGGGATCGCATAGTTTTGCATTATGGCTTTTAAATAAACAAAATAATTGACAGAATATTTGACAAAGGCGACTGAAAGAGTATGAATAAGTTCATTTAAAGCTATGCTTAGCAAAACTTATTTTACAAAAAAAAAAAATCTACAAAAATATTTATATTATGAGCAAATTTTAAAATCTGCGAAAACATTTAATTGCGTGATTTTTAAGATTTCTTAATGAAAATCGTGGTAACTTATTTCAATACGAACGATTTTATTTCGGTTATTGAGATAGGTTTTACTATGCGTACATCCTGAGAACACTAAAATGGTATTTTTGGCAGGCAATTGTGTCAGAAATATGCCTTCATTTTTATTATATGATGAAATAGTAGTTGTAATAAATGTCTGCAAATTAAACAGCAGTTCATACTTATATAAAATATTGAATTTTTATGTGTTTAATACCCTTAAGCCACACTTACGTACTTCCATGCTATGAATTAATAACTGAAAACAAAGGATTATTGAAGCATCTTGTCCTAAGAGATTCCACTTTCCAATCCCCGGAAAAATGTGCACGGTGAAATTTTTTTCATGTAAGTCTATGTTAGTTCATTATACACGCCGTTCTACCATATGCTTTCCGACGTGAAGTTGTGGCTAAAAATATCAATCAAAATGTTGCAAAATTTTGAATTCTTGCGTCTGTTTTACTGATAGAATGTCTGTTAGACTTACACAGAGAAAAATTTTACTGGGATGTCACCCTTCCAAAACTTTTGCTGTTACAGAAAATTTATTTTTAGAGGTCACAAACGTTCTGCGGTGAGAGCAAGTGACTTTAGTGTACACCAAAATAATTGGTTAGGTGATTACTAAAAACTATTTTGTGGCTGCCCCATAACATATTTTTTTCCAGAATAAGGGGTCGAATCATCAGTTTGTTTTAAGAAACAGCAAGGTTCATCTGGCAATTGGCAATTCACTACTTAACTTAAGGAGAGTTATCCTTAGGTGTTTTTGGTCTTGGATTAAAAGATGAGTTGGAAAAATTTATAAATCTTCTCAGTAATGTTCGTGCTAATATATAAAGCAATATATTTTTTTCAATTACAAAACGCAATGAAACTTGAATAATTCAACTGTTAAGACGACGCAATATAATTTTATTAATTAATATGATATTGCACTTATAAAAATATTTCTTAAGCTCACTTTTATTTTTAAAGCGTGGCTAATGATCTTGTCCGTGCCTCTGCGTATTGTGTTTGTATATGTTACTAATAACACTGTTCGGATTTCGGTGAAATTCAAATATATTTTGAATTAATTATTTTTGTATGAACCGATCGATAAACACTATCTTTTTTCTTTGCAATAGAATTGCATTACTCCAAAAATACTGTAGACGATCAAGAACCCTCTACTTAAATTCGTTGCCTTTTTATTCTCCCCACTAACCACACACAATAGTATTTGTTGTTTAAATTCGTATGGCCAATTCTTTAAAATGCAGAAATTTAGTTGACCCGTTATTCTGAAAGATTCAAATGTAATTTTTATAGAGTGTTCTATACCAATTCGAATAAAACATACATTTCTTTAAAGTTGTTTGACAAATGCTTGCAATTTTCTAGGACATTTAATTTAACGGTAAGACATAATTCCAAGAAAATTTCATGTTTTAATTTTCTTCAAAATCTAAAGAATTAAATTATTTATTATTTGAAGTATGTGTCCGATTTTCATTTAAATCGTTTCTTAAAATATAATCTTAAATAGATTTAAGAAATTCGGTGTTGACATTTTTCGAACACACTCTGAATAAAAATGAGATTTGGTAAAAGAAAATTTTGCAGGCATTGGAACTTAACTGGAGGCATAAATAGAAAAATTAGTTGTTGATTAAATAACTTGCATTAGATAAAAATATGGATTCTGCAGTAATTAATTTTTATGATACCCTACAATAATTTCTTTAAAAATTTGGTCGAATTCCTGATATATTTACGCTATTACATTTAATATATGGCGTCAGCATAACCACTGCTTTTAGCAAACTCATATAATATTTGGTATTACTATGATTTGATTAGTTTTGGGAGTAAATATACTTTTCGGTCAATTTTTGTGGTCAACACTGGCAGTTCTCTTAGAACCTAAGTAAGTGTTTAATGTAATAGCTTTAGATTATCCTCACATACATAATTTTTTACGCGCAAGTGTCTAAGTTTCGGTTTCTTATAACAGCTGTTCAATATAGTTTCCGTTGTTGGTGAAAATTATAAGAACAGTGTGACCTAAATTACCGCAGAACAATATCTGAAGTCTGGAAGTTTCGAAAAAATGTTTAGGCAAACCAAGTGCTGTGACTTGGGCGGTTCTTAACAACGAGATCATGAAAGCCTATGAGGGCGAAGCAAGGTGAGTATGGAACAACGCCGGAATGCAAGGGCGGGGGATACGGGAGATCCCCGAAAAAAACCCGCTGACCAGCGGCATCGTCCGGCATAATTCCCGCATGCGAGAATCCGGGAGCGAACCCGACGAGGTGGGAGGCGAGTAGTCTGACTACTACACCCCCGCGGCCCCAGGAAAACAAAGAAAGGGCAATGCTTTGTAGCAGGTTTTCCAACTTCACCAGCACTGACCTGTCCCAAGTAATAGATTTCTATCCAGCTATTTATTACGCCATTAATATGTACATTTTATTGCAGTGCAAGATATTTTGACGAAGGAATGCAAAGTTGGCAAAATCCTTTGCCAAGTTTTACCTTTCTTGGTTGTTTTATACTGGTGTTAAATATCTTGACACTTCAATCAACGTATTTTACGTTAAATGATATCTCAAGCTCTCTTTAACGTAAGTTGTTAAATTTACAGATATGAAATAAGGGTGTGGGTAATTTCTCGACATTTTGTTGATAAATGCGTTCTTTGGTCAAAATTATGCCCTCTAACTATATTTTGGTAATAGCGAGAGAAACCTACAGAGTTTCAAATAAGTCATCGAGGTTAATTAAAAAGGTATGCTAGTTGAATCATACAGCATAAGATTTAAATTACCTAATAATATCAGTGTCTGAGAAAAGAAAATATTTTACGTGTGTGTGTGTTTATGTGTATATATATGTTTATATATAAACTTAATTTTTTAAGTACCTGTGAACTAGCAAAAAGCAAAATTTGTGCCTCACTGACAGAATTTAAAAACCAATTTCCAACAGCCGTTTAGTACAGGTCTCAGTGGCGTGTGTGTGGTTTTAAATAATTAAAGTACCCGACTTTTTAAATGTAATATATCACAAAAGGCGTATTATAATATTGCGTATTTACTTTCTTTGATTTGGTGTGATTTTTAAATTCGCCGTTTGAAAATGAAAGGCAGGAAGCAGCAAAAATATCAACTGTAAATGTTATTTTAATTATCAGAAAAAGAAACGGCGCTCAGTGACCAGGCAATTTATCTTCAGTACTCCAGAGTCAGGGATTAGTGTTTATAAATTACTGGACACATGATCAATTAACTAAACCAGTCTGTAAATACTTTTGAAAATGTGCATAATTCCGGACAGTGTTCAGAATGGATGTGCATTATACGGCAGATTTTGTTACATAATAAATAAAGTTATCAGTTTCTTTGGCAACCAGTCACATGATTCCTGGTGCGTCATAGATTTAAAACAAAACCAACACACGCTCATCTGGGAAACTTATATCTTCTGGCTCAGTTGTCGTGAAATATATAAATATTTATATTATTCCTTTGTTACAATATATGTATATATCAGTCACGTAGTGAAATATGTCACATACTACATAATCATTTTGTCTGGCAATAGACGACATTTGATTTTGGTAATGTATATATGAACTAATTACTAACGAATTTTAAAAATGTAAGAAAGGAAAAACGTATGTAATGGAATTAAATTTTAAATTCACGGACACAAAAAATTGCACGAGACACGAAAACGTTTCTTAAAATGTTTAAAAAGAAATGGATGTTGTTTTTAAGAAACCAATTTATTTTGATTTCTCTCGGAGTACGTATTAATTCTCTGGGGTTTAGTAGTGTTAATTGTATCCCTTTTAATATATTAGTACTACATTCATTTCTAAATTATACTTCATTTGAATGACATTTTATTAAAGAATCATTACATATTTACTCACCAAATTTTTCAAAAGTCCTTATACTAGGTTATTTCGTAAAATTGTAAGAATTAATGCTCTCACTAAATAAAAATGTATGTTTATATATTATGTACAACAGGCCATGGTAAAATATAACATATTTTAAAAGTGTTTACCATAAACGAAATTATAAAAATTAAAACTTTCATCATATTACTTATGATATAAGAAGAATTGACTTTATAAAACTTGTTTGCAAATTGTCGTCTGGCTTTTTTACATATAGCTTATAGCTCATACTAATAGCGTGTTTTTCCAAATTTTATTTCAGGTTCTGAAACGTATGGTCATGAAATTTAATTTTGATAAAATCTGTAAAAAAAGAAGCACAAGTATTTTAGTAGCTTACTTCTGTGTGGCAATGTTATTGGGAAATATAGTTCAAGTTAAAAGGGAATCTGGGTACGAATAATAGGTTAATGCACATTGGTGTGTGTATTGATGAGTTATGTTTGGTTTATGTTTTATCTCACGATTATAATTTTGACGAAAAATCAGGGACTTCCATAAGCAGCAATTTAATCTTACATCATTATATTACTAAAACTCGGTATTATACAATGAAAGGAATGTAATACTTTATTAAAACTAACTACATCTTATTGTCAACTTAGTAACATTGTTGTTTAGCATACAGCATTTTCTTTTAATCAGTCCATTAAAATGTGCACTGAATATAGTCAGGTTGAGTTCTTAGAGCTAATTTGGAATCATTTACTTCAGGCAAATGCAAAAGAACATTATTTCAACCGATAAGTAAGCTACAGTATCTTCGTTCGTACATGTAGATATATACATTTTTATGTGTATAATGTTCTTTACATATTAATTAGCAACACCACACTGATTTAAAACCTAATATTCGTATAAAACGATAACTCGAAAAATAATTTATGTTATAAATGTAATAATTAATAGAAATAAAAAAATATTTTACGTAGATCATAAAGGAATTTTGTTCTAAACATTTACGTCTAGAACTTTTGCTTTGATGTTTTAAGTCAGCCTCCAGACGATTTGGCCTAGTAAGGACATTGTTAGTGTTTTCATTTCGAAGTAATTTTTTATGGTCGATTTAATATTTCTGCATGCAGAGTCCAGCTGTTTATTCATTATATGCAGCCCCAGAAAAACAAAGAAGTTGTTTTCACTTTAGTGAAGAAGACGTGATTGCACGAAGCTTGGACTGAGTCCATCATTTTGCTTTGTAAGACTGAAAAAATGAAACTTTGTATGCATCTCTAAAATTTTACGGCGAACTATTGATAAATATATTGCAGTAATAAATTAGTTCCTTCTTAATATTTTGACAACTTTGTTAAATAGGTGCGATTTCCACATATTTCTAGCCAATTCCGCTAAAATGGGCACTGTTCCCAATTACACCACACTTATTCGTCTTAAGAATGAGTTTTTTAACTGAAATTTCATTGGCAGAGTTTCACTTATTTAAATTACTAATTCTTCTAATGGGCATGTCTGCCCACTTCGCAGGTTTTGAGATTTATTTCATGAAAATTTTTTGGGTTAGTTATTGACCGTTTATTATTATATATAAGTTAAATTTTACAAGTTCTTGCATATATTTTCACGCATTTTTTTAAGTTCTATTTTGTAGTCTCGAAAATGTTAAATCTTATTGATATTCGAACATTTATATTAGTTATGACGTTATATCGCATTGGTATTTCAGATGTCACAAATACCAATAGGTAAATATGAGAAGCTGACAATCTACAGAAGAAATTCAGAAATTTTCTTTAAAAAAAAAAATATTTTAGCAAGCCTTTAATGAATCCGGTATTCCTGTTACGACATATGCTGAAGACTGAGCACACGCACTACAAAGAACTAACCTCTGGCATGTGTAAACATTTTCAGTGTTGTGACATTGACCATGTCAGTTAATGTATAATATTTATTCTCTATTTTACACAAATGAGACATACAAAGTAATAAGTTCAGTTAATTTGCATAGTAACTTGGGACAGCTCATAACTTAGAAAATATTACTATTATTATTATTACGTCACCACTTGACTGCAAATTAAGGCTCAGCTTCAACGCTTTTGCAGAAATTCTTCGTTTTCACGTCATAATTTCGAATTTATAGTACCTAATTACTGACAATGTACGATTATAGAAAATTTACATTTTGAGAGTTGTTTAATATTTTTATACTTAATACTAATTGTATGTTATCGGCTCGCTGTAAATAGTCAGGAACATATTTATATTTTACCAATAATTTCTTGCCTTTTTGCAAGCAAGAAAGAATATACAGAGTGAAAATTAGATACAAAAGTATTAAACAACTAGTAAATTCAAGATTTTTTATAATAAAACGTTTCCAACAATACCTCTGAAACTGAAATTATGACACTAAAACGATGAATTTCCGCATAATAGTTGAAGCCAAATCTTAGTAGAACAATAATCCGATTCAAAAGGCGACTTTGATAGTGTTATTTCACTAAAATGAAACAATTTATGTTCTTCAGCTCTGCAGTCCCGGTGGAATTATCATTTAATATCTTCTCAAGACCTCGTTGTTAAGAGCCGCCTAAATTTCTCAATCATTTAATGTTAACAGTTTTAACAAATGTACAGTTAAACTGGGAAAATAAAGATTTTATAATCACTATTTAATTAATACTAGGCCTTATCTATCAAACTTGTGTAAGGNGTTAAACTGGGAAAATAAAGATTTTATAATCACTATTTAATTAATACTAGGCCTTATCTATCAAACTTGTGTAAGGTGGAAATAATTTATATGTAAGAATAAAATACAATTTTATTTTTTTATTTATTGGTTTTGCATAAGTGCAATACGACAATAATTATGAATATATATTTATAAATATGATAAGGCAAACAAACAGTCTTTCTTCTTTTGGTAGGTTTTTTACAAAATTATTATATATTAAAATAAGTGATGTACAAATGTGTATATAAAATATTTTTTAAAGTCACTGCATTAGTTTAGGACCTGCATTAATAAATCAAAAGGACACAATACGGAGGAACATATAACATAATAAATATAAATTTTTTATTTAATATTGTGTGAGTTTTATTCATGTATAATATGCATTGGAAAATATGTATAATGATAAAAGCGCGCTAAGTTATTATATACATTTGTTTCGTAATGTAAATTTAAATTTGATTGATTTCCATGTGATAGTTGGTTGTGAAACTAGACCGATTTGTTCACCACTAAACACCTATAGGTGTAGTACGATCGATCCTAGATAGGCACGTGTGTGTGGGCTGTGCTTATGTTTAGGTTTAAGTTTTATTTAGAGTGTAGTATTCCTCCAAAAAANAGATAGGCACGTGTGTGTGGGCTGTGCTTATGTTTAGGTTTAAGTTTTATTTAGAGTGTAGTATTCCTCCAAAAAATAGTATTTCAAATAGATTTAAAGGAAATATCTCCCATACCTTTATTTAATTACTCTTACAGACAGATCTAAGAAGTGATACGGAAATTTTGATAGAACTTGATTAATTTCTGGATATAAAAAACAACACTGTTGACAATTTAAACATAGTAAATAAACAATTATTACCACATTTTATATATAAATGTATAAATANAAAAACAACACTGTTGACAATTTAAACATAGTAAATAAACAATTATTACCACATTTTATATATAAATGTATAAATACCAGCAATACCTGGGAAGAAAAACTATATTGCCTTATGATCGCAACTGTACTCGACTCTTCAAAATGTTTGTTTGATTATATTTTCACATTTACCTACATAATATTGACGACATGTGAAATTTCCGAAACTCTTACATGACAGCATTATAGCTTATGAATATCTGTGACAATACGGGGGTTAATTTTTGAAATTGCTTTTGTAACTTGTATGTCAACAAATACATATTAATTAAATGATGAAGGGGCCACTGTGTATAATGACGTGTGGAATGTTTCTTCTTCAAGTACGACTCCTCAGAAGGTAAATGGGAAAAAATTTCTCTCTCTTAACTTGAATATTTGATGTCTGCAGGTGATAACTTAACTTCAATGCTAGTGNTACTTCAAATACGACTCCTCAGAAGTTAAATGGGAAAAAATTTCTCTCTCTTAACTTGAATATTTCATGTCTGCAGGTGATAACTTAACTTCAATGCTAGTGGCATTCAAATATGTTTCCAGTACTTGACGTATAAATAAAATATAGAAAAAAAAAAGGGGGGGGTTTAAAAATGTTTAACATGCTAATTTTGAAGGAAATATTATTTCCTGTGCAATTTACCTGAACAAATATTGTACTGATCGAGACAACGAATAATAAAATAAACTGCAAATTTAAATTTCATTAAGTTATCCAAATATTAAGTATTACATAGTGGACCTTATAATAATTAATTTGCTTTTATCGTCACCGTAGTCACGAATTAAATTAAATTATTGTAAATATTAAGCAATAAGTATACTTCATTATTTTCTTTTATGTTAGTTAGGCCACATTATTAGGCAACAGTAAAATATTGCGTACTTATGAAACATACTTATTATTTCACAAATATTTCTGTGTATTTATCTAAACAACACAAACGAAATGAATGATTTTTATGGTTGTCAAATTTGTTTCCAATTGTTAATTTTACTACATTCTTGATTAGTGATTAAGCACTTTGTTCACGGGTATGTCAATTTTACTCATAATATAGTCGCCGGTAAATGCAGCAAGAACAAGCGATTAAAATTGTAATAGTCTAAAATTATCGACGCAGGAATTATATTGGAAAATGTCTGCCAGTAATATTGTTTTGGTAAATGCTAAGATAATTTACTGAATGAAATAAACTANTTAATTATTGTAAATATTAAGCAATAAGTATACTTCATTATTTTCTTTTATGTTAGTTAGGCCATATTATTAGGCAACAGAAAAATATTGCGTACTTATGAAACATACTTATTATTTCACAAATATTATCTGTGTATTTATCTAAACAACACAAACGTAATGAATGATTTTTATGTTTATCAAATTTGTTTCCAATTGTTAATTTTACTACATTCTTGATTAGTGATTAAGCACTTTGTTCACGGGTATGTCAANATCAAATTTGTTTCCAATTGTTAATTTTACTACATTCTTGATTAGTGATTAAGCACTTTGTTCACGGGTATGTCAATTTTACTCATAATATAGTCGCCGGTAAATGCAGCAAGAACAAGCGATTAAAATTGTAATAGTCTAAAATTATCGACGCAGGAATTATATTGGAAAATGTCTGCCAGTAATATTGTTTTGGTAAATGCTAAGATAATTTACTGAATGAAATAAACTATTGCTTTAATTTGTAGGTGTGCTTTACTTCTAGTAATAACAGTTCAAGTTCCTGAGCTCGATCACAGGGCCAGGAATAAGACGGTTTCAGACCGTAGCGTGTAGGCTACTTAACTATAATAAGCGAAAGGCTTGAGGGAACGACGAACCGGTTTCTTTAAAGTTTTTTTAATCGCGTACCTTCAATTTTTACCAACATGGCTTGCTGCGCTTCCTTTCATTTTTATTTTTACGCTACTTACCTCTATACCAGTTTTTTCCAAACCAGTTTTTCTGCAAGTGCGATTTTCCCCCTCGTGCAAAATGCAGCTCGATGCAAATTTGCAATGCATGCACACCGTGTGTCAACAGCGGCAAAAAACGTGCATGGGAAGACGGTGTTTCGTTACAAGTTTTCTTCAATACTCGTGTAAAATTATCCGACTGGGAGGTAGTTGGCAGAACTGCACGTTACGAGACACGCCATAGATTGTACAGGGGCTTCAGAAATGTGCGAAAAATAACTTATATTTGCGTGCTTTAAGTGTGGTGATAAATCGTGTGCGTTGTTCAAGATATCTGATCTCAAAAAATGGTGGTTTGATTTTCTTATAATGTTGTTGCNGGTGATAAATCGTGTGCGTTGTTCAAGATATCTGATCTCAAAAAATGGTGGTTTGATTTTCTTATAATGTTGTTGCAGGACTGCTTAGTTTATCAAGAAAATCTGTAGCGTTCAGACTTTGAAAATGTAGTTTTCAAGACAGCGTGGGACATCAATTTCATTGGCTGTTAGAAATTTCTTTTTCAGGAAACGGTGTATTTTTTGTATTTCCGGTACATTTTCAGCAAGAGGCTGTATACAATGTCGTCTACTGTCTAGAGGATAAGACTCAAACTATGCAGAAACACTGTGAGTATAAATAAATGCACAATTAAAAAAAAAAGTTTTGTGAACGGAGACTTTCTCACCTACCAGAAAAACTATTTTAACGCCCTTCTAACGATTTAAATTAAATAATAACTTTTGGTCTCCCGAAAAGAATAAATGCGTAACAGTTACTTGGTATCAGTGCAAATCAAAACAATTTAGTCAAACAAACATAATTATCGGGACAAGCTACTAAATTACGCCGTGAGGTAAGACGTCAAAATTTTACTTCACCCAGCTTTATTCCCAGTCGAAGGAAATTGAAGTTTTCTGAAACTCGTAGTCACGTAATTTCAGGATAATATTACGCGGTGTCTGTATCAATTGCAGTTGAACTAAAAATTGTCAGCCACGCGGTAGAGTTAAATATAACAGGCAGAATGATTGATTGAAACCGGTACACGATGCGACTAATGTAGAGTCCGCAAGCTCCTCGGCTGTTGACGGGAAAGAAGATACAGACGGCTAATGGGAGTGTAGTATTTTACGGTGGATAATACAAGCCAGTGTTTATGTTAATTCTAATATGCAGATGTGAATAATAATTTACATCATATGGACAGTTTTTTTCTAATATAACTATATTTTACGTAATTATCAAATATTGTTCAATGTGCACACTTGTAGGCATATCACTACAAAATAATTAAAGAAAATGGTTCCATAAACTTATGATTTCAAATCCACGTGTTTATGCACAAATCAAACAAAACCATTTACGAAAATCTTAAAGTTTTATTTTAAAGTATTCAGCAACAGAAATGTTACAAAAATTCAATGGTTTTCACAAATCTATAGTACGCAAAAAAAATATATTAAAAAAATGTAAAACATGATAAATTATTTATTTGTGTAATTATTTAAGACGGCCTATCTGCTGGTACACAGTGATATCTCGTTATTAGTGGAAACGAACTTATGCCTTCAAATATTTTAGTTCTTTTGTACGAAACAAAATTAGTGCAATTTTGATTCTGATATGTATATGCAGAATTATTATTCTACAAACACATTCATATACTGTGTAATTAGCGAATAAACTTGGATATAATATTCAAAAGTAGAATATTCTGTAGTACACATATAAAGTAGTGAAATATTTTTATCCAACCCCTTTAACCCATGTGCCATATCTTCTATTAAGCATTAGCATTTCGCAGAAAAACTTAATAACTTAAATATAACTTATTCAATCGTCCTCGGATTTCTGAATCGTAAAATGTGCCAATCTTATAGGTTTCATCACTGGCAAACTACACGTGTCGGTTGGGGTGTGTGTTTCACATATATTATTCATGCAATGTTGTTTTATGATTCTAATGGCTACACATCTTTATTAAACACGTAAACATGCGAACTCTTTCTATTTGCGTATTTATAAACTAACCTCTTTAAATATATTAAAAGCTCTACATGTTAACCTTTCGTTAACATTTCCATAGAAATATATGTATGTTATAACACTTTAAAAATTTCTGTGAACTTCTTGGTGTGTGATTTAACCTTCGGAGTTCAGTCAGATAATGATGGTGAAAGTGATATTTTTGTTTAAAAATAAGGTAAGAATCTAATATTTTCTAGAAGAACTAAACCTTCTTATATTATAAAAAAAATTATTAAATGTAACTAAATTTTTTAGTTTAATAATTTTTTTTTATTGAATTTTAAATATCTTCTGTTTTNAAAAAAATTATTAAATGTAACTAAATTTTTTAGTTTAATAATTTTTTTTTATTGAATTTTAAATATCTTCTGTTTTCTAAATCATGCATTTATTAATACGCAACAACACAAATGGCTTAACTTTATTTATCACTGGTTAAATTCTTTTCCCGTTTATAGAGCGTGTACCGATTTGTTTAATTTCTTGCCTTTTATAATACATATAACTAAAAATGACCAAGATCATTATCGGCTCTCAACACCTCGATGTTAAGAGCCGCCCAAATCTCTTCACTCACTCGCTTACCAAGATTATTCAATTACGAGATAGGCACATTTCGTGATGTAAAACCATTTAAGACGGCTTACAGCTTGTTTGTTAGAGTCCGTGGCCTCCAGGATAACTCGAAGAAAACCACTTCTCTATGGTGAAGTGAGTAAGCGATCTGTCTGCGCTGTAAACGGGCGTGCTCAGGCAGTACTGCACTAGGTGCCGTTCCAAAACTCTGCTCTTCGAGTAAACTGTACTTTTTGGATGTCATATCACACTACGAGTAAATTTTTTACTTGTATGTACTCGGCGGTGTTCCAAAATTTGGAGGTTAATTACAGTGAACATCTTACCAGACTATAACTTTTTACACCTTTCTATCATTTGAACGAGTAACGAAAGGGCAAAGTGTGAAACGGCGGGAGGATTATTTGAATTTAGTAAACCGGAAGAAAATATGCGCTTTCTGGTTACAGGCGCACTTGGAAAAGTAAAAGTGACTGGCAATAAAGTATGACTTTTTTTTTGTTTCAAACGTAGTGCTGCGTTATTTGGACGTAACGTTTATTACTAGGTTATCGTAAGGGAAGCTTATCGTATATATGATTTTTTTTTTAACAGAATGCGTTTTGGAAAGTTATAGTCATTGCTGTGAATTTCCTTCAGCTGCTCAGTCAAGAAATGTTTGTTAACGCAGCTTCCAGAAGCGCTCTCACTCTCTAGCTTTTCTCCGCTCTGACTCCGCGTTACTTGACTTGACTCTGGAGCAGTATTTTCAAAGACTCGTCGTAGAGTGCGTGTTGACGGTCGTAGCCGAGAGGTTCCAGCTAGACGGCAAGATGGCAGGTCGTTGTCCAGCAGACTGTTGCCGTGGCCAGTCACTCATGAACAAGGCTCCTCCCATTCTCCTCTTGGAACACTCGCCCACGCCCGAAACTGCTTATGCATGGCTGCGGTGTCAAGTGCTGCCTTTACGCCGTACAAACGACGCCGCCACATCTACCTATTACTGCAGTCCTCTCGAAATTCATGATGTAAACAAACTTTCCAATGTCGCGTCACAGAGTAGCAGAGAAACCCTTTTAAAGTTGCTCTAAATTAACTACTATTTTTGTTATGTGTAACCGCTAACAGAGTGTTTCGCGTTCACTACANTCTAAATTAACTACTATTTTTGTTATGTGTAACCGCTAACAGAGTGTTTCGCGTTCACTACAAAATATTTTGGATATCACGTTTCGCAGGGAATTATTTAGTAAAATACTTCTTGCGAGCATTTTCGTTTTCGGAGCACCAAAATAACCAACAAGCTTTTAACGTGAGTGGTATATAAAAACCATGGTATAGTCTCGTGTTGCACAAATTTAATTANCTCTCGAAATTCATGATGTAAACAAACTTTCCAATGTCGCGTCACAGAGTAGCAGAGAAACCCTTTTAAAGTTGCTGTAAATTAACTACTATTTTTGTTATGTGTAACCGCTAACAGAGTGTTTCGCGTTCACTACAAAATATTTTGGATATCACGTTTCGCAGGGAATTATTTAGTAAAATACTTCTTGCGAGCATTTTCGTTTTCGGAGCACCGAAATAACCAACAAGCTTTTAACGTGAGTGGTATATAAAAACCATGGTATAGTCTCGTGTTGCACAAATTTAATTAACATAAAATAAACAAAAGAGTTTAGACTACTTCATGTATTTTGAGATGATTAAATTGTTTGACAAGATTTATGAATGCTGGCAACTGCCGTATATAGCAACAGTTTATGCAGTCTGTAGTTTTAAATATAAAATTTGACCACTATTTGCGAAAAATTATGTATATAAACCACAAAATCGTAAATAATACAAAATAATTGTCTTAAAATACGTAAAATATAACTATCTGTAACTCTCTAATATTGTAATTAATATGTTTTTAGAATACGAAATTATTTTAAAATGAAGTTTTATAATTTAGTTGTTAAACTGTTCTACAATATACAATGCTTTAAATTTTAAAACAATGACTGTATTTTGTATTTTCTACACGTTGTTACTTGCTATAAAAAATATATTTTGTGGCGCCACAAAGTGTTTTGTTGGTATTGACCCTGCCAAAACTTTTATGTGGAGAAAACAAAATTTTTCAGTTGTCATTTCTAAACTTTTGTGGCCACTAAAATTTATTTTTTTGTTACCACAAAAATTGTGTGTTCATCAATACAATTTTTTTGGCAAGTTTAACAGCAACAAAAAATGCTGTTTCAGCCACAAAGTATTTTCTTTCATTGCAAAAAAAAAGTCATTTTTCATTCGAAAACCATATATTCTATATCGTATGAACTATTGTTGTATGTAATGGTTTGGTCAGTTCAAACACATAGCCAAAAATAGCCCCCATTAAAATATATTAATTAGTTCAAATGACGTTCTTAATTTAAACTTCGGAAATTCACGCACGGCGGGGCCTTTCCACAGNTCTTTCATTGCAAAAAAAAAGTCATTTTTCATTCGAAAACCATATATTCTATATCGTATGAACTATTGTTGTATGTGATGGTTTGGTCAGTTCAAACACATAGCCAAAAATAGCCCCCATTGNATTGTTGTATGTAATGGTTTGGTCAGTTCAAACACATAGCCAAAAATAGCCCCCATTAAAATATATTAATTAGTTCAAATGACGTTCTTAATTTAAACTTCGGAAATTCACGCACGGCGGGACCTTTCCACAGCCCGTAACTCAGCATGACTAAAAGGGCAGTTGATACCGAACTGGTATTAAAATCGTCACGTATTAGTATACCAGTTTAGAGAAGTGAGCTGCCGAACGTCTTGGAAGAACACAAACGGCTGGTTTAGCACGCCACCTGCCTCGCACGTACACTGTCAAGTAATTTTCCTTAATTTTACGGAAAATTACTGGTAACAAATTTCTCCAGAACTCTCCGTAAAATTACAGATACGTTGATTTACAAAAACCGGCTTTCCTTAAATTTCACAGAACATTCCGTGAATTCGCGGAACTTCTCGGTACATTTTCCGGTTAGCTTTCAGTAGTTTTATGAAATAAATAACGGAAAAAGTTATAAATGTTTCGTCACACGGGTGTTTCACAGTGTATAACAAAGCAAGTTAATAACTCGGAGTCTGTGACCCTAACCACTCACCTACGATATTCTTGTAGATAATTATTGTATAACTTTCGTATTTCTACACGTGAGCCACATAAACATTTTTTTTTTTCAGTTTCTTGTAGCTTGTGTACTTCAAGCGTCGCTAACTGTTACAAAGGCTTGATGATAATTTTTGAAGTTTGAAGGAATGTGCAAAAGTAGCGTGGTTATCCTAACAGCTGTAAAAAACGATATCTTTCTGGTTATAGTGGCGAAGAAAGCTCCAAGTAGATTCGACATTGTTCGTACCCGAAACTCGCAGCTATAGAAAGCACGGGGGAACTTTTTTTTTTTGTTATTATGGAGCTCTGTTTTCCATAATTACGGATTGCGCCTCAGTATATTTCCGTTTGAAGTTCCATATATATATATATATATATATAACAGCGTAGGAACGTCTCGCAACGCTGAGTAAAAATGTGTAAATTTAACCCAAGTCTTCTTGGATGGCAAGCAAATTCTCCTAAAGGCGTTTGCAGCGAAAAATAATTGTTGATTTATATATGTAGTACATACTGTTAAAATTTTAGTTATTATCAGTTGTTACTCTTTTTCCGCAAAAAATTTAGCGCCTATTTTTCCCATAAGTACGTGTCATAATCACAATTTCATTCTTTTTAGAAAATAACAAATAATTAAAACTAACTTACGTACTGAAATGAGATAATCAACCCTGAAATAAGATGCCAAAAGCTAATACAATACGTGTTTAAAATCGTACAGGACTATTGAATTTGTAAAAAAGTCTTTCATAATTTTATATTAAAATTAATCGAGAAGAAAATTCTTCAGTTGCCAAATGTTAAATGTTCTGTTAATAGTTTGGTTTATTTTATTTGAACATTACAAAACAGCAGAAGTTTTACTTTGACATGTAGTTTTGCAAATACCTTGCGATCTAAAAAAAGGTATGTGGGGAAGAAGTAGTAGCAGATAATGTATACCAGTTGTACAGTTTGTGGCACAAGTATGAAATAACTAAGTTTTTGTAGCCAACACCCTTAAAGGCACTGTTTACCAAGCACACAGCCTCCAAGTTTAAATGTGTAAACAATATTAGAGAAATATCTTCTCAGTGCATAAATTTTAAATACAACTTTTTCAAAACATAAACTATTTTACATGACATTTCTTAAAGAATACAGACAATTTACGAAATATTGCCTTTTTTTTTTGTTTAGAAGTGTTCTTCAAAATTTAAAAATGAAAATTTTCATTTAATAAAAAATCAATATTAATGATTACATTTTTTGAAAATGACTTAAGGAATTTATTTAACACTGAGTCCCTATTTAACTCCGTTGCTGCAACGCTTAGTAGGCAGAGCCCTTAAGTAATACCGGGGCAGAGTGGCTTTATTATTATTTGTATATGTGGTTTACAGAAAATCCGAAAACCCTGATTGGGTTATTCGAAGGTCTCATTTTTTATTTCATATATATATATATATATATATATATACACATACACCTCATTAAAACGTTAATATTACTATGGAGCTAGTGGCTTATGTTTGTGTGTGTTAACCACGTTGAGATTCTTAGAAAATGTAATTAGGTACATATTGCTATTTTGAACTGTCGTTATCCAATTTATTACTATAAAAAATACAAAAAAAAAAGTTAGTGGCCACATGATAAGTATTACTTCATAAACAACACGCTTAAGCAAGGATATAACTTTCTTTATTAACTGCCAACATAACAAGTAGGTATTCCAGTCTGTGTATGGGCCAAACTAAATGAATTTACGGTCCGAAATTCACAACAGACAAGATGTAAATAAAATATTAACCAGGGGCCAAACAATTTTATTTGAAAAATATTTCTTTGCACTGGTTAATATTTTGTTTACATCTTGTCTGCTCTTGTGCGAAACATCTTCATTCGTTCCCGTGAGCAAAATAATTCATTTAAAAATAATTGGTTGAGCCGAACATTCATTTTAATGTTCTGACACCATCTGCACGCACCTATTGACTGCGCACATTTATTTTGCAAGTACTTCTAACAATCAGTTTAGTTACCATAAATATTATAAAAATGAAGGCAGAGTCAAGTTAATATTTCGTTATGCGTTTGATATGTTTATTATTACAGAATTTGTGTCGACAACAAACTCAGCATGGTCCAATACTGGCATTTATTTGGTTGGCTGTAAGGTAGTAGGGTAATTTGACTGACTTCGTTCGACAATACAGTTCGATAGTTTGTTTGCAGTTTTTGTGGCAAATAGGATAGTAACGGTGTTTGCTAGTGCATTTATCGGGGCTAAAAAATTATATTAACAAACGCAATGAGAAAAGTTCAACAGGAAACAATAAAAGTAAAGCTGTAAAATCCGAAAATATTAATTATTATCTTACATTTCATGCATAGCAATGTTATGTATTTAAAACCATTCTTAATTTCCACATTAGTCACTTAAGCCGAGGTTATTTAAGGTGAATGCTGTTTAACGTTTTTTTATAAGAATCGAAGCACTTTAATGTAAAAATATTTACTTGCCCGAACCAAATATTTTCAGCTTGGGCAACAAAAAGAACCACTAAATTATTTCGTTTCAGCAACAAAATTTTACATGGCTTTTATTTAAAATATTTATTAACATTTTTTTAAGTCCAACCATGCAGAAGCTGTAAGTAAACCGACCCACAGTGGTTCATAATGGATGTCTAGCGTGAAAAAGATACTTCTACGTAGTAACTGTATGCCTCATTAGTATTTCATACAAAGACGGANGATAGTTTGTTTGCAGTTTTTGTGGCAAATAGGATAGTAACGGTGTTTGCTAGTGCATTTATCGGGGCTAAAAAATGATATTAACAAACGCAATGAGAAAAGTTCAACAGGAAACAATAAAAGTAAAGCTGTAAAATCCGAAAATATTAATTATTATCTTACATTTCATGCATAGCAATGTTATGTATTTAAAACCATTCTGAATTTCCACATTAGTCACTTAAGCCGAGGTTATTTAAGGTGAATGCTGTTTAACGTTTTTTATAAGAATCGAAGCACTTTAATGTAAAATTATTTACTTGCCCGAACCAAATATTTTCAGCTTGGGCAACAAAAAGAACCACTAAATTATTTCGTTTCAGCAACAAAATTTTACATGGCTTTTATTTAAAATATTTATTAACCTTTTTTTAAGTCCAACCATGCAGAAGCTGTAAGTAAACCGGCCCACAGTGGTTCATAATGGATGTCTAGCGTGAAAAAGATACTTCCTACGTAAAAACTGTATGCCTCATTAGTATTTCATACAAAGACGGATATTATAGTGAAAACGAAACGCACAATACTTACATCTATGTATCTGCATTTATTACCATTGAAGACGTTTACATAAGCCTACAGAAACTAGAAAACATCTGATATAAAATACAAGCAAAGTCTTTCTGGGAATTATATGCCTTTTACATAAGTACATGTCACTTAAAACTGGTGTTTCCACACTCCTATTATATCATAACTGCCACTCTCACTGTCAGTGACACGTTCACTGAGTCCTTTTTCACTCTCACGCTCAGAATCATCTCTGTGATGAATGTTAGGTTCCGCAAGCAGATTCAGAACTTCCTCACTGATAGGTGCATGTCTGTAGGATATTGAAGATATGACTGGATCAGAAGACAGAATGAGCCGACGGAACAGATGTTCATTATTCGACAGACGAGACAACTTCCTTGTGTGATGTTCTCGTACATACGTCAAATCTTGTTTTCTTGCTTCGTGTTCTTCTTCACTCCACTGTCCAATTGGAAGAAGGTCATTTTGTATGTCTGCCGATCCATGAATAAGAATTTTGTGCACAGTAATTGGCATATATCACGAAGTGTAACTGCGCACATACATCTCAGCTGTTTCCTTGCAATATTTATCAAACTTTTCCTGGTTTATTGCATATACACTTGAAATCGAAAGAAGTATGACACTAAACCGTTTTATAAAATCTTCACTTTCACCTGTAATATCAGAAGCAGCCTTGGGATCTTTAAAAAACCTTCTTACCGCATTGCCATCATGCGTGGAATCAAAACCAGGCTTTGGTTGATCAACCAGTAACATCAAGTTCTCGTAATCATTCAATGATCTCTTGTTTCCTCATTTCAACCTTTTTCTTGTTTTCACCTCGTGCTCGCCAAGTCTGAACCTCCAAACTATAGCTTATATGCAGACAGCACTCAAAAAATTTATCCACGAATGTAAAATTGGCAACCCGAAACCATACTTTACTTAATCTACAATATCCGTATGAACTTTCCCTAAATTAATCATTTCTGTAGGCTTCGCTCTATATATGTAGCACACTTGACTTGATGTACCTCTAAGACTGTTGCATATTTTACCGTCCACCATCGTGAAAAGTAACTTGTGATTTACTGTAATTCTTGTTGAAACTTCTGTAACATAGTTCTTCAATTTTTTGCTGGATCAGTTCTGTTTACCTTTTAATAAATTTGCAGGTTTCCTTTTCGAAAACAAACTTAATTGGTCAACGGAATCGTGGAGATGATGGACTAGGATTCTGCCACATAATTGTTTTGTCTAAAGGCTTTTCAGACATTGTATAAATTAACTGCAGTGGTACAATTGAAATCCTTAACATATATGAATCATCTCCTACATAATTAATTTTATGTTTATAGTTATTTTGACCGGAACTGCCGCCACAGCCCCGTTTGCAGAACATGGTTAAATTGTGTTCATCATTGGAATCTTTTCTAACACCTCTTTCTGCAACTCACAAATACGTTTTGACGTAATATCCAACACGTCTTGAACTCTAGTTGATAGAAAATTATCTTCGAATTCAGTTTCAGGATAGCATTTTCGCTTTGCGTCCATTACAGTATGGCATGGTGGACAAATATTCGCGTTATGATTCTTTCCTTCGTATCTGAGTAACAGGTAATGTCTTTTGCTTAGATTTGTATTTATTTTCAATGAAAGAGCTTCCTCTGGAGAATACGGACGAATTCAACTACATTTTAAATGACTTACATGCCTTTCTTTACTTCACAGCTTGTTTTGACGATGAAGTGATGCCATGCAGAACAGAGGCAGCTACCCTTTGCCACCGGCTCTTAATCCAACTTCTGCAGCAAATGTTAATTCGTCCACTTATTTGTCCTTTACAAATTTCTTGACTTTCGTTTGTTTTCATCTCTCACTAGTGTCACCAAAAGGTTTGCGAGGTTGACCACTTCCTTGCGAAGATCGCGGTTTTTTTCGCATATTTTACTGTGAAGCAAAATGTGTTTTAAAGCCACCGAAAATTTTGGCTTTGAAAGCGGTTCTTCAAACGGTTGCACTTTTTCCAGTCATTGTTTATAAAGTTACTCTCGTCTTTTTTTTTGCCAAACTTTCACTAACACGTCCTTTTGCTTGCAGGTAACCAGTAAGATGATCACATACCTTTGTCCTGCTCAAAAGTTTTACATTTAGCCATTCATGGTTTACATTCTGATACGATACTGACTGCATTGTACCTGTACTTATTTTGTGTGATATTACCCATACAGTTACTCTAAATAATAACTAAAGTTCTATCTACTGCAAATAACTGCACATTTCGTAAGGTAAATATTACGAAAAGCACACGTGAGTATTAAATTCCATACACCACGCTTCACAAACCTTGCTGGGTTTCATTCANGTAAATATTACGAAAAGCACACGTGAGTATTAAATTCCATACACCACGCTTCACAAACCTTGCTGGGTTTCATTCATATAATTTCTTCCGCACGTACACTATCTAACTACCCCATAATAACATCCAACATAAACACACCTGCAACGTTGGACTGGTTTTGTTTTAACAGTATTAAATACTTAAATTGTTAATTTTTGCTACAACATGGTCGTTGTATAAACACTCACTTTCAGAGTAGTTGTACATCATCCATNACTTAAATTGTTAATTTTTGCTACAACATGGTCGTTGTATAAACACTCACTTTCAGAGTAGTTGTACATCATCCATTGAGTAATGTTACATGGACCATGTGTGTGTAAACTTGCATTACGTTCTGGAGTATCTGTGAGAGTTTATTTACTCATACAAAGATTCGACAATTTTACATTTTTATTTGTAATGTCCTGAAACGAGCGCAGTATTTGTAATTTTACTCTAATGTTCCAAGGAATTAAAAGATAGCTACAAAAATTTGTTTAAAACATGCGATCTAGTGGTAGGGAGTACAACTACTTCGATCTCCATTTGTGTGTTCAAAAGGAAACCTTAACTCCTGCTGATGGAATGTGCCGGCTTTTGCATATAACTACGTATTCTACATCAGAAGTCAGTTGATATATCCACATTATGGAGATAAATTTTTTATAACTCTGCTAAACTACCAAGTTAAAATCTAATTACAATAATATGAAAATTATAACACTACACAAACATATCATGTAAATTGACATACCGGTGTCGCAAAAGATCATATACTGAAGGCAAAGTTGCTTAGTAAAACAATGAAAAATATACAGAAATTGTTTGCTTACAATTACAGTGAATCGGTGATTTTCCTTTTTTTTAAGTGGAAAAAGACACGCAAACAGTGGGGAAATTACAATTGCGATGTCTGTGTAAATTTACTTGTCGTGGAGAAAAGATACACGAATGTCGCAGTTCATTTTCTGTTACATAGCAATTGTAGTTTTACACTATTCTATGTAAAATTAGTTGTACAACGTAAATGTTATATTACTAATTTGTAGGATATATTTACTTGGACGTAGAGTAAAAATAAACATTGACACATGTAGGTGTAAAATCACACTGTCAGTGTAAACACTGCTGCCACATACATTTAGTGTAAAATTACACCTTTTTTTTTACAGTGTACTTAAGTAATCTTTTTCAGTGTGGAACACTCTTCGCGAAAATTAGGTGTGTTGAGGCGTGAAGAAGCAGTTAGGACGAGAATGTCAGTAGTTATTATTTGAGTCGGTATCGGGTACACATTCTTAAGAAATCCGAAGTACAAACGTACATGAAAATCAAAGAATGTCTTGAGGGAAAATAAAAAGGTTTTTTTGTATTTTGAAATTGTGTGTTTCATTACAACATAAATTATAATAGCCATTAAAATAATTAATTGATATAAATAAAATGTGAGCTGATATCCGAAATAATTGTAAGGTATATTACGCACAAATAATTTTCACGTTTATTATTATTTTATAAAAAGAACAGAACCCATTTAGTGGAAACACCAAGGACGTTTTTTTTNAATAATTTTCACGTTTATTATTATTTTATAAAAAGAACAGAACCCATTTAGTGGAAACACCAAGGACGTTTTTTTTCCGCGTTCATGCTGATTAGAGACCTAATTCTACTACAGTACGAATTGCTTTTTTTTTCGCAAAGCACNGTTTTTTTTCCGCGTTCATGCTGATTAGAGACCTAATTCTACTACAGTACGAATTGCTTTTTTTTTCGCAAAGCACTTTCGTGATGTATAGAAAAAAAAAATATTATTGCCGCATGGGGGAGCAAATATAATTTCGAGAGGAAAATAAACGAGAGCGAAGCCGAAAACAGGAATTGGCCATATTTGTCGTTCGTTTCAACTGCGAAGGGAAGCGAATCGGAAAGTGCGAGGTTTTTATTGGGCGAAAGCGCGCGGCAACGGCGCGGCGGTTTCGATGGGCGCGACCACGTGGTCGGAATGCTGGAGGCGTGCACGCTGCGCGTCGACGCTCCACCCCTGGCCGAGCCACCCCTCGCTGCAGTCACGCCCCTTCGAACCCCTACCCCTCCCCTTCGGCGCGCTTCGCGAGGGTGCAGGGGGTCGCCGCCATGCACCACCTCCCACCCGTGCTGTTGCACTCTCGCCCCGGGCGTGCACGCGGTGCAACCCCTTGTCCGCGTCCAGTCCGCTGGTAGGTCTCGTCAGCTGCGCGTCCACGTGCTCCTCCACTCCCGATACGGGAAACAAATCCTTAACGCTGACAGACCCCAACAAATTAATTATTTTTTATTTGTACCAAGCATCGTTTAACTCATACACATTGTATGTGAAGATATTTTCATCGAATAAAATATTTTTACACTTTATATTTTTTAAATATTTTAATGTCAAATAAAAAATTCTTCTGTTTCGTTGCAGCCATAACAACAAATACTAACTAAGTTGTGCATATGAAAAAATGTACATTAACTAATGCCGTGGCAAATGCCTGACATGTATGTAATCGCCAAATAACAGTTCATACATTTAGAAAAAAACGTTAAAAATGCAAAAAAAAAAATGTAATTTGTATTTTTTATATATATATGGTAGGTTATTTCGTGATTAACATATGTGTTATGCGGTAGCCCATAGGATTCGTTTACATTGAAAATTATTTCATTTGTGCACATTACTTAGTATTTGTTTTNGTGTTATGCGGTAGCCCATAGGATTCGTTTACATTGAAAATTATTTCATTTGTGCACATTACTTAGTATTTGTTTTAATGGCTGCAACGAAACAGAAGAACTCTATATTTGACCTCAAATTATTTAAAAAAATATTAAATATAAAATTTTTTTATTCAAAGAAACTGCCATCACATACAATGCGTACAGTGTGAACAATGTTTGGTACAAATATAAAAGTGATTAATTTTATGATACCATTTTATGATACGCCCTTAAGGGCGTTCAAGTGTCAAACATGACTTTTTATATATTTGGGCTGTTTTATAAATGTGTTTTATATNTGTGTTATGCGGTAGCCCATAGGATTCGTTTACATTGAAAATTATTTCATTTGTGCACATTACTTAGTATTTGTTTTTATGGCTGCAACGAAACAGAAGAACTCTATATTTGACCTCAAATTATTAAAATAAATATGAAATATAAAATTTTTTTATTCAAAGAAACTGCCATCACATACAATGCGTACAGTGTGAACAATGTTTGGTACAAATATAAAAGTGATTAATTTTATGATACCATTTTATGATACGACCTTAAGGGCGTTCAAGTGTCAAACATGACTTTTTATATATTTGGGCTGTTTTATAAATGTGTTTTATATGATAGAATAGCAGTTTGACAGAAGCACAAAACATGGATAATTAATTCATAAAATTAATTACGAGAGTTAGAGAAATTGATAATTTCTATATTTTAGCATACTTATTTTAAAATTTTGCATAACTCTCATATATGGCTACAGTCTGAATTAATCTCTGATGTNTCACATACAATGCGTACAGTGTGAACAATGTTTGGTACAAATATAAAAGTGATTAATTTTATGATACCATTTTATGATACGACCTTAAGGGCGTTCAAGTGTCAAACATGACTTTTTATATATTTGGGCTGTTTTATAAATGTGTTTTATTGGATAGAATAGCAGTTTGACAGAAGCACAAAACATGGATAATTAATTCATAAAATTAATTACGAGAGTTAGAGAAATTGATAATTTATATATTTTAGCATACTTATTTTAAAATTTTGCATAACTCTCATATATGGCTACAGTCTGAATTAATCTCTGATGTCATTGCACTAGCATAAATACATTTCAGAAATTCTCCAATTAGTTCGGCTGTAATTTTATTTTAAGTCCTACAACAAAATTGAAATTAAAAATAGCCGGAGAGCAATAGGCCATGCTTCAAAGGAATTTCTTCTTTGTGTTCCTTATACTTCAACAGACACTTGAGCTGACCAAACATTGTTTTCGTATAACTTTTTGAAATTTGTTTGGCACGATATTTAGGTCAAAAATGCTGATAAATCTCCTAAAAATATATTAATACAAAATGTATTTTTAAATTGATTTGGTATTTCCTAAAAATTGTTTTTGATNCATTGCACTAGCATAAATACATTTCAGAAATTCTCCAATTAGTTCGGCTGTAATTTTATTTTAAGTCCTACAACAAAATTGAAATTAGAAATAGCTATAAGTTAAAACCCTTATCGCCGGAGAGCAATAGGCCATGCTTCAAAGGAATTTCTTCTTTGTGTTCCTTATACTTCAACAGACACTTTAGCTGACCAAACATTGTTTTCGTATAACTTTTTGAAATTTGTTTGGCACGATATTTAGGTCAAAAATGCTGATAAATCTCCTAAAAATATATTAATACAAAATGTATTTTTAAATTGATTTGGTATTTCCTAAAAATTGTTTTTGATAGTGTATCAGAAAATCGTGAAATATCTTTACAACCCAGAACATAATTTAAACCACTTAAACAGCCTTAAGGCTGATTGCCTGGTTTGAAAGCAGTGAGAAGTTGGTAAAGGGAAATACAAGTTGATGAAATTGTGTTTGTTGGCGTTCGTGTTAAAGATAGATATATACCACCAGGGACATTTTGTGCAGAAAAATACGTGCTTCTTTGCTATCGAAGCCTTTTGTAACATTAATGTATTGCCCGTTTATTTGAAAAATCAGAAAACTAAATATTTAAATTAAAAATTACGGAAAAACAATTTGTTATATTTGCCTCGATAAAGAGCTTGGGAGTATCATTTATAACACATAAAAGGTTTTTTTTTCAAATTTACATCTTTTAAATTGGCTTTGAAAAACAGAATTTCATTAACATATACCAAAANGTTGGCGTTCGTGTTAAAGATAGATATATACCACCAGGGACATTTTGTGCAGAAAAATACGTGCTTCTTTGCTATCGAAGCATTTTGTAACATTAATGTATTGCCCGTTTATTTGAAAAATCAGAAAACTAAATATTTAAATAAAAAATTACGGAAAAACAATTTGTTATATTTGCCTCGATAAAGAGCTTGGGAGTATCATTTATAACACATAAAAGGTTTTTTTTTTCAAATTTACATATTTTAAATTGGCTTTGAAAAACAGAATTTTATTAACATATACCAAACTCTCAACCATGCAATAAAGTGAGTACTTTTGAAATCAACCATAGATAAATTCACTGCTCCTCCTTGCATATATTTTAACAGGAGCACTGAGTGAAATGCGCACATTAAAGTTGATAACTATGGAAGGAAAGTAGTTCCATAACTTTACGTCAAATAAAATGTGTTACGTAAAACCATTTGTTATAACTTAAATAATTTCGTTTCGTTTTTTAATGAATCAAAGTAAAAAATTTTGCAGCTTTGTAAAATATTTATTTTTCTAAGAATTTCACAGTTCCACTTGACCGACGCATGAATAGGCAACCATTTGTGATAATTTTATTATTTCTTTCGGTTCGTTTCGTTTTTTAATGAATCAAAATATAAAACTGAACAGATTTGTGAAATATTTTACATAAGGAGGAAGAATACATAACGTGCATACAATTATATCTTAAGCAGGGCTTTTAAAANAATTTTATTATTTCTTTCGGTTCGTTTCGTTTTTTAATGAATCAAAATATAAAACTGAACAGATTTGTGAAATATTTACTTTTCTAGTAATTTCACAGTTTCACTTGACCGAAGCATGATTAAAAAGACTAAACCCATGGCAATTTTAATTTTACATAAGGAGGAAGAATACATAACGTGCATACAATTATATCTTAAGCAGTGCTTTTAAAGNTTACATAAGGAGGAAGAATACATAACGTGCATACAATTATATCTTAAGCAGGGCTTTTAAAGGTGCCCTGTTTACCGTGAACAGCATTTACCAGTGTTGCCAACCGTAGGGACATGTCCTGTAGGGACGGTTCTAAGTTTTAAGGAAGCAGGTAGGGACATTACAATAACGTTTGAAAGATGGGCTTAGAAATCCTTCATTCTCTTTTAGTTATAAATTATTTCCTTAAAGCACTTGGGGAATATCGCAGAACATGCGATATAGGCGAGCAACATATTAGTCCCCACAACATTGCCACGCACTACCATATGAAAACGTATAAAATTTTCATGTTAAATTACATTCACGATTCCTTCTAACTTTTCTGAAGCCATGCTAAATTTCTACTTCCAGGATTTTCCTCCACCTCACGTAAACATAACTTCACAAATTTAGACAATTACACCAAAGGGGCAACGCACGGCGTTCGTGCGTATTCAGCGTAATAATATAATGCACAAGAACTCCCTGTTTATTCATATTAACTATAAATAAAAATATATAATTCATAGATAAAATATAAATAAGATTTCAATTTAATAAAATAAAATGTACTCTTATGTTATTTTATGTCATCACAAGTATAAAATGCTTGTGAAAAAAAAAAGGAAATTAAATAACAACCAAACACTTCATAAATGGGGTGATTTTTCAAAGGTTTGGTTCAAAAAGTGTGAAGTAACCGCGAATAGACTAAACATATATATACACTATAAGCTAAGAATGTTGAAGCGAGTGCCGAGAATGATTGTTCATATTTATAAACATTTTTTTAAATTCATTTTAATTAATTGTTGGGACTTTTGTCTCAAAGTAGGGACAATTTTACGTTNATTTATAAACATTTTTTTAAATTCATTTTAATTAATTGTTGGGACTTTTGTCTCAAAGTAGGGACAATTTTACGTTTGTTTATTGCCATAACGTGTGTATTTTAGTGAATATACGCATGAAACAATAGTAAAAAATTTAACAGCGCTGGTGAGGCTATCCACATTGCCACCAACTGAACAAAGAGAGAATTTTTAGTTTACTCATGTGTTCTAAGGATTGCAGTACCATAGGTTCTACTTCGGTATCGGAACTAAATAAGTAATTTTTACCAAACGGTTTATGGTTATTGGTTTGCGTATCGCGTAGGAACGTCCTCGAACACTAGACGTGAAAGATAAGGTGATATTATAATTCAGCCGACATACTTGCAGGATAAAATAAGAACATGACGTAATATATTGCATTTATTTGAAAACTTAATTTTAATTAAAACTTTTATATTTTGATTTTCTTTTATCCTTTTTGAAACGTCTAAATTACATTAATTACTAATATATCACTAATTTACTAAAATCAAATTAATATGTAGCCATTTAAGATTGGTTGAACGTAAGACGAGTATGCTCGCTATTCTCTACAAACCACGCATTTTTGTACACACAAAATTGACCGTGAAACAAACTAAATACTTCCGTGAATTTATTTGGACTTGAGAATACGTCTTTAAACCCAAGACGGAAATGGCGACGTAACGTTTGCAGGGTGTTCAATTCCAAAATTAAAAATTCGTGACTAATGAAACGATGGCAATAAATGTGGTTTCGTCAGATCTGGTACACAGCTAGGATGCGAACACAACTATGATTTGGCACAAAGCACGTGCGAGACGACGCGGGTGGAGGCCCGCTGCGACTTTTGGCAGTTTTGGGCGTGGCTGAAAATTTCCGGCCAATAACTAGAATATCTCGCAAATCCGATATGCTAGAGTGCTGATTTCGGTTCCCAATTGCATATGTCGCCTAGACCTGCCGTTATAGGCCTTAAAAGTCAAGTATCCATTTTGTTAGTTTCCTAACATCCATATCTACATTCCAAAGAAAATATTATTTGCCAACCCAGACATTCACGTGTTACCGACACATCCAACCAGATGATTTTTACAGCACGATGCACTTTCTAACAGGACCTTCAATGAAATAAGAAGATATCTGCAAAATTTCATAAATGATTTTGTGGTACTAGATACTAAACTGTCTGAGAACTTTNCAATGAAATAAGAAGATATCTGCAAAATTTCATAAATGATTTTGTGGTACTAGATACTAAACTGTCTGAGAACTTTATATATATTTACAACTTTAGTTATTTAAAATTTTATTTTAATGTACATCCCTTAAATTACGATGTGTGAACAACATAACCAAAAAGTAATTTTTTTAATAAAAGAATTACGACCGAACTTAGCTTTCGTCTCCTTATGCGCTGTTTACTTCCTACGGACTGCAAACATAAGGCGTGCGCAGCTTTTAGCATTACGGCTCGCCTCAAAGTTAGAGAATCGCGATGGCCTCTTGTGAAGTGGAGGTACGGAGAATACCTCAATAAATATGGTTACGCAAGCGTTGTGCCAAAATAGGCTATTAACTTATAAGAAGACCACATTTCGTAATCATTTCCTGCGATATTTATATCCACCAACTCGCTCCAGTAATGAACAGCATCTAGACTGGGTCGCTACCAAAACAAACACTAGTATCACTTTATTAACAATTGGAACCGCTCACAAGCCTCTATAACAGGCATCCTATATGCGCTATTCCACAAGTAAAAAAGACGGATGTTGCAACAAAATAATTACTATTGGGTATTTTATTTCAACGTTTATGCTTTAGTAAAATTTATAACGGGAAAAATTTAATTATTTCGACCATTTAAAAATGCTTATATTACTATAATTATAATACAAATATAATGTCGAAGTGTTTATGTTAACAAAGCCTCTAAGTAATGATGCCACAACAAAATGTTGTATAATGTTAAAAATAAGACTAAGAACAATTAAAGTAATATCCAGCCAACACCAGTGTACACTGACTTGGAATTGTAAAATGGCGAATGCTAGTGAATAGTTATAACCCTGTAAAATGAAACCACTACATTTAGATTTTAAAGCATAGAGTGAGAACTAAATGTAAAGTAGATCAGCTATCAAAAGTTGCAAAGCAGTTTACGTGTGCAAAATATACATATATTTCTAGATCATAAGGTATTCCCATATAACGAAAGAGCACTGCAGTTAGATATTATATGTTGTAGAATACTCATAATATGAAACGCCTGCACAAATGTTAAAATAGAGCGATTGGTAAGACGTTGGATTTCCGGGAGTGGCGATCGCGTGCACGAGGCGCGGCTTCAACTCTCCCCTCTGCTTTAAATTTTTTTCTTTGATAATATTTGTTAACTTATTTTACATCGGAACATAGTTTTAAAACAAAGGAAATAGAAAACCATTTTTAACAGAAGTGTTATTTTCAATTCAACACAACATTGTTTGCCGCAACATAAACACCGCCTTAGTATAGTATCGTAAGGAGGTAACATTGTTACAAAAGTACGTCATATTAATTTTACACTGTAGAGCAAAAAAAATCTGGTATAGGCGTGCTTATGCAAATAACAGAGGTATGGAACCAATCACCGTAACGCGATGCGGTCGGCAGCCAGATCGTTTACTGCTGCTACAATGGAGGGCTATCAAGATTTAAGTGAGTTTAAACGTGGTGTTATAGTCGGCGCACGAGAGATGGGACATAGCATCTCTGAGGTGGACGTTCGCGTACGACCATTTCACGAGTGTACCGTGAATATCGGGAATCCGGTAAAACATCACATCTTCGACATATCTGTGGCCGAAAAAAGATCGTGAAAGAACGGGACGAACGACGACTGACGAGAATCATTAAACGTGACAGACGTGAAACCCTTTCTCAGATTGGCTCAGATTGGATTTGTGGACTGCCCTGCAGGATTCGTGGTGTGAAGTGCCTCCTGCATACCTTCAGACATTAGTCGAGTCCATGCCACGTCGTCTTGCAGCACTTCTGCTTGCTCGGGCGGTTAAGGGGGGTGGGGGACTACACGATATTAGGCAGGTGCACCAGTTTTTTTGGCTCTTCAGTGTACATTAATAGGAAAACATTATATAACTTTAACAGCAACATTAGTTACTCACGGCTCACATATAACAAAATCATTACTGCTGTAGTAAAATTAATACTGTTGGTAGAACATCAGACTTTTATCAGTTCATTCAAGAGTTTAATCGAGGCACCTAGATGGCCGCAACTGGGCAAACGTCTGAGCAGATTAAAAGCAACATGCTCACATGAATGCTGAAATTCGAGGAATATATGAACAGCTTAGCACCGAAATTTTTTAATTATAAATTAGGGTTTGCATGAGCTCAATTGGCACACACCGTTTGCACGTCTATTACGACAAACACGTATGTAAAACGCTTATAACACGTTCACAGCCCGTAGTACTGGCCGTTCATCGTTGTTAGTCGCATTTCAAGACAATGTCCTCTTTTAACGGACACACGACGCGTAAGGTGTATTTATAGTTACCTGTACTGGTTGCAACCTATTTCAGTACAGTNCGAACGAGACAAACAACAACTGACGAGAATCATTAAACGTGACAGATGTGCAGCCCTTTCTCAAATTGGGGCAGATTGGATTTGTGGACTGGCCTGCAGGTTTCATGGTGTGAAGTGCCTCCTGCATACCTTCAGACATTAGTCGAGTCCATGCCACGTCGTCTTGCAGCACTTCTGCTTGCTCGGGCGGTTAAGGGGGGTGGGGGACTACACGATATTAGGCAGGTGCACCAGTTTTTTTGGCTCTTCAGTGTACATTAATAGGAAAACATTATATAACTTTAACAGCAACATTAGTTACTCACGGCTCACATATAACAAAATCATTACTGCTGTAGTAAAATTAATACTGTTGGTACAACATCAGACTTTTATCAGTTCATTCAAGAGTTTAATCGAGGCACCTAGATGGCTGCAACTGGGCAAACGTCTGAGCAGATTAAAAGCAACATGCTCACATGAATGCTGAAATTCGAGGAATATATGAACAGCTTAGCACCGAAATTTTTTAATTACAAATTAGGGTTTGCATGAGCTCAATTGGCACACACCGTTTGCACGTCTATTACGACAAACACGTATGTAAAACGCTTATAACACGTTCACAGCCCGTAGTACTGGCCGTTCATCGTTGTTAGTCGCATTTCAAGATAATGTTCTCTTTTAACGGACACACGACGCGTAAGGTGTATTTATAGTTACCTGTACTGGTTGCAACCTATTTCAGTACAGTNTCTCTTTTAACGGACACACGACGCGTAAGGTGTATTTATAGTTACCTGTACTGGTTGCAACCTATTTCAGTACAGTTCTGCCCAGAACCATTGTCATCATTGGATGTTTATACTTCTGCCTTTCTTATAGGTGCATTCCCGTGAGTCACAGACGTTCAGTGCCTACTATAGGAGTGATAATTTTGTTCTGATTGGCAAGTGCAATAACTAAAAGAACTCTCACGAAAACGTGCGGCCAGTAGGATTAACGAACTGAAAACCACTGGCAAAGAAAACTTAATAATGCAGAGGCGCAGCAGCCGCTTATACCGCGAACTCCAGCAACACTTGCCAGCAAAATGGCGTCACTGTTCAAAAACATGTTGAATTGCTGTTCGCCGATTAGCGCCTACACTCCAAAAATATTCATTCAAAGTTGTCTGTACGGCAAAGAAAACCATTTCTTTGAGGATGTTTCTTCTACAACTAAACAGCACTGATTTAAATAAAAGCTGTTAAAGATACATAGGTTTGCTTTTAATAAAATGTTTACTCATACGTTTTTGTTTTGGTGCAATTTTATTTTCCTTTAGAGCCAAGAAACTTACATTCCTACGGAACTGCTTTTTATCACAGNTTTTTGTTTTGGTGCAATTTTATTTTCCTTTAGAGCCAAGAAACTTACATTCCTACGGAACTGCTTTTTATCACAGCAAAGAAAAATTATTTGGTAGTATTTTTAACGGTTTGGCAATACTGCATTTTTTCCTGTCGCTCGTTGTAGTTTCCAGTACGTGACTGCTGTCCTGGCGGAAACATTCATGCGGCAATATANTTTTTGTTTTGGTGCAATTTTATTTTCCTTTAGAGCCAAGAAACTTACATTCCTACGGAACTGCTTTTTATCACAGTAAAGAAAAATTATTTGGTAGTAATTTTAACGGTTTGGCAATACTCCATTTTTTCCTGTCGCTCGTTGTAGTTTCCAGTACGTGACTGCTGTCCTGGCGGAAACATTCATGCGGCAATATACTCCGCAGTCACGACTGCAACTGACAAAGTACAGTACTTTTTAGACGTTTAATGTCATTCTGAAGTGCAGTGGTTCTACAAATCAGTTACCTCAATTCTTCCCAAGAGGTGACATATTCTGCTTATGTCACCACCTCACATAACATTACAATCAAAAGTAATCCAAACGCAATACGAGTAGTTAGTTGTCGTATGGTGAAGTGGTTTAGGCTAGTAAAAAAATGGCCTGAGTTCGGGTCTCAAAGGCATCTTAGTCTTTTTTTATAATTATAATTTTAAAAAATTTGTTAGTTATCTTTTATTTACTAATCGTGTTTGTCTATCAAATCTGAAATTTTCTGTACAGTTTAACTGACATTGCCACAAAGACGTCTGCTAAACAATGGTATCGACAATAATAGGTTATCATATTCAAACATAAATTATTTGCGTGTCAAGCCTGCTTTGGAGTGCTTTATATTCAAACAACACATTTTTATTTGCGGTAACAAATAATGTGTTGCAGCAAAGAAAGCCTTTTCACAGTATGGTAACTGATTCAACAGCCAGCAGTTTTGCCAATAGGGAACCTTTCGTTGCATGCAACAGCCAGTCAGACCCAAAGCAGGTTTCCGGAGCTTCGCGTGGCCAATCAGTGGGTGAATACCCCCAATCATAAGAATCGGCAAGCTATTTCATTTCTGTGTATTTATCTACTCTGTACTGCAGATGTATATGAAGGATAGCCTATTAAAGTTTAGCCTTTGTGGAAATATTTTTTTGTCCACGAAAATCTCGTAATACGTAATGCATCTTGTTTTATTTAACAAGTAAACTTTTCCGACCTGGGGATAAAATAACGATTGCAGATTCTAACAAATAATTTTGCTGTCAAAAATGTAATCACTGTGGAGACTTCGGTTTTGAAAGCTAATGCATTTTCATACCGACACTGCGACCATAATTGAAATTTGCATTATATATTTTCTGCACAAAATAATATATTTAACGAACGAGGTGATATTTAATATTGATGACTCGGAGGTGAACATAAGAAATGTTTTTCTCGCTACCCACAAAAAATTAAGAATTTATGTAACTTCATTCGAGCTCATGCAGCCCTCTAAAATAGTTTTGAGAATTTCCATTGTTTTTAATTTGTTGCTTCATAGAAACCATTGCAGAAACCAGTTGATTTACCAAGTCCCTACTTTCTGTTTCTATAAAAGCTAACCTCGAGAGCAGATGAATATATACTTCATAATTTTATCTATAAACTAAAATAAATTTTAGNTTTCTATAAAAGCTAACCTCGAGAGCAGATGAATATATACTTCATAATTTTATCTATAAACTAAAATAAATTTTAGACGCAAATGCTAATATAATTACGACGACAAAATGTCTGTTTAATTATAGGTATATGAGAGTATAGATTATTTTATAATTATTTTAAATAATATAGTTCTTTTGGTAGGTAAATTTTACTTCCCGACAGCCAATTAATGCATATGCCACTGTTTTAAACTTTAGGTAAAGCCCANTTTCTATAAAAGCTAACCTCGAGAGCAGATGAATATATACTTCATAATTTTATCTATAAACTAAAATAAATTTTAGTCGCAAATGCTAATATAATTACGACGACAAAATGTCTGTTTAATTATAGGTATATGCGAGTATAGATTATTTTATAATTATTTTAAATAATATAGTTANCGACGACAAAATGTCTGTTTAATTATAGGTATATGCGAGTATAGATTATTTTATAATTATTTTAAATAATATAGTTATTTTGGTAGGTAAATTTTACTTCCCGACAGCCAATTAATGCATATGCCACTGTTTTAAACTTTAGGTAAAGCCCAAATTTAAGCCTAAGAGGACATATATCTGAATTAAAATATATTTAGAATAACTTAAATTATAAATACAGCGCTTAAACTGTCTGGGCACTTAATGCCTGGGTGTGTTAAAGGCGTTAGTAAGCGCTACTCACGCGAGAAGTCCAAAAATATTCAGGGATGAAAAGTATTATATATTTAAGCAGTTCCTCCGAAGTAATAGAATTTAAAATTTATTCAATCGTTCTTAAAATTTACAAATATTATAAACATCACGATAAAAACATTTTTTGTGACAAAAATCAGCATAAATGTGTTATTATTAATAAGAAACCCTTCAACGTCATTACTTTCAGATAATTTAGAGTAGTAGGGCGCGTCAACGGATTTTAAACAGAAAAATATTTATTCTGGAAAATTGTATACACCTTTTAACTACGAAATTTTATACGAACTGATGAAGCGTAGAATGTATTTTGCCAATATTATTCACAAATTTAAATCTTTCCCGATATTTAAGTAAAATATCTGGTTAATTCAAAAATATTCAAAAAAAATTTTTTATTTGATATTTAATTGCAGAATTGTAAATAATTTCNATACGAACTGATGAAGCATAGAATGTATTTTGCCAATATTATTCACAAATTTAAATCTTTCCCGATATTTAAGTAAAATATCTGGTAAATTCAAAAATATTCAAAAAAAAATTTTATTTGATATTTAATTGCAGAATTGTAAATTATTTGNAATTGCAGAATTGTAAATAATTTCACTGATAGCGTAATTGAATGCCTAGAATTTATAGAAAAATATTCGATAACTCCTACAAAACTGGGCTAAAGTCTGAAACATTTATTTAAATTAAAAACAGTTCAGCGAGATTCCTCTATCTCAGAGAGAATACACACCCTTGAAAATAATTCTAAGAACGTATGTAGATTGAAATATTAGCTAAGTTTAAATATCTTTATTTGTATTTTCGGAGAAAATTGTCTTGACGAAATATTTACGTATGGGAAGAGCGCTCGCAGTTAATAATTGGAATGGTAGTATACCTGTGAGTTAATTTTCTTTACAGCAATAAGATTCACTGAAAATTAAATGCTATTTCCTGGGCTGAATAAAATATTTTTTCTTCCATTTCGAATAGAAATGTTTACTTTTGGGAGAAAAGACATAGCCTGTTACTGAAATGTTGTACGTATTAATAAACACTGACATCTTACATGAAGTTCTAAGAAAGTGAATAACACATGTGATTTCGGGGGAGGAAACTAAATTAGGTATCATTCATCTGGAAATGAATTAAGATTTGTGAAACCATAGGTTTGGTATACAAACAAACAAAACACTTGCTTTTTTACAGAGTTTTTTTTTTTACCCTTTCAGACACAAGCAAATATACCGTTTTTGATGTCCAAAAGAACTCAATTATGGTTCGGTACTGCATTGGTTTATGTTTAACGCTNCAAGCAAATATACCGTTTTTGATGTCCAAAAGAACTCAATTATGGTTCGGTACTGCATTGGTTTATGTTTAACGCTCTCGCATATAGTATGACCAATAAAAACATGTTTGCGCTTTATAATACTCGCAGCAGCGTTTTTTACGAGACTGCACTGTAAATAACACTTTCTTTGCTGCAACATGTGATGTGTTATCGCTTACAAAAAGGTGTTTAAATGTGAATCACTGCAAAGTAGGCTTGCCGCACACATAATTTTTATTTTATCTGTATTAAAATGACTATGATAACCTTGTATTGTTGTAACAATAGTTCAGCAGACGTTTTTGTGGTAATATCAGTTGGTTACATTGTAAAGAAAATTCGGACTCTAAAAAACAACAGTAATTAATAAATAAATAAATTTAAAAATTATATTTAGTAAAAAAAAATAACAAACAACAAAAATGACAGCTCCAAGAACCGAATCCTTGCCACCCGCCCCCAGCCCCTGCCCACACCACCACCATTTCCACCACCCGCTCACCCATTCACGCCCCGATTTAACTATCCTGACGATTATCACCAAATACTAACTTGGCCTTGTTGCTTTAAAACTACTTTTGATAGATTATGTTAAGTAGTTACATGGGCCAGAATATAATATTACCTCTTGGCAGGAATTGGTTTAAGGAGGTTAGGGGGAGAATCACTGCACTTCAGAATGAAATTAAAAGTCTTTAGGGCTGTACATTTGGTCAATTACAGTTTCTTAACTCCAGAATATATTTGTTTATGCATGTTTGCGTCGAGACAACAGTTACGTACCGAAAACTACAATAACCAAAAGAAAACCTTTAAATATCGCTAAACCGTTACCTTTGGTTCGAAGTAATATGTTTTACCGCAAACAAAAGCAGCTCAAATAATGTTTATTTCTTTGCTCTTAAAGAAGGCAATGTTGCCATAAAAGACAAACGTATAAAGTGAACATTTATTAACAGCAAATAAATGTTTCTATAAACTTCTCTTTGAATTAAAGCAATACTTCGTTGCTCAAAGAAACATTTTACTTTGCCGCACAGAAAACATTTTAAGAATTATTTAGAGTGTACGATATATAGTATCAGCAAAAATTATATCTCCCACGCGTAAGGGACTTCCCATATTGATGCAATTTTCTGCTGTATACAAAGCCTTCGTGTGCATTGTCCCAGATATTGCTCACACGGACTGAAAAACCAAGCCATCAGTAAATAAAAGCAAACAAATTTCTGTTTTTAATAAAAAGATACTTATCAGAGATTTTCATTTGATGTATCTGAGATTTTTTTATTGATTTAATTTATTGTTATTATTTTTTATAGATCCTAAATAAGAGTTTTGTTAGGTCCAGAATATGTTACAATAGATACACACAATTTCATAAAACATTAACATTAAGATGTAACAATATTGGGTACCATAAAAAATCTAATACGCCTTTACATTATAAAATGTTTTTTTTTTCAATTAAAATGTTTCTCACATTAGGTTTTAATATTGTAAAGTCAACTTCATATAGTAGGTTTAATTCTTATGGTTATGTGTTATAAAATTTTCTTCCTGAATATTTGAAACTTTTTGATATAATGCCAAACAACTTGATATATAGTGGTGGCTGTTTTTACTTCCTATGTTATAATGATACCCCATAATAATTCTTTCAAATTTTACCCAAGGTCCCTTTACAAATATTAATTTTAAATTAATGTTTAAATCGGGCAGTGCAAGGATATTGTCCAAGTTTAATAAAAAAATACCATTAATATAAAAATCCGCAAACAATATTGTTATTTATTACTATAAACTTCTAGAACTTGAAATGAAAAGTTGCTCCCACAATTGAATTGAAAGTCTTGTTTAAATTCTACTCAAGGTTTTTAATGGTTACAGAGAAACTGGAGAACAATTTTTTTTAAACCCGCCGGTTTGGATACAGCTTTAGAACATCCTTAAAAATCAGAATTTATTTGTTACGAGGCACCACTTGTGTACTAAATTTATGTAGTGTTTGTAAATACCATACTTGTTTTAGCAATTGTATTTGTTCTAGATATGCGATATCAGCCTAAAATTTAAAACATCATTTTGAAAAATTCTTTACGTTACATTAAAAACCACAAATTCTATATTTTATAAATATCTAATATCTGTGTATTTATGAATATAATTGAAGTAATTTCAGCTGGAATATCTCCTTATATATTTTATATCCTGTTAATTTATTTGATTAAACTTCCTCTCAAAATGGAAGAAAAATGTTACATGAAGTAAATGAAGCTGTTATTAATCATTTTTGCGCACGTTCAGATACGTGCACACGTATATCCTACATAAACAGATTATTTATACCAACACACCGAAACATTATATCTGGTACAAAAAAAATACTACAATTTTGAAAGCGCACAAATTTTAAAATTACTTAAAATATTAGTTAAGGCTTTGTTTTTTCAGTTCCTATGACATTTCAATCATATCGAATTTCATAACAATAAGAACCGTAGAATTCCTGAGATACATACATATTGTGTGATAAGTGTATTTATTTTGCTAATCACACCTGTTAAGATGTCAAGAGAACGACAAAATATTTAAGTCATCTGTAATCTAAAAGCTGCTTGTATCCCAGCACATTTTATACCATACAACGGCAATAACAGTAAAAAAACAAAAAAAAAAAACAAAAACACCTCAGGTGGTAAACACCAATATGTCAAGAATTCATTTTGTTAATATCAAATATTTGTTAATATGAAAGAAAATATGCGTCAATATTTATTAGCGCTGAATTGAGTTAGTAACTAATGAACATATTTATAACTCAGTGTTTCAGAATCAGGTTAATTCACATTAATTGCGTTTCAAGTAAATTATCGAGCTCCTGAAATATATTATAGTGACTAAGTGTTCTTTCATATGAGGGAGGAATAATATTTAAAACTGATATTGTAGATTTTTTTAACTAAACGTGTAACTAAAAGAAACAGTTTTACTTGGGCTTTTTAAAGAAAGGGCCTATTAACTAAAAGAAATACGGTGTTATATAAATAACTGAGTATATTAAATGTGAGAAAATTAAATTACTATATTGGTATTACAATTGTTTCCTTAGATTTTATCTCTTATAATATAATAATAATTTACTTAAAAACAGTTCCTATTATTATATTCAAATTACATATTTGCCAAGACTCCGATATTCACCTAGATTTCAAAGTGTTTTATTAAAAATGCGAGACAGTATGACAGGTTTTTATGTTTGCGTATAAGTTGGATGCTCTCTATTTTACTATAAATTCTGTATCAAAATTTATTAAAATTGACTTTTAGGTGTAAATTGTATATAGTCAAGAACATTAAATTGTTTTTAAAAATTATTTATTCATCATGAATCACCCCTAACTTACCTGATACGCACTGTATATTTATGTGTGTATATATAAAAATACATATATGCCTAATTCTATAAACAAAACCTATCAAAGTGTAAATATGTTTTAAAAATATNATGTATATATAAAAATACATATATGCCTAATTCTATAAACAAAACCTATCAAAGTGTAAATATGTTTTAAAAATATGCACAAATAAATAATTTTGCGATGTTCGTTATCGAAAATGATGTATGTTGAATCAATTGTAAACCTAAACATATTAAAGAAACAATAGAATTAATTGTAAAATTGTCAATGAAACGGAAAGTTTAAGCGCATGCAAATTTTTATATTTTGCTCAAAATACTACAAAAATTAAATTTTGTCTTAAACATTGAATATTTAAATTTTGCTGTTTTTCTGAATTTGTGGATTAGTTATATGACTTTTATAAAAGTTGTTATAATTTTTCAAGTAACAGTTTTATTCGTTCTATATTTATGCACTGTATTCAAGAACTTCGAGAAGAAACATGAAGTATTTAAAATACTGTAAAAATTATTATATGATTTTACGCAAGTAGAAGAGACATCAGTATTTCCACCAGTGACATTTTACGCGTTGTGAATAGCGTAATTTATAACAGTTGTACGAAAAATTACGGTAAGCTCATGAAAACATGCTTAAATTTTTTGAAATACATGTTTAGTGGTCGGTTCCACACAAATAAAAAAATATTATCACCTCGTGTATTTTTGGCGTAATTACACCCAACCGGAACTATAACATAAAGTCTACTTTTCTTGTGTTATTCTTCTTGACTTGTATTAGGAACACAACTGAAATATAGTATTCTCGCCTATCTTACTAAGTTTTGAATTACAAATTACTGTTTAATCCCATATATATATTATAATATACCGTTTCAGCATCCATGGCTGCTGACATTGTTTGATTCCGTAAAGTTTTAACTCACGGAATATGGTGTGCAGTATTCATGGGGATGTTTTCTTCACGAGAAAAGAAAATTGATTTGCGTGCTGTAAAAACAACTAGGATACGTATTAGACAGATATTGTGTGTAAAAAAATAATCATTTGGATTTCAATAATTGTGGTAAGCTAAGGACATCGTCTGTACAATATCACACGAAGCAAACGGTTTCTATAATCTCGGTGTTCCTAAAAGAATGCACTGCTACTGTGACATTATAGATAAATAAACGTATATTAACGGGACCTTTTGTGAGACTGGGCTTCTACGAAAATACGTGGAATACACTTTTTTTAGCAATAAATTTTATGCCCGTATAAAGTAGCACATCGGTAAAAAATATCTATGATTTAAACATTAATAAATCTAAGAGTTACAATGAAGATGATACGCGTGTGTAAAATTACGTGTAACATATCAGACATGTTTAACAACGTGTTTAATTTTTGCACAAAATAATCGAATACTTTCTTTGAAACACAAATGAAGCAAGGGAGTTTTGTGTAATTTTATATGGTGTGCGGCAACAATTACGAAATAAAGTGACATTTCTTGACTCTCAATTATCTTAAGTCATACAGTTTCGATGACACGTTTACTTTAAATATTTAAAATGGCATTTTGCTTTATTTATACCATTTTCATAGGAAACATATTTTGGAAGGGAACTTTTTCCAACAATCCTAGAAAATGTTCTATTAAACCTAAATATGTAAAATAATGCCGAAACAAGTTTGATTTATTACAAAATAAATTTCGAANTATTAAACCTAAATATGTAAAATAATGCCGAAACAAGTTTGATTTATTACAAAATAAATTTCGAAAAAAAAAAAAAATTATGAAATGGTTACAATAGTGACATCTACAACAAAAGCAGAATTGCTTAGTTTGATATAAACTGCATGGTGAGTAATGTGTAACAACTTTGTACTATTGTATAATAAGTACGAGTTTTGAATGTATCCTCGCCACTAAGAAAATTATACATTTCTTACATGCATATCACCTTATATATATATACACCCTATCAAATATTTACAATAAACAAAATATTTTCTATAGAGGTGAAAAAAACTTATGTGAACTGTTGAATTTTTTTTTATTATGGTATTGATATTTATATTAAGTAATTTTTTAATATTTAATTTTTTTAAATTGTTGGATATTTCCTTAAAAATTTAAATTATTCTCTAATTCTACTTAGAATTTTTTGGAATTTTCCAAAGTTTTATGTAATTTTATTTACACAAACGTTTTAAATACACACCGGAGAGCAGGAAATCAACAAGACAATTGAGACAAAAATATTTGGAATATTCATTCCAGTTTTACTTTCGCATAAACTAGTAATTCTATGCAATAAGAAATTAATATTTACATGCTCACACTCATAATATTTTTGGAGCAATTATAGATAAACAATTAATTGATATTTGGTTGTTAAAGGCAACTGAATATATAAATTTTCTTATTAATTACCAGTCCTTAACTTAGTATAGTATTAAGAAGCTCGTAAATATTGATTACTCCAAGAGATATATAACTCGTAACGAGGTAACAGAAAAATAAATAAATAATATCAAATATATTAAATGAAATAAAACGTTTGCGAATAATCTTGACAATAGCTGCAATAATATTAGGTGTCCGAATGAATTTATACTGTGGAAATTTTTACGGCATTAGAAAATTTGATAGGAATTTGTAAAGGAAGAAACAATTTTTAGTTACTGTTTTTATTATTTATATTAAAATTCAGTGTAAATATTTTATTTATAAACTAAACATATGCAGTGCTGAAACAAAGCTACAATTCATGTCAATGCAAATACAGTCTTAATGTGCATTGCCTTTGTATTATACAAATTTATTTGCACAACAGGAATTTAATGTTCTTAGCAATGCAATTAAATTTGTAGGCTTTTTACTTGTACATTATTTTCATTATACCAGTACAAATAATATTCTTATGATTTATAAAAGCAATAAAATTCTTAAACGTATCATTTAATTATTGTATCAAATTATTTGTGAAGTAAATATTTTCCTCTACGTTATATAATAAAATATAAAAATACAATATACGATAACTTGAAGTAATGCGTTTATATGTGAAGGACACGAATAAACTATTAGAACAACATTTTACAAAACCATCCACTAGGTCTCAAAATATGCAGAAAAATATAAATATACACATGGGAAACATCAACATGAAACAGTTATATTTATCATAAATCTTCCAAAAGCCTACTACCATATTGCGGTGCGTATTTTTCTCAACCTCGGCTGAAACTAACGTATCGTTAAAAAAACCAACTACATAAAAGGAGGGCCCATAGGTCCATTGACACATGCGACATGATTCGAATACATTTACTTATAGAATTTCTCGCTTCTTTGTTCAAATGTGACAGATATTCCGACTTGCAGCATGCGTGCGCTTCACTATGAGTGTCGAACAGTGAAAGTGAATGNACATCAACATGAAACAGTTATATTTATCATAAATCTTCCAAAAGCCTACTACCATATTGCGGTGCGTATTTTTCTCGAACTCGGCTGAAACTAACGTATCGTTAAAAAAACCAACTACATAAAAGGAGGGTCCATAGGTCCATTGACACATGCGACATGATTAGAATACATTTACTTATAGAATTTCTCGCTTCTTGNCACATGCGACATGATTAGAATACATTTACTTATAGAATTTCTCGCTTCTTTGTTCAAATGTGACAGATATTCCGACTTGCAGCATGCGTGCGCTTCACTATGAGTGTCGAACAGTGAAAGTGAATGCGTGTGCATTTGCGTACGCGTGTGTATTTGCATGGGTTTGTGCGAGCGTACACTTTCTACCCGTTTACTGGCATTCGTTTCTTCAACCCCAATATAAATATTTAACCAAAGTAGCTGCGTGCTGTTGATATAGCTAAGTTGCAGCTGATCTTCTAACAGAAAGGAAGGGCTCAAACCATGTTAACATTTTAGTTTACTTACTTTTTTTTATTTCGAATACGTAGCTTTTTAGGGAACGCAAGATTGTGTCACGAAAGTATCACGTCCACAGCAGGAGCATCTATTTTAAGTAGCGTACCTTATTAGAAACAGTGTCTTGATTGCTTAACCTTATATTAAATGTCAAGAATCACAAATATTCCGACGCAATGGTGTCCATGCATATTAATGTTGCATGTTTTATTTCTACTTATTCCTAACTGCCAAGGCAGCTTGGTAACTGACACGATTTCAGTATATTCGTTAATGTAGAAATGGTAAATTTTAAAAGTTTTTTTTGCACTAGTAATTCCTTATAATTTAATTCCAGATTTTAAACGTTCTGGCTCAAATACTGCGATTTTTCAAAACGTATTTCACTAGTTTTCCTGTACGGCTTCAAATATGTCCTTAATAAATTAATTTTTTTAAATAACATCGCAAAGCTGCTCCCAACGCAAAAGATATGAGGTGTGAGGATTAAAGTAATTTTATTCCATAAATTTTACATACAACCATTTAACACGGAAGTAAAAGTTAAAATACCATTACAAACATAAAATGAAATATTTCAAAATTTTTCACTGCAATGAAACCTAGCACGGTCTATAATGTAAAAATATTTATGAAATAAAAATATATCTTAGGCAGCTGAGCTACTGACGACATGAAGAAATTCTTGATTTAGTTAAAGAAGGTTAAATAAAGAATTATAATATTACATTTCGACTTATACACATATACACGAGAAATAGGGAAAATAACTGTAGTCCGTATATTGTAATACATCACACTTCGTTTCGTATGTTGCGTTAGTATGCCAGTTTTTATTAGTATGAATCAAGGCACGCGTTTCGTTTACAAACTTGAAAATGCGTCATGCACTGGATATTTGAATCTTCAGTTCTTACATTTTCTCTAAGAACTGATACAGTTTTCTAATCTAATATTCCTTAAGCCTGTTTCTTCCAGGAAATAAATGCTCAAGAGGTCACTATCCTGTCGGTGTGAACATACGTGCCTGTGTAAGAGCACTCAATTATGGTGACTCGTGGAAGGAGACATGCGTTAAGTAGCTCTGTTAAGTATAAAATATATTTTTCATCTTTCATGTCCTACTTGTATATAGGGACAAAGTTTTTTTAGAATAAAGTTTTCATCACAAGCAGTATTTCAAAACACTTCCCCTTAGATCTGTTTTCGTGGATGGATGATTTTAATGGNATAAAGTTTTCATCACAAGCAGTATTTCAAAACACTTCCCCTTAGATCTGTTTTCGTGGATGGATGATTTTAATGGTTTAAATGGTAGTTGGTTCTGAGGTTGTAAACTGTTTCAAAAGACAAAGGTTATCACGTGCTGCTTAATAAAAAACAAATATCTTGCTTGGATATACACAAACTTCTTCTCATTACCACCCTAATGCGCGCACACATACTATGTTTTTTTGTGTATTACCCTCAAAAAATCTAGTCTTGATGATCCGATATTAATATAATTTTATTAGGAGGATGAAGGATACGTTTTTTAATATAGCGACTTTTGAACTAATTTGCTTACATAAGCCATTAATCAGATCAAAACTCTGTGATAAAATAATGAATTTTCTATCTGCGAACAGTACTTAAAACGTTCGTTGAATTAAACCNTCAGATCAAAACTCTGTGATAAAATAATGAATTTTCTATCTGCGAACAGTACTTAAAACGTTCGTTGAATTAAACCTCGCAATGTGTTCAGGATAAATAAACAAAATCTGCAATAACAAAAGTAAAATATCTGGAGACGTTACTTAGAGATTGAATAACTTAGTCATATTAACACGGGAAACTTCTTATATGACTTAAANAAAATATCTGGAGACGTTACTTAGAGATTGAATAACTTAGTCATATTAACACGGGAAACTTCTTATATGACTTAAAGTATTCATGTTTATATACACCAGGTGCAATAGTTATGTATATATCAAGTTCTCTTTAAACAGTTAGGATAACGGAATGATTGTGTCAGAGGAAATAACGTAGGCAAAACATTTTGGATAGTAAAAAAACAATTTTTCAGCCATTATAAACGGCCACTTCCTTCAAGATAGTTTCTCTGAATATTAAAAATAAACTTTTTCTACGTTTTCTAGTTATTGGTCAAAAATAAACATGATAATATTTTTTGTTTCACTTCTGCAGAATGTTACTGGTTTCCCCCGCGTTTATGTTTTTGGTTTACGTGCTTATGGTTCCCAACATTTTCATGTTCTCTTCCAAAGTTCCAACTCGGTTTGTTGTTGGGATGCAAATATATGGTACGAGAGTTCATGCATTTGAATGCTGGGTTCNTCCAAAGTTCCAACTCGGTTTGTTGTTGGGATGCAAATATATGGTACGAGAGTTCATGCATTTGAATGCTGGGTTCGCTATTTGAAATAATTGCCATTTCTGGGTACGAGTCTAATTCTAGCCCGTAAACGTAAAGGAGCGGTATTAACAAGCTTAAATTGAAAAAAAAAATTTCATGTATTGGTTATTAAATTTATATTTTCTATACACCTGAGTTTTATGATTAGTTTAATTTTTAATGGAATATTTTTGGATAATGTTCCTTTATGTCGTTTTATCGCTTATTTCTGAGGACAATGCATGTATTTATGTCCTTCTTCTCACTGGTCTAAGGTTGTCGAGTATTTGCGCAAAAATATTCTTTGGCGCACGTAAATCCAGTGGTGCTTTCTGTTATATGTCTTCCTCTCTGAACGTATAGGACGTTTATTAATCTGGGCAACGAAAATTCAAAATGTATTTAATGAGATTTTTTTGCTTAAGCCAATGTTTCTTTGTTACTGCAACCACTGAAAGGAACAAAAATGTTTTTAATAACAATTTTTTCATTCAGAAAGCATTTATTATATAAATATTTTATTATAATTTAACATACAAAATTTTATTGAAATCGATCGTATAATATCCATCATCTTTGAAAACTGTACACCGTAAAAAAAGTCTGTATTTTTGCAAATAATCCTTGTTAACTGGTTGCCACAAATTTTTTTGTAGTACTACAAGTAAATTAAAGCAAATTTTACTAAAGACTAGTATGAAATGTGTAAAACTGATGTTGAATTTTAACAAGAAAGTACTGTGCACTACAAGTTTATTACAAATATGGGTATATATATATATATACATTTTTCTAATGATTAGTAAAATATATCTTGTTAGGACTATATTTTAGTTGTAGAGTTGCAAAAGAAATTTTGGCAACTTTTTCCAAAATAATTATTTGTAAAGCGCACAATTTCTTTCTGTGCAGGGAGAAACAAATTTCAGATTACTAAAATTATTTTACTAATCAGCGAGACTACAGTCAATGTTGCGTGCAATTGCCTAGATGTATAAATACGCCTCCATTAAATGCGCTTATTCGAAAGCCGAGCAGGAAGTAAAAGAGCAACGTATATTCTTTCTTAAGCCAAATTTCGTCAAACTTTGATTTTATTTGTGGTTTTTTTTAAAGAAGAAGGTTCCTTTAGAATTTTTTCAAAATTATTTTTGTACATATTTGCGTGTTCATGTGCCTTATATTTATCCGTGTTTTACAATAGGCTTTATACTTTGAAACCNTCCAAAGTTCCAACTCGGTTTGTTGTTGGGATGCAAATATATGGTACGAGAGTTCATGCATTTGAATGCTGGGTTCACTATTTGAAATAATTGCCATTTCTGGGTACGAGTCTAATTCTAGCCCGTAAACTTAAAGGAGCGGTATTAACAAGCTTAAATTGAAAAAAAAAAATTTATGTATTGGTTATTAAATTTATATTTTCTATACACCTGAGTTTTATGATTAGTTTAATTTTTAATGGAATATTTTTGGATAATGTTCCTTTATGTCGTTTTATCGCTTATTTCTGAGGACAATGCATGTATTTATGTCCTTCTTCTCACTGGTCTAAGGTTGTCGAGTATTTGCGCAAAAATATTCTTTGGCGCACGTAAATCCAGTGGTGCTTTCTGTTATATGTCTTCCTCTCTGAACGTATAGGACGTTTATTCATCTGGGCAACGAAAATTCAAAATGTATTTAATGAGATTTTTTTGCTTAAGCCAATGTTTCTTTGTTACTGCAACCACTGAAAGGAACAAAATTTTTTTTAATAACAATTTTTTCATTCAGAAAGCGTTTATTATATAAATGTTTTATTATAATTTAACATACAAAATTTTATTGAAATCGATCGTATAATATCCAACATCTTTGAAAACTGTACACCGTAAAAAAAGTCTGTATTTTTGCAAATAATCCTTGTTAACTGGTTGCCACAAATNTCTTTGAAAACTGTACACCGTAAAAAAAGTCTGTATTTTTGCAAATAATCCTTGTTAACTGGTTGCCACAAATTTTAACAAGAAAGTACTGTGCACTACAAGTTTATTACAAATATGGGTATATATATACATTTTTCTAATGATTAGTAAAATATATCTTGTTAGGACTATATTTTAGTTGTAGAGTTGCAAAAGAAATTTTGGCAACTTTTTCCAAAATAATTATTTGTAAACCGCACAATTTCTTTCTGTGCAGGGAGAAACAAATTTCAGATTACTAAAATTATTTTACTAATCAGCGAGACTACAGTCAATGTTGCGTGCAATTGCCTAGATATATAAATACGCCTCCATTAAATGCGCTTATTCGAAAGCCGAGCAGGAAGTAAAAGAGCAACGTATATCCTTTCTTAAGCCAAATTTCGTCAAACTTTGATTTTATTTGTGGTTTTTTTTTTAAAGAAGAAGGTTCCTTTAGAATTTTTTCAAAATAATTTTTGTACATATTTGCGTGTTCATGTGCCTTATATTTATCCGTGTTTTACAATAGGCTTTATAATTTGAAACCCATACGCCTATTTCGCTGAAACTTTGTACACATGAACCCCATTACTTGAAAGCTCAGTATCAAGTTGATGCCTCAGTTCGCTAAAACGTCCGAGTATTAGCGTCATTTCCGTGACATATATTTTACTAAATTACTCTTAACGATAAAACTAGCCGAACAATAAAGATCGAACAATCAAAATTCCTTGAAATTTTCTTGTTTTGCTTTTATTTTTGCAATGAAGTTAAGCGTTTATCTGAAATATTATTATAGATATATTCCCTTGCAACATTTTTTTGTAGTAGCAGAAAATTTCTACTTAAAGAAAAATAATTAGACACAAAATAAAATCAGAGGAATAGAAACGAGCCAGAGCTAACGATAACGTTTACTTGACAAATGTGATATTAACGATTTTTTTTTGTTCTAACTAAATGTTAATAGTACGAGAAAACTACTTGTAAAAGAACATATCAATAGGTATTCTCGTAAACTTTGAAAAAATCTTGGTTGTTAGACTTGTTCTGGTTTACTACATTTTTCTGGTCTTATTGGCCAAAATACCTTGACATCAGTTTTCCCCCGAGAATTTTATTTAAAGCAACAGAAGTGATGATCTGTAAACCTGGCAATTTTTCATGTTTTAAATTTTTATGTGCCATGAAATTTGTAATTTTTGGGGGATGCTATGAATTAAGAATAAATAGCATAAGAAACCTTATTACAAATATAAGTATAGTATAAAACACTGTATATAATAAAAATACCGTAGTCACATAACATTTATTATATTGAATATATTTGAGTTTATTTCTATTCGTACGTTGTTGTAAGGGACTTAGCAATTTTCTGCAATATATACGTGATTATATGCACTTACTTACAAGCGATCGCTCAGTATAGTTTTTTTGTTATATTTATATTATATTATAAAGTTTTGGTATTACATTTGTAAAACGTACAACTATATATTTTTTTCTGAATTTATATACAAGAGAATATCATGCATACATCCTTTCAGTAACCAATATTTTAAACATTATCTATATATTTAATTTTTCCACTGAAACGCTTATTTCAAATTTAATTATTTAATTATCTTTTATAGGATGATTTCGAGATCACTAAAGGAACAACCGTAAATCGACTATTCAGAATAAAGTTCAAAATGATCTCAGATCATAATTTGATCGAATTTTGTGCAATATTACTGGCCTCTGATACTGGATAACGAATGAATTTATCTCTTATAAAGTCATGATCTTCGTTTCTTCGTACACTCCGCTGATTAATTCGCTGCTAAAATTATTTTTAATGAGACTGACTTATCAGTGACACCGGGTGTGCTTTACTTCTCTAAAGTTTGTTATTATAAAGCGTTAAAGTGGAAAGTAAAAAAAAACTTTTGCTGCATTATTAAAAGTTCAAATCTTCTTAATTGTAACAGATATGTGTACATTTGTAATACAATATAACATTATATATGCAATAAATTTTGCAGTTACGAAAAACGCATTAACACAACATAATGGAAAAAGAGTAAATATATTTACAAGTGTGTTTCGTATACATTTCAGCAAAGTAGAGAGGATATAAAACCAGGAAATAGGCCACATGTTCAAAGTTATTTGCAATGGAACTTTTTTCATCCTGCAAAACGTCTCAACACAGATACAAACAGAGATGCCTTGGAGCATCGTGCAACACTTCAGGCTTAAGTTGTTACCTGCAATCTCCGCCTTTCGCAATTCTCTCACTGCGGAACATTTATAAATACGGCATGTTACGTAAGCACACAAGAATATGTTACGGCACCCGCCCACCTGGAGATTTATTCCGCGTGTTTGAGGACGAGGAGCGCGGGAGCGATAAGGGCGACAGTGCTACGCGCATCAGGTGCCCCATCGCCGCTAAGCGCAAGGCTCTGAACTGGCGTGCAGCGTTCTCGCCGAACTGCGTGTTCCTGTGGTACTTTCAGCGTTAACCCTACAATTATTTAGGTGGAAAATATGAAGGAAGATTCCATGGAGGTCCCCGGAGTAGTTTTGTATGGGTGTCGCACGTAGACCTATATCCTGAGATACAGCGCTTTGAAAAAAAAATTTTTAAGCCTTTTTGGAGTACTATTAAATTGTGTTTCTATTGTACGTGACGTGTTGAAAGCACCCAACAGCCCTCATCTGAAGTGTGTGTTCTTTCCGCAGACCAGCTCATGGACACACGTTTAATAGTTTCGTGGAACGTGTATTTCAAGCACACTGCGATGCAGTTGAAGCACCGGGTAGGCGGGCGCGCTACAAGCTTCACGATTTCGCGTTTTCTTAGGGCTCTCTGATTTTTCATTTAAAATAAATAATGTTGGTGGAGTAAATTAAAATAATTATTGAAAGCAAATATTCCACATATTTTACTTAAAAGGTTTTCTATTTTATAGTAAATACATACATATTTTTGGTTTTTATAAATTCTCCCATCTGGTGTTCAGACTATTATTATTTGAATTCGTGTTGCTTGTGCTATAAAATTCACTGAGTCATGAAACACAGTGAAATATGCGTGTTCATAATACCTCGCATTAATAAAGAAAAAATCTATTGTTATTTACTTACTCTGCGCCATTATTTTAAGGAGAAGTAATGCATATTGGCAGAATTTATAACAGAGTTGCTGGATTTTGGTTTTCCTGGAAAAGGAAATTTATAATTACATCATTGCAGTTTATCGCTTTTGGATTAAGAATAGCAGGTCTCAAAACTTTTTAATAACAGTAGCTATAACTTTACTAATAAACATTCGATTTTGCTTCTCCTAAGAGGTAGTCAATACATTTTTGAACCTTAATATATCGGTCACTAGTAGTGCTAACGTATGTTATATAACCATGACAAATGCAAAAATAATTCAATAATATTCGTAGTTTTAATAAAAGAGTGGTTGAAGGAAGAATGCATTACCATGACAAATTAATTTTACTTTTTTGTGTAGGTATACAGAATGTAAAAAATACACGTCAATACCTTAAGAAAAGTTACTCTTTTCTATCAAATGAAAAATCTATTAAAGATTATTAAGTTCCTTGATAGAATTTCCCTTACACAACTCTTTTCACATTTTATGGTGTGCGGGATAGTTGGTTTTTGGTTGGGATGCCATAACATTAACACATCAAAATACTGAACACAGTATCTGTGGTGGTATCGCACACAAAACAACCCAGTTCGTGCGGAGTATAATGTACATATAATTTTGGAGACGCATTCCTGACAATAAAATAAGAACTCTTACACGTTTCCTGCTCCTAGATGTAGGAAACTTTTCTTCAAAACATTTGCATTTGCATATATTAAATTTTGTGTTAGGTAGTTTAAGATCATTATGCATCGCCCGATATTAAATTTTCTAAAATATTTGTGCTATAGTGGTGTTTTACTAGTTATGAATACGTTTCTTATATAAATATGCGCCTAAGTATAAATAAGAATACACATTCTGAATAAATAAAAGTGTAAATTAAATATATTACACAGGAAGAGTATAAAAGAATACCCCAACTCTGAATATCTATAATATCAATACCTACAACCTTGATTGACCAATCAAATTAACCATCGAACCCTTAAGATTGTTTATCATATATTCAAAAATGTTCAATGTGACCACCATGAGCGGCCCGAATGACATCTACGCGATAATCAAANATTGTTTATCATATATTCAAAAATGTTCAATGTGACCACCATGAGCGGCCCGAATGACATCTACGCGATAATCAAACTCTTTCCACGCTCTTGTCAGCATGTCCGGTGTTAAGGTTTGGATAGCTTTCGTAACCCTTGGTTTGAGGTGGTGAGGGGTAGCGAGTTCGCACTCGACACGTCAGTGTGAAGAAGAAGATCTTATATTTTCCGTAAGTGCCGAGAGATGACACTGGGAGCGTCTGTCGTCACGCTATGAGCGTCTGTTGTGTGTTAGTCCGCATCACGATGGCGAAGAAACAACAGAAGGCGTTCTGTGTTATTCAGTTGGCTAAATGTAAATCGGTTACAACGGTTCTACGCGGATTCCGTCGCAAATACGGACATCGTCCTCCCGGTAGGTGGCGTATCGTACGTTGGTTTCGTCATTTCCGTGACACAGGGTGTCTTTGCAAAGGCAAAAGTTCCGGGCGACAGCGTGTGTCCGAAGAAAATGTTCAACGGATTCAACAAGCGTTCGTTCGCAATCCGAGAAAATCAACTCGACAAGCTAGTCAGTAAACGCAAATCCCTCAATTGACGGTATGGACAGTTTTGCTAAAGCGAATGCTGTACAAACCATACAGGTTACAGCTTGTACAGGGAGAATGGTTTTCCCTATTTCTTGACTCTGCACTAAAGAGCGCGTTTGTTCTTGCTCAGAACGAGGTAGACGATGACTTCATGTCTAAGCTGGTTTTTAGTGATGAAGTGACGTTCCATACAAATTGTAAGATGAGCCGGCACAACGTGCGGATATGGGGTCAGGAACCTCCACATGAAACCACCGAACACGAGCACGCTCCCCAAAGTGAACGTGTTTTGTGCTGTATCCAAATGCACTGTTTTCGGCCCTTTCTTTTTTCACGAGCCCACTGATACTGGAATCCCTTATTTGGACGTGTTACAGAGTAGTTGTTTCCTCAGTTAGAAGAGGCGGCGAGGCACTTCATTTTCCAGCAGGATGGTGCGCCACCCCATTGGCACTTAGCTGTTCGCGGATATCTGAACGAGACGTTGCCACAACGCTGGATTGGTTGAGGAGCAGCTGGTGACCAGGCTCTTCATCACTGGCTCCCAAGAAGCCCGGATCTTACCCCGTGCGATGTTTTTTTATGGGGGTACATAAAGGATTAAGTGTTTCGTCCACCATTGCCAGTTAACATTGACGATCTCAAAACGAGAATAATGAACAACATCCAAACCGTAACACCGGACACACTGACAAGAGTGTGGAACGAGTTTTATTTTCATGTAGTTTACGTTCGGGCCGATCGTGATGGTCACATTGATTATTTATGGATGCATGGTAAACAAACTTCACGGTTTCACATTTCATTTGATAAGTCAATCAAGGTTGTAGGTTGTATGGTTTTGATATTATTTATATTCAAATTTGGGGTTTTATTTTATACTCATCCTGTAGAAAAAAATAAAAAAATATTTAAGTGGTAAAATACATACCTATTAAAAAATAATAGTATCTGCAGTATTTTTTACATACGAGATGCATGGTAAACAATACCTTATTAAATATTGTTTATAAATGAAAAAAATTAGTTATTTAGTATAACCACGGAGTTCTTGCGGCAGAAACAGAAACTTAAAACCAGGAAGGCTTAACTTGCGTGAATTAAAATAAAATCATTAAAACGCGTTTTGCTCTGACAAGACTTGTAAAATTGTAATGCACGATTAATGTTATTAAATATTAATTCTTGCTTGCTCTTTGATGAACGTGAATAAACACAAGTCAAAAATATTCTAAAATGATCATAAGTTGTTCACATGCCATACGTTATTATTAGCTATGGCAGAGTTCATTATTTATAACTGCAAGCATTTCTCTTTGTTTTGCTTATTTCTGTATCTTCTTTAATTTTAGAATGCTATCACAGGAACTAATAACATGTCACGATACAAAAAACTATGAAAATTGCATTATTTGCTGCTAAATAATCATACAAAGCAAATGAACAAAAACTTTTTTTCTTTATTATACAACGCCTTCTTACAGGTATGTAATATATACACATACCAGTAACAAAACTCAAGTCCACTCAATAAAATAGCAGTGTTGGGTAGAAGACAACATGTAGTTTAAAATACTATTTCGTAAATGTATATTAATAACAAAATCTGTCTTTGGAAAATGAGACAAAATTTAATTTTGGTATTACACAATATTCCATAATTTTTTAGATTTCCTTTTTCAATTGCCTTGTTCCCATAAAGAAATATCGTGTGTAAAATTATTTTTCCTTAACCAGTTTTAATTTCGTGGCTATGCATTTCTTTTAAATAGTTGTGTTAAATTTTCTAAATATGTTTATATTTTAATTTTGGCAGATGATTTTGCTTTTCAGTCTACAGAAATTGTTTGATAAATCCGAGTGTACGGAGTGAAACCTACCAACAGTTATATAAAAAAATTACTCTACGTTTTGCTGTAGAAAATGGATCGAAATATCTTAATTTAATTTTACTTCTGTTGATATTCTCAGTCATAGTGATTCATGGTATTATACCCAAGTATGGAGATACTAATTTTTTATAACAGAAGAATTTGCAATCGTAGCATCACATCCTACAGTTAATACCACAAATCTTGCGCTATGAAATTTCTGTGATGTTTGAAATATTTTAAAATGCGTTATTAATTCACATCTGATATTGCCAACTTAAGGACACGCAATACATAATCAAAGCTGTAATATGTTATCTTAAAAAACTTGGAAGTATTCTGGATGTCTTAAGTGGATTTAATTTCCTTGGTTTTTTTTACGATGATCATGTAGCGAGCCAGCAGACTTATCATTACTGCTAACCAAGGCCCTATTCAACCAAGAGAGCTGGCAATTTTTCACTTTGCACTATGCATTTTTCATAAAAGTGAAAATTGCAAAGGAAATCTGTTCTATCATAAATTTTAACCACTTAACGTTTTACTCGCCATTATGCAAAGTTTTTGTGTCGTATCGTATTTATTATTCCTTTACTTTAAAACCAGCCTAGTCGTTGTTTAAACTGCTGTATTTTAAGTGTGATGGCAAAAGTATTTAGGAACATTTAGTACGAAAATGTAGGTTATTTAACATAAATTAGCGGTTTTGTAAATGTTAAAAGAAAAAGGCGGCATTATTTTTGAAAATTTTTCGTGTACCATTACACAAAAACAAATTTCGTCATCAGATTTGTCACTTGAATGCAGCAAAATAACAATACAACATCACAAATAAATGATTGAAAAACACAAAATACTGCGAAGCCTATCAGCCCTTTCAACAGCTGCTGAAAACTTGGAAACGCTGATCAATTGATTTGGCAAAATTAGATTATAGTGGAACAGAATGTGTTTGAGAATGCAAAGTCTTTGCTCATATCAAATTCATCATTGCAAATTCAAACATTGGTTGAACATAAATAGAAACGAAAACAGAAAAGTGCAGAGTGAAAACTTAAAATGTCTGTTGTTAAAATATGCCACAGGTTAGATTATTACAACCGGTGGGACACGGGACACCGGGATAATGAGAATAACCGGGTTCAACTCCCGGCCGCTTCACTCCGGATTTTGGCAAGTGGGAATCATGTCGGACGATACCGCTGGTCGGTGGGTTTTCTTGTGGATCTCCCGTTTACCCCGTCCCTTCATTCCGGCGCTGCTCCATACTCACCTCATCCTCATCGGCTCTCAAGACCTCGCTGTGAAGAGCCACCCATAGCTCTTCGCTAACACACTCACGTTGCAGCTCTGAGTGGAAAATTAGCGCAGTTTTTAATAGAAAATTGCTTTTGGTAATGCATGTTTTTATTTTTAAGCCACAGCTAACACGTGTGCAAATAAAAACAGTTGTTTAATTTCCCATGTTTCACATAGTTGCGGGCCTACATTTTTTCTCGGGAAAAACGTGACCTAACCTGACGATATCCGGTTAGTGTTCTCGGACTGCCGCAATTAAATTCAGCCATTCGTCTATTGTTAACATTGATTGCCAACTTTTCAGGGTACTCGANTTTTTAATAGAAAATTGCTTTTGGTAATGCATGTTTTTATTTTTAAGCCACAGCTAACACGTGTGCAAATAAAAACTGTTGTTTAATTTCCCATGTTTCACGTAGTTGCGGGCCTACATGTTTTCTCGTGAAAAACGTGACCTAACCTGACGATATCCGGTTAGTGTTCTCGGACTGCCGCAATTAAATTCAGCCATTCGTCTATTGTTAACATTGATTGCCAACTTTTCAGGGTACTCGATGCCACACAACGTTAACGTTTTAAGATATGGCATACAAATTTTGCTGAAAGTGGTTTTTGAAGGTGAAGTAAAAATAAGCACATTGGGGCTATCTACACAGCCATACAAGTGAAGTATCGCAAGCAATTATTACGCATTACCTTCTTCCTTACTTTTGCGAAGAAAACTAAAGAATATTTACGCAAAATATTATCAGCTGGTTGAGGGGGAAGCACTTTTTCAACCTTGGTAGTACCCGGAATTTGAACGGTACATGCAACTATATTTCGTGTACCTTGGTCCTAACAGCTTTCGATCACAAATGTTTTCAAAGTTAAACATCAGAAATAAGGGATTATACTTTTATGTCACAAAATATTTTCATTTATACAAGAAACACAAACAATTTTGAGTCAGGGAACGCTTAAGTTTGGTATTGTTTTTTGATGTTGCGTAATTCATCAACGCAATAGGCTCAACATAAAAATTATATTATAAAGTGCTTACAATTGCGTAAATTGAAAAACTATGTGGTTCTGTCTAAACTTACATATTATCATTTTAGAAGTAGACACGATTAATTGTGTTTTAACTGTACGCATGTTACAAATAATTTGATATATATATACATACGTAAATAAATTAATTTGATTTTCAAGCAATTAAATCCATTATTTAATGGCGATGTTGTTATGAAAGTACACTGCGTAATCATACACGACGCGTTCATCCGGAATAAACAGGAGATTACCGTAATATAAAAATGTCACTCTTTAACCTGTCTGAAAGTGGAATTATTAATTCTATTTTCGACCATTCATGTAGTTGAGGATTTTCAAAATGCATATAAGTTAATCAACAAATGCATTAAAAAATATATTATTACACAACTGAGACTTAAAGGAATAAAATTTAATTATTTGAAATATATACAATATAGGCCTGTTTATCAAGAATATGTCAACCCAGCAAGCCTTACAGTTATAACTTGAGCTGTTAATGAGTTTAATGCGAAATTAAAAAATATGTACTTCCCAACTTAAACTAGTAAAGGCTATTTTTCCATTTGATAAAACGTAATTTCTGCTTAATTTCAAACGTAAATAGTAAATACACATCGTTGCTTTACATAAAACCATTCAATTTGGTTGAGTAACCTAGACGAGCACAACAAATATTGGACTATGGACACCTACCTGACAGAATAATTATCAATATTATCATTGTTACTATTATATAGCTTTGGCATTCCTTCTTTAATAAAAAACATATACACAATTTGCCAAAACCTCACAGCTAACGTTTTTAAAATAGCAAAGGCAATGGCCACAAACATAGCTAGATAAATGAGTGTCATATAAAAAATTATTTTAATTTTTATGAAATTGTTTACCTTAGAGCGGCTGTAAATTTTATACTTTTTCCTAGTTAGTACTTTGGTAATCCGTTAACAAGTTTCAACCCTACCTATTTAAAAAAAAAGTACTAATTTAAATTACTGTATTCGTTTTTTAGTTCTAAATGTTTTAAGATATAAAAAACACTATGCTATTTAATTATTTTAAAATGTTGAAGCATTTCATAAATAATTTCTAAATATTTCAAAAATTGTTAAAAGTTTTAAATTTGGGTTTACATTTGATAAATTTGGTAAAATCGGAATATTTATTAACACTTTGTGTATTTTTCAATAATTTTTTGTTTTAATTTCTCATAAAAAAATTTAATTTTTCATTTTTCTATTTTTTTAAACATTTTTTAAAACAAATATTTTTTTAACGCTTTTTTCCTTGTTTGGCACTTGGATTAGCCACGTAAGTAAAAGTGATGGCGATAGCGCGCAGAGCTCGGCGGAGGCAGGACCCGAGGGAGGCCGTCCAAAGGATGTTCGCGAGTGTGACGTCACGAGTGCGCGCGTGCCGCAGCCACTGGCGCCGGTGGCACAGCCAGTAGGGGAGCTGCTCCCGGAGTGAAGGGTCGCGGCTTCGATCCCGCGTTCTGCGCGCGCCTACCCGCTCTCACCCAGCGGCCAACAAACTGCCATTTCAAAGTCGTTCCTACGCGCTAACCAATAAGTCTTCCATTACTCGAATTCTCGCACATTTATTGATAACGCTTCCCCGCTGTGTTTATCAAGCTCGCCGCGCCAGACCATCTTACGGGATGTTCTTGAAGTAAGTTGCATTTTTTAGAATATCTCCTGGACCTCGATTAACTAAACATTTCGTTGGAATATATTTTTTTTAGTTCTATCCGAATATCTACGCTGTATTAAAATTATATTCAGACACAAATAGTTCTGAATACTGTTCGTTATTGCCGCAAAACTAAAAACTCTTTTGCAATTTTCTATGATTTTACATTCGAAAAAAAAAAAGGTTGGGATTTACTTTCAAATAGCTCAAATCCTTGAAACCTTTTTGACAAATAACGATATCTTCATTTAGTTGCAAAAGTGTTTCATCGTAATTGAAGCTTCTACGGCACGGCTTATTTAGTTCCACTTAAATAAGTTTTACAGAATTTCCTAACATTTTCTGTCGTGATTGGAGCAAAGTAATATTTAACAAATATTCTAAACATGAATGTAATTATTATTAAGATCTTATGCATTTCTCTTTTATAAAAAAAATACGTCAAATCAATGTTGGCCAAAAATTTTGTTTTTATATATTTTCTTTTGCTGTTACAATGACTTCTCCTTTTTCATAATACAAACGACGATTTAATTTAAAATTTAACCTTTAAACGGACACGAATTATTCTTACTGACATTGCTGAAAAAGTGTCCATAAATAGTGAGAAACCTAAAGTTTGTGCTAAATAAAAATTATCGATGTTCATAAAAATTTTGTTATTTAAAGGAGAGTCTACAATAATATCTATCAAATATCATTAAATAAAAAAAACATAAATATCTTACCGTTATGAATGCGCCAGAGAGATAGAAAGAGAGAGAGAGAGAGAGAGAGAGAAGAGATTTGGGCGGCTCTTAACAGCGAGGTCTTGAGAGCCGACGAAAGTTTTTGAGGTGGGTATGGAGTAACTCCGGAATGAAAGGGCGGGAGAAATGGGAAATCCCCGAGAACGCTAACCACTCAGCCACCGCCGCCCCCTCTCCCAGAGAGAAACTCTCACTTTTGTGTTGTGAACAATTCTGTAGCGACAAAGTAAGTTTTTAAATTTATCGACATTCCAAATATATGTGTTTTACTCGGGTTTCGTTCACTTTCAGTTTGAAATATATCANGGTTTTTAAATTTATCGACATTCCAAATATATGTGTTTTACTCGGGTTTCGTTCACTTTCAGTTTGAAATATATCATGCCCTTGTATTTTGATACATTACATGTGCGAAACATGCATGTGTGGTTGAGTAGAAAGTAATGTTACGCACTCAGAGTTATTTTCATGTAAGTAGCTCGCATTTGCAGAGCGCTGTTTGGAGCTAAACATTGAGAAAAGCTATTATCTGTATCTGAATATTATTTTTAACCGAGAGACTGAAAAGCGTGCTGCTAGGAACGTTGGCAGTTTTGTGTGAAAAATATATTTGTCACTCTAAGCCGCATTAGAAGCGTGATGTTAAAGTTTCCAATTACTGAGCATATTTTATTTAATTTCTGTGTGTTATACACATAAAAGAAAGAATTTGCGTATTACAAATAAATATTCATTTCTAATAATTAGATGTTTCACTTTATAGGCGTGCAGTAAAATAAGGTAATTTTGCAACACAGGTAATCTCGCAGCAATTGTTCATTGGCATCCTGCTAAATATCCTTACTCGTTAGAAGTTCGACATTTCGCAAACTGATAATACAGGCTCTCCGATTCAGAGCGCTGACCCGCAGACATGCTTCTAGACAAAAGTTCGGTCGGCAGAACTCGCGAACACGTATAGTAACAAATTTAAGTGTTCTGAAAGAGAGTTTGGAACTTCACTTCATAATTAGTGTGTGTTAATTGCATGCATGTAAGTAGCTAGTAGGATAACTAATACAGAACAGNTGGAACTTCACTTCATAATTAGTGTGTGTTAATTGCATGCATGTAAGTAGCTAGTAGGATAACTAATACAGAACAGCGAAACGAAGATAAGTCAGCCAAATGCCTCAACCCACCAGAGCCTGAGCATTCGGCACAAAACTCTCAACCTGAATGTTCTGGACTGCAAAGTCAATCTACCCACAAGACCAACATTTCTTCAAATAAAGGTCAGAAAAAATATGAGATGAGAGCAAATGATTGGGAATGTGATGTGTGTTTCCAGTTCTTCTCAACGGATGTTTCAAAGAAGACCGGCGAGAAATTTATTCAGTGCTCACTCTGCATGGTACCATGCCATGAAAAGTGCCGGAAATGCCCAAATGACGACGTCGTCNTGGAACTTCACTTCATAATTAGTGTGTGTTAATTGCATGCATGTAAGTAGCTAGTAGGATAACTAATACAGAACAGTGAAACGAAGATAAGTCAGCCAAATGCCTCGACCCACCAGAGCCTGAGCATTCGGCACAAAACTCTCAACCTGAATGTTCTGGACTGCAAAGTCAATCTACCCACAAGACCAAAATTTCTTCAAATAAAGGTCAGACAAAATATGAGATGAAAGCAAATGATTGGGAATGTGATGTGTATTTCCAGTTCTTCTCAACGGATGTTTCAAAGAAGACCGGCGAAAAATTTATTCAGTGCTCACTCTGCATGGTACCATGCCATGAAAAGTGCCGGAAATGCCCAAATGACGACGTCGTCCACGCGTGCGACATGTGTGAAGGAGAATCTGACTCTGATTAAACGAATGTGTGTCCAAGCAACTTGAATATGTGGGACTAACTTTTCAAAGCGAAATTACCTTACTAGAGTTTCGAAATTACGTCCCCTATTGCAGACTTACCTTACCGCACGAGCATTCACATTCTTCTCAAGAATTAAAAGAAGAGGAAGACTGGAGAATGGATTTTGTTGTGCGATGTTGGCAAGATGTGGTTGTTGTGTGTTCAGTTGTTTTATAAAATGTTTGCATTCAGATAATTATTAAAATCTATCTTTTATGAAAACTACTGCCAAATAACCTCACCTTAATATATACAAACAGCGTAAGGCGCAATCAATCTTAAATTGCAATGTGTCTATCTAAATATTTCGTTAAGTATTTGCATGTTATTTCACTATCTAACTGCCTTTCATTCTCCTAAGTTGACTTTCTAGTCTGCGTGCCTATCAGAGCATCGCTATAAAAAAATAGTCTGATTTTCTATAGCATATGAGACGTACACGTATTTCACGCGATTGCTAACTCTGCGTTCNTGTTGTGCGATGTTGGCAAGATGTGGTTGTTGTGTGTTCAGTTGTTTTATAAAATGTTTGCATTCAGATAATTATTCAAATCTATCTTTTATGAAAACTACTGCCAAATTACCTCACCTTAATATATATAAACAGCGTAAGGCGCAATCAAACTTAAATTGCAATGTGTCTATCTAAATATTTCGTTAAGTATTTGCATGTTATTTCACTATCTAACTGCCTTTCATTCTCCTAAGTTGACTTTCTAGTCTGCGTGCCTATCAGAGCATCACTATAAAAAAATAGTCTGATTTTCTATAGCATATGAGACGTACACGTATTTCACGCGATTGCTAACTCTGCGTTCNACTATAAAAAAATAGTCTGATTTTCTATAGCATATGAGACGTACACGTATTTCACGCGATTGCTAACTCTGCGTTCTTGACCGCAACACTGATAGGAATTAATACATTTATCAACGGCACTAACACCAAGGTAATATGATTAAACTACACAAAAGCATTTGTATTCAAAGGGGTTAATTTACAAGTACACAAGTAATGCATTAAACAAACATTCATGCAACGCAACGTCGTAAATTTTAAACGAATTCGTTGCAGTATTATGAAATGATGTATTCCAGAATTTCAAACATTGGAAAAAGATTTAAACTGACTTTTAAGCATCGCGTAGCCACCTATGAATCGTTCTTGTGCTTTTTTTTGTGGAGATAAACTATGAGTAGATGCAGTGATATTTCACGAAAATATTTCAAGACAAGATACAGACCAAAGCACTATAGGGACGTCCAGCTTCTTTGATTGACTAAATAATGTTTTGGCCCGTGTTAACCGTTTGCGCACGAATCACGAATGTTCAGTGTCGGAGTTACTTAGTTCTGAGTGGCTTGGTCAAAGACGGACACGGCACCAGCAGCCAATGGAGGAATAACAACAGCTGAGGTGTGTATATAGTATTGAAGTCTACTGTGTGCTCCGATTTTTACGCGAAAAGTCACTAGCCCTAACTATGAGTTATTTCCCGGAAGGGAAAAATATGTGGAAATCACAAGGCAGGCTGTCAGTTGTGGTAACTGTAGAAGGCCCATACAAAAGACATCCTTGATCACTGCATAGATCTCACATGCAGTAGTGATTCTGCACTGTTAGAAATTTATGTAGATTCACAGAAACTTTTACAAAGATGAAGAGTTAATTTACGGAAAGGCACTCCGTTATAGTCAAACACGGAAATGAGCTCCGTAAATATAAAATACGGAAGCTCTCCGTATCCTTACGGCTTCGCATTTGAGACACGAACAATGCAGATGATACTTGAAGGGTATAAAATCTTATCTTCACAATACTATTTCGTGTAAAATAGCAGCAGGTGAGTGGCGAACCACTCATGGAGTACCATTTCGTTGATTTTTGTTAAAATTCCGCTACAGGACAAAACCTTCTGTATACTCAGTGAAACACGCATACAACGTAAATAAAATTATTTTTTCGTAACTTCGTTTTATAAACCGCAATTTAAACAAAATAGCAAGTGCTCTAACACGACTTGAAACAAAGAGGTGCGTTCGTAACTTTCGTGTAAAGTCCGTAATTAAAAAATCCTTTGTGAAGAGATGCGGTGGTTGAGTGGTTCGATTTAATGAGTGTTAAGTCATCGATTCGTTTTCAAATATCACTACAGGACAAAATATTTAAACGTTTATAATTTATATTTTATATACAGTGAAATACGTTACGAAAATACAACAATTTTTCTNGGACAAAATATTTAAACGTTTATAATTTATATTTTATATACAGTGAAATACGTTACGAAAATACAACAATTTTTCTAATCCCTGTTTGTAAACCTGAAACAAAAAAACATATTTGCAAACACTATATCATGACTAGAAACTAAGGCCGTGTCCAAATTCAGGTATATACTTGTGCACTTGCATCCTTGCATACTTTACTTACTCATGACACCAAACTTGATGATTTCGGACAGGCAGTCTAGTTGGCTTTGGCGACATCTATTAGCTAGATTNACTTACTCATGACACCAAACTTGATGATTTCGGACAGGCAGTCTAGTTGGCTTTGGCGACATCTATTTGCTAGATTATCACTTTTAATGAATGTGTGTTCCTACAAAAAACTTGATAATTGCAGAATGGTATAGGGTTAAATAAAGGATAAATTAAAATTTTACTTTGATTTACATAAATTTTTTTTTCTTGCTGATTGTACGTGAGTTTTCAATTTTTATTGCTTGTTTCACCATAGCTTTTGTAGGTTATGAATATTGGCGTAGTGCGAATTTATTGTTTAGAACTTTCTTAAAGGTGCACCATACAATTATTATTTTCTCATTGGAAAATTATAAGCTACCAAGCAGTACTGTAGCCCTACTCAAATTTCAATACAAAAACTACGTCGTATATCAATAGTTTTCTACAAATAGTTTCTAAAAATGGCGGCACATATACCGCAAGTACGCAAGAAGTAAACATCTTCATATACTTGTATACTTGNAAATAGTTTCTAAAAATGGCGGCACATATACCGCAAGTACGCAAGAAGTAAACATCTTCATATACTTGTATACTTGTATACTTCACATGCAATTCGTACATGCATCATTCTATATTTACTCCATATTTACAACACATGCTTGTACAAAAGCGTGGTAGTTGAGTCGATAATGCTTCTGACTGTTATATATTTATTTCTAGTTCAAATTCTGCTGCCGGATGAAAAGTTTTACATTTTTTATAGCCATTTTTATACACAGTGAAACACCCACATAACGAAAGTTAAAAGTTTTTTTTAAATCCCATTTTATAAGAAGCAGATTAAAAATAATATTCTTGAAAGTTTATGGACACGTTCCGAGAATACACGGAGATTTATGTGAAATTTACGCAGGGAACGTTATTGAAAATAAACCAAGAGTCCGTAATTTAACGCAGATGTCTGGATAATTTGTAACCGGTACTTTCCGTAATTTTACGATAAATTTTTCTAAAAGTATGTGTATTCATGGTGCACAGAGGAAATCACAAGGTCATCATAAATCCATTACTCATTCTTCATGTAGAGTTCATCTATATCTGACGCTTAAATTAATTTCGAGTAAGAACAGATATTCCAATTGGTACAGTTAAAATACAAAATTTGTGACAAGTTAAAAATACATTTATTATTTCTCAGTTTGCAAGGATTTAAACTTCTGGAATCGAACTATTATAAACTGTCAATGAAAGAAGTACAGTTAACTATTTTATGGTAATATTTTATGCACACTGAAGTTTTGGTATGAAAAGTAGATGTTTGCATGCAGTATATATTCAAAAGTTTTACAGAACCTTTGCACTGAGTACTTCGGAATTTAAGCGAAACATTGATTTGAAGCTTTCACAATTTAAGGCATGTTATCGTGAAACGCTCGTTACAAAATAATCAAATAAGCAAATAAGTGAGATTCCTGACCTATAATATGACGTCTTAACTTTTACGTATTTTACTGTTATTATATAGGTCTTTTTCTATAGTTGCTTTATCAGATGAGTTAAAAATATAATTTTATTAAAAATATTTTTCTACGTAATTGCTTGCGACGGCAATATTTTTACTTACAAAATTATTGCATTGTTAAAAACGCAACGTGAAAGGACAGAATATAATTTTAATCATGTTCGAAAACTCAGCATAAATACTCAGTTGTGATTAATGTGTTAAATGCATCACAAGGCCACGTTTACAGAGAAAAAGTAAAGCTACATACGTAGCCATCCGAAATGACTGAAATTATGGCTAAAGTACATTGTCAATCATACGCTGATTACCGAAAATAAAGAAAAGATCAACGTGGTGTACTAAAAAAAACTTCATCTAAAATTTGCAATAAAATACAATACATTTTAACATAAATCCATAACATAATTTCTATATTTTGAGCTTGAAATTTACTTATCAGTTTGCGAGGTACGTTGGTAAAAGCTTCACGCATACAGCAGCTGGAAAAGTGTAAAATTTGAGCCATTTAATTATTCCCATGAATGTTGATATATTTACTATTTTTTTATTTTGGTGATGAAACGTGAGCTTATATCTAAGTACTTGATAATCATATTCCTGCCACCAAATAATTTTGTGGAGGTAAAAAGAATTAAGACACTTTTTCTTTCGTAAAGATTGGCGAGGCCAAAGAAAAATTTTATTATCACAGCATCTTATTTTTCAAACTGCTACAGTTTAGGGAAATATGCGGGTTAATTTGTTAAATAATCGTAGAATGTCGGTAACCAACCAGCAGCCATTTTTACGCGTGGCGGGCTTTTTTAATACGCTGAACTGTATTTCAAAATTTTTCGTGAGGTTTTAGTTTTATGGTCTTGCGCGTGTTTTTAAGTTGTCTGTGCATGTTTTGTTTTGTGAGTGTCCACATTTTTAGCTACCTTCACATTATATAATTGCTGTGGTTTCTATGGTTTTTAATAATTGTACACAATTAAGTTGGCGTTTTGATTGAATGGGTTTTCTTGTGGGAGCTCACTTTGTTGATACGTACTCTATATACGTTATAACACTAGCCGACATTTTTCTGCCAATATCGACACGCTTTATAATAATTCTTCTTTAAAAAGCAAAGCACCCTTGCACCTCACAAAATTTATTGTAGAACATCCACGGAAACCTAAGTTATTTCAATAAAATTATTTCTTTACAACAGCGGCACCATTTACAATGGCTGAAGATCCAACTTTTTTTTGCTCTTTTCCATTACTTAAGAACTCAGTGATAATATTATAAATAATTTAGGTAATACTTTCAATTATCTGTTTTTTCATTTCTGAATTCAAAATTATCTACCGTCTTTCGGAATTACGTTTGGCCACAAGTCATTGTATATGCTGTGTGTCAGTTTCTGACATTTATTTTCGTGATGAGTCTGCAGCTGCTAATTGTCAATGTTATTTTGCTACACCGTATAAGGTAATTCTTAGCTTTCTTTGAACTTATGGTACGCCAAATATGAAAAATAACTGCTATGCAAATATTTTAAGTCTTTAGAAAATCTAGAATAGCCATGTATNGTAATTTTTAGCTTTCTTTGAACTTATGGTACGCCAAATATGAAAAATAACTGCTATGCAAATATTTTAAGTCTTTATAAAATCTAGAATAGCCATGTAGGTTTGACAAGAAACGTAAATAACAGGATACCAGGAAATAAATAGTAATATTTAATTAAGTTGAAATGGTACAATTNTGTTTGACAAGAAACGTAAATAACAGGATACCAGGAAATAAATAGTAATATTTAATTAAGTTGAAATGGTACAATTGTACAATTCAAAACATTCAAAATTGAAAATGAAGATTTATCTTCTGTATTAAAAAATAAAGCCTTTACACTAACATAAGAGCTTCAATGGCGTAATATACGTGTCAGAGGATAAATACGAAGTCGAGAGGTTGGGCGGCTTATTACAGCGAGGTCTTGAAAGCTAATTAGAGTGAAGTACAGTAGGAATGGAGCAGCACCAGAATTCAAGGGTGGGGGAAACGAGAGATCCCCGAGAAAACCCGTCGATAAGCGGCATCGTCGGGCACGATTCCAACGTGCGTGAATACGGGAGCAAACCCACCGGTAAACAAACCCGGTTCGCTATAGTGTGAGGCAAGTAGTCTGACAACTACACCACCACGACCTTAGGGTAAACATCGAAACAATGTACACGAGTTACTTATAGTGAAATATTAATTTATGTTTTAATCTAGAGAGTATTTTGTTAGCAATAATGTAAAGAAATTTTACCACGAAATAAACAAATAAATACTTTTTATTTCAGCTATTAAAATATTACGTCTTCTCTGCTCTACTACTCTACTCATCTCAGGCTGTTCTAAATAAGAAATAACATAAGTAACGAAAGGCGCTCATTTTTCCAGCAATAAATNTCTAGAGAGTATTTTGTTAGCAATAATGTAAAGAAATTTTACCACGAAATAAACAAATAAATACTTTTTATTTCAGCTATTAAAATATTACGTCTTCTCTGCTCTACTACTCTACTCATCTCAGGCTGTTCTAAATAAGAAATAACATAAGTAACGAAAGGCGCTCATTTTTCCAGCAATAAATATTTATACAAATGTTTAAAGAAATAGTATGTGAAATCTGCTGGTTAATAGAGTGGTAGTTATATATAATGTTAGAAACGTCAATTGTCCCCAGATTTAGATCAGATTGAGTAGGGTAACTGTTGGTATGTTATAATCCTAATGTTCTGAATAACCGCTTTAGAACTCTTCATAAGTTACAGAGGCTGTACCGTTTTTTTTTTATTTTAAGCTAGATTTNGTTCTGAATAACCGCTTTAGAACTCTTCATAAGTTACAGAGGCTGTACCGTTTTTTTTTTATTTTAAGCTAGATTTCTATGATTGTAACCACTCACTCCGTTAGCAACTGCCCCTTTTCGGGCATGGGGTAGACTAAACTAAACTGTAAAGAAATTTCTAGAAAATTTCTTAAATTGCAAAATAACATATTAACCTATAAATTGTTAGGAAAAAATTTCACATGTAATGCTGCAAATACCGGAATGTTGAGAGTAGTTTCTGTACAACGTTAAAGACAAATTATAGACAAATTCAAAAGACGATAAATCACGTAATTACAGAAAGACTGAATACACAATTTTTATTTAAGTTACGCACATTGTACAGCTGTGAATGTAAAATTCGAACTTTTAGACCACTCTCATACACACCCAAGCTAAATTTTATACTAATAAACATATGGTTTTTATCTGTAAGTTCCTTTATTTACGATATTTTACACACGAATAATATGACACTATTTCATTTGTTTAAATATAAAAGTAATAAATCACAATTTTTTGCAAGTTATTTATATAAATTTGTTAACAGCGACTGAACTAAGTAATTTAATACAGTTTCATACCAATAATGGGTTTTACGTTAGCCAATGCCACGTATTTAATATATTTTTGACTTGCCTCACTGTATTTATTCTCAGTCGTTGGGTACTAGGGAAGAGTTAACAAACATGTCAGTTTTTAAAAAGGCTTGAAATGAAAACTTTAAGCCACTACCTACTGAATATATCACGCAGGTAATTCAAATGTTTACATATGATATCGTGCTTAACATAGTTCGGGGTTTTATCATGTTGAAAAAGTTTTCTGTAAACACACGTAAATGGTTTTGCTCCATTTATGTATCTGCTGTATAGATATTCCAGGACACTCAGTGTACACGAACAACTTTGAGCGTGCTAGGATGCAGAAAAATAAAGCTCTGTCTGAGTACTACAAACCTCCCGTTACTATCGTGCATTAGACGCATAATGCCTTCAAGAAACGGAAAGACGTTTCCCAGGAAAGGATCAAGGCTTGTTGCGTCGATATCGTACAAAGTCGGGAAACATACTGCTATTGGGCACCTTATGCCGGTCAGGTAAACTTCGCGGTCACCGGAGACTTCAACGCGTGACATTTCACTCTTCCCAGGATAATCCTCAATTTGTGCAGTTTGAAATCAATTACACATACAAAATTCTTTTATTTTCATGACTTAAAAAATAATAACTTGCCGGTTAGTATTTCATACGCCCAAAAATTCCCGTGTTCAAGGAAAGCACCACTTTTGAGAGTAGAATATTGTGTCGTTTGACCCATCAATGGAGCGTGTTTTATAGAAGCACCGGGAAGAGTACTTATCTAGTCTCTTCAAATTATTAGGGCAGTCGTACTACGATTAAGAATATTAATGTTTTATTATTTTTCAACTAGTTTTTTATTTTAGATAGGTAATTAATTATTTTGGTACTTTGTTTCACGTGTTAATCTGAGTTATTGATCTTTAAATGGTGCGTTAGATTAATATTTTTCTTTATCGGAAGGCTATTTTCATTTTTACTTACCTAAACCTTTCAATCTACTATAAGATGTTCAAATAAAAGCAATAGGACGATTTTATAAAGAGGTTCTATTGTATTTATTCAATTTTTCTACCGTGCGTAGCAGTTGACAAACGTTATCTGTATATTAACTAACCCAAATTTGAAATTCTAAGCACATTGAATGGCAAGCGTGAATAAAATAATTTAAATTTTAACTTGTTTAAAATTTTTATTATTTATTTTTGTTTATTATTTGAATCGGAACTTCATTCTTCATTATGTTACAAACATTTCCTGTATATTAACTGCATAAATTTCGTATTAGTTCTGCAATACATTTGTCACTTTTTTAAAACTGACAGCGTTTTTTTTTTTAATTTGAAACAACCGGTTGAGTTTAATTTATATTATATATGTTTTGTAACTTTCACGTCGTATGTTAGACGTTACAGTAGGTTAATGTTTATGGTGATGTCATCGTATGAAGGAACTTCCAATGCAAAACATTCATGCTTTTCAAAATTAAAATAATACAAGTTGATTGCATTAAATAAAATATTAAATACAAAACATTTGTTTAATAACTCACTGAAGTTGAAGCTGTCGACGCGGTAGCAGTCAAAGAACCCGAGTAAACTTTCTTCCCCTTTAGAAAATTCTGGTAATTGTGTAAGTAAAATACATCTGGCAGTGTGATTGCCTCAATGAGTCTTTGACACGCTGGAGAATCTTACACCTGGTTATGAGATTCCATAGGTGATCATCAATGCTAATAGCTAGTTGAGCATCGCTAGTGTGAGCGTCTATAGCAACGTTTCAGCAAAATTTTCCTCTCACAACTTTGATTCTGCGACAGTTGTCTGAAAGGAAATTTAAACTTTTGTGTAACTGCTGAAAACCAACTTTATTTTAATAATTGTTATACACTCTACGGAAATTCTTCTATTATTACGTCTCTTAGTGTTAATTTCAGTATCAAGTTTTAATATTTTCAACTTATGGCCACCTACGCGAGGTGTAAAACTAATGAAATTACTAGAAATTTTCACATTAATTAAATTATTCGAATATTTTCGTACAATAACCAAGGCGTTTTGGGTTTCTGCTTATTACTTTTTAGAACAATTTGATTTCCATACAGGTTAAGATAAGAGCAAAATAATTTCTTTTTTTTTGCAACATATAAATTCTAGTGCAGGGCAAAATGCCTATTAATTAATAAACCAAACTTCTAACTCAATATTCTGAAAGCAGTTATTTACTATAACAACAGCTTTCATACTCTTTAAAATGCAGTTACATTTTATATAATTTCCTGTCTCCATAAATTTGCTGGAAATTTTCCGGTGTGTTTGTTTTCGCTGGTCTGATGAAAAAACAACTTTAATGTATGTTGCACCCACAATGAGAGCTATAAAACTTTCTTATCGTTTTCTTATCGTCTCAGTTGTAAACAACGGCTGAAGACATTATAAATATTATGAATTATTCTTTTATTTCACCATGCATTGAAAAATCGTATTTAAATTGTTGTTCCCAGAAAAGTGTTCTCCTGTAGTTAGCTGTGGTGATATAGGGCATAGCCCTACTTTATTGTTTAACAATTTTTAGAAAAAAGTTTCGTGAATTAATAATAACCCCACGTAATGATCATAAGTTTCGCTATGTTCGGAAATAAATTGCCGAATTGAAAACAGTGCGCATTTTACTCGCCCTGTTTCCTGGTGTAGGGGCCCAATGGAAACATGATACATGCTAAAGGCCACGATAACCATAGGACATGCTAACAGTGCTCTGTGTAACATGCTGTTACAACATTATTCTTGGGTCATCTAGTCGTATCATTGAAAATTGTAAAAATGGCTGCAAAAACGTATCAGAATGTGGTATGCGCGTGTTGAGTAGACGCAAATTTACAATGGACAGTGAGTCACTGACAAACGGAAGATCCCCGAGAAAACCCGCCGACCTGCGGCATCGTCCGGCATGATTCCCACTTGTGAAAATCCGTGAGTGATACGGTCGGGGATTGAGCCCGGTTTGCTTTGGAGGGAGGTGAGCAGTCTAATCGCTCAGACCCCGTGCACCTCAATAAATCACTGGTTTGGAGCATTTCGTTCCTATCAATAGTGTCTCCAAGTTGAAGAAGTACAAGTCGCAGGTCAATGATAGATAACGATGTATTTAGGTGGAATTAGAAACCTCCTTTGACTGTGAAATATGCAAAGTTAATTAAAAAGTCGGCCCTACACTGCCGAAATTATCAAAAAAGTACGATTTATATTGAGTATAAAAGTTTCCAGTTAAAGAACGTCAGAAATTATATAAGTTAGAGTGATAAATATGGACAGACTTAAGGAGCGTATCAGGAAGTTAGTGAAACAACCAAGCATTTTCCAAAACAACCGTTGATGCCAGTCAGTAGCAAGCCAGCCTGTGAATGGCCAACGGGTAGAGCCATTCAGGAAGTAGCCTGCTAGAGACCAGGAGGCAACTAATCTTCGGAACCTTCGGAAATGTCTGAAGGTATGCAGGAGGCATTGAAATCTGCGCCAATTTGAGAAAGGGTTGCACATCTGTCACGTTTAATGATTCTCGTCAGTCGTCCTTTGTCCCGTTCGTTCACGATCTTTTTCCGGCCGCAGTGATGTCGTAGATTTGATGTTTTACCGGATTCCCGGTATTCACGGTACACTCGTGAAATGGTCGTACGCGAAAATCCAAACTTTATCACTACCTCGGAGATGCTATGTCCCATCTCTCGTGCGCCAACTATAACACCACGTTCAAACTCACTTAGATATCTTTAACCTGCTATTGTAGCAGCAGTAACCCATCTAGCAACTTTACCAGACGCTTGTTGTATTATATAGACGCTGCCGACCGCATCGCGTTACTCTGATTGGTTCCACACCTGTGTTATTTGCATACGCACGACTATACTTGTTTATTTGGCTCTTCAGTGCATGTGAAATTATTTGGAGACATTTATCACACTTTCATAAGAAGGGTTTAAATGAATTTTGCAATATTTCAATGTAAACATCAAAACTAATTTGTATTTATTGTGAAGCTATTACATTACATATATTTGTCTAAAAAGTCTGAGGAAACAATTATAAAATTAAATGTTTTTATTAAATTGTGTACTTCTATATAATTAACTTATTAAAATTATTGAATCCAGTTTCAACTTTCCTACTCATTGATTTCGCAAACTGTTATTCGTGGAAATTGATATTTATTACGAATAAATTAAATTTCAAAATAAATTTAATTATGATATCTAGAGCAACTCCATTAAATTTAAGCCTGTTGATACATATTACACATAAACGATATTTCATGACGTTACATTAACTAAAATATATAAACTATAAAACCATTTTACACAAAACTGTTTTATAAAGAAAATAGAAATGCAATATTCCGAATCACGAAGCTTATAAACTAAAAAACTATGTCTCATTAAGTCCTTCTAATAACTTTTATGGTCTTATGACGCACACAAACCTCCTTAATTACATAATACTTAACAATCTGCTGCACGATTTACACTGGAGAGCCAAGAAAACTGGCATAGGGGTGCATATGCAAATAACAGAGGTATGGAACCAATCAGAGTAACGCGATGCGGTCGGCAGCGCTTATATAATACAAAAGGCGTCTGGCAAAGTTGTTAGATCGGTTACTGTTGCTACAATGGCAGGTAATCAATTTATAAGTCATTTTGAACGTGGTGTTATAGTGGGCGCATGAAAGATGGGACATGGCATCTCCGAGGTAGCAATAAAATTTTGATTTTCGCATACGACCATTTCATGAGTGTACCGTGAATATTGGGAATCCGGTAAACCATCAAATCTTCTACATCGCTGCGGCCGGAAAAATATCGTGAACGAACGGAACAAACGACGACTGACTAGAATCATTAAACGTGACAGACGTACAACCCTTTCTCAAATTGGCGCAGATTTCAATGCTGGGGCATCAACAAGTGCCATCATGCGAACTATTCAACGGACCATCATTGATATGGGCTTTCGGAGCCGAAGGCCCACTAGTGTACCGTTATTGACTGCACGACACAAAGCTTTACGCCTAACCTGGGCTCGCCAACACCGCCGTTGGACTGTTGATGACTGGAAACACGTTGCCTGGTCTGACGAGTCTCGTTTCCAATTGTATTGGGCAGATGGACGTGTACGGGTATGGAGACATCCTCATGAATCCATGGACCATACATGTCAACAGGGGACTGTTCAAGCTGGTGGAGGCTCTGTCATGGTATGGGGCGTGTGCAGTTGGTGTGAAATGGGACCCATGATACGTCTAGATACGTCTCTGACAGGTGACAGATACGTAAGCATCCTGTCCGATCACCTGCATCCATTCATGCACATTGTTCATTCCTACGGACGTGGACAATTCCAGTAGGACAATACTACACCCCACACGTCGAGAGGGTCTACCGAGTGGCTCCAGGAACACTCTTCTGACTTTAGACAGTTCCATTTGCCACCTTATTCACCAGGCATGAACATTATTGAGCATATCTGGGATGCCTTGCAACGTGCTGTTTAGAAGAGATCTCCACCGCCTCACACTCCTACGGATTTGTAGACTGCCCTGCAGGATTCATGGTGTGAAATGCCTCCTGCATACCTTCAGACATTAGTCGAGCCCATACCACATCGCCTTTCGGCACTTCTGCGTGCCCACGGGGGCACTACACGATATACGGCAGGTGTACCAGTTTTTTTGGCTCTTCAGTGTAGAACTTGCTATAGTACTCCATATGGAAAGAATATTATTTTCAATAACAAATCATTTGGAACATAAGTACTATAAAAAATTCACTGGTTAAGATTTCTCCGCATTTGGATATCTGTCTCCCGCAAACGATAAGCAGTTATCATCAACAAGGCATAAAAACGGAAAAACTTTTAATTTTGTTGGTTTTAAGTATGTATCAAGGAAGATCATCGCATATATATTTGATGAACTTAAACTTATTTGAATGTTTTATAGTTAGATGACACAAAGTAGTGAAATTAAAATTTCTGACAACTATTCAAAAACTGTTGAAGAAAATTGTGTAATTATCTGGGTTGTAAATTGCAACGATTTCTTACTTTTTGAATAGTGTATGTAAGAAAAAGACGCACTTTATGTTTTAGTCCTTGCGTGCAGGATGAAAATAAATGTACGTACTGTGATTTTCGCGTGATGATAATACAGTTTAAGAATATAGCTGTGTAATGAGACTTTCAACAAAACCATTCAATACAGCTTTGTAATTTTTTTTTTTGTGAATCAAACATAACCTTATTTCAGGTATAATTCTACTATATAATTATTAAAAATTGTTTTCACACTTTACCTGAGCTCATAGACGAACGATCGCGCTCAGCATTAAAGGTATCTCTACATTTAAGACAGGAGTAATACCCACAAACTGCGAAAATACTATATATAGGCTATAAATATCAGAATGCAACCAAATAGTAATTTATTTCACTTGCATGGTGTTAACTAGGACATGAAGTATGCTTTCAAGTCGCCACTGAAGTAAAAGCATTACAAGGGTTTGTACATATCTTACGATATAACTTAAAATAACACGAAGAATTGTGTTGACTCTGACTGCAACACATCTCACTAAAATATATCCCTGTTAACTGTAAATAATTTCCCACTTCAGAATAATAGCAAGACGCAGATTCACCTAACAAAGTTTAGCGATGATCAAACTATATTCATCTTATATACAATGGACTCGTATTCGGGAAGGGGCGAGGAAGGGTTCAGTTTCTTGTTCGGGCATTCTGATTCCGATTTCCCATGGTTTTCTGAAATCACCTCAGGCTAATGCTAGGATGGTTCCTTAGTACAGGCCTTGCTAAGTAACTTGCTCAGTCTCTAATGACGTCGTCAACAAGACGCCATGCCTCCTTTGCACTACTACCTACATATGACATCTATAAAAAGAATTTTAATTTAAGAATAATTTGGCGTTCGTTCAGGATGTTGGATTTGTATGTAAAACTACGCTACTGTTTCTTTACCTACGCTGCGCCTCTCAACCTGGAGAATAGTATATTATTTACATAAAAATTGTTTTGAATAACTTACTACTCATATTAACTATACACGTGTTTCCATTTTCACTAGATTCACGTAGTAATATTCACGAAGGAAAGTGTTTTAATATTATGTTTTAACATTTTTTACCTTTCTTCGAAATTTTCCAATACCATAGGATTACTGACAGATAATTTCAAAATACATAAATGGCGTTAAAGCCTGACGACAATAAAATTAAAAGTATTTTATTTTAATAATCTACGCTTAAGTAAAATATAGGGATTGCTGTTCCACTACGTACGAAACACAACACACATAGAATCGTTGAAATGAGAAACAATACAGTACAACCGTCCAAGTTCAGAAAAATATGATGTACCAATATAGCTGTAAATTTTCTGCGCATAGATTTAGTGGTCTTGTAATAAAGTAGTACAGTTATCGAATTTCATGGAAGCAAATAAATATTCTTAGTTTCATAATTTATATACATAAAGGACCATGAATATAACGAATAATGAGCCTATAGATTATATCGTGACGTTAATGTCATTAACTTTTTAACATAATTTTTGTTATCTGTCCTCAGACCAATATTTTACTGTAATTCTAATTTTAAACGCGCATACATAATATAATCGTTAATAAATGAATTAAATTTCGTTAGGGCCTTTTATTCCTTTGCAGCGTTCTGGGGAGTTTTACTAAATGCTAAAGTGTTAAATTCTGGATTGATTTTTAATGAGCAATGTATGAGTTGAGCATATTCACAATATTTACGGCATATTTCTAAGGGCGAGGAGTGTTTTCAAGTAAAGTATTCACGTTCGTGTTGCGAATCTAAATGTTCTACGAAATAAAATAATAAACCAGACTGTACTGCACTGATTTCATCATGTATATATTTTGTGTGCATGATTATAAGTCATTAAATAAAATATAGGCATGAGTGGGGATGATATATAACAAAGTTACTAAAAAGAATTTATTGTTTATTTAGATAGTTTTTACTGATAAGGAAAGAAAATAATTACATGAAACCAAGGATACTCTAACACTAATTATCGCCAATATTTTTGCACTGTGTTGCAAACATTTTTATTTGTTAAAATCTCCACATGTTCTGATTAGCTATTATACTTATTGACTTTCTGTCGTATCTATTATTTTATAGAAGGTAATATGCGAGAAAAGTTAATTATTTAAGACGCAATTTCCTTTCTTACTTTGCTGACGACGAGCATACAGGAGTAAACAACTCACATTGTAAGCTCATAGCAGCAATGTAATGTTAAACAGTGTCACGTTTATAAGGTAATTATGCAGCATTATCATGTCGCGACACTCGTTTTTAAATGCACTACTTTCTCGCAATGTGTACACATACTGCATTTAAAACACTCATAGCTTAGGCATGGTAGTCAACATAAGCGATGAATCTCACCTACTTAATATAGCTGACAAGTGGAAAAATGAACAAAAATAAACTTTTTGTGTACTTATTACTATCACTTAATGTGGGAAATTAATGTACTATGTGGCCTATATTTTCCCCTCAGTACAAAGAAGTAAGTAACTCGATCACTGTTAAAAACGCCTGCTTAACATTTATGAGAACAACTACATCTTTATGTTAATCGATTGAAAATAGAGACTCGTATTCTAATGCAGTCCAAGCATGTAAGATTACTTTGTATTTTCTGAAAATAGTTAAACTCGGAGTTTACATGGTATTAAATTTTTTGAAACCCAAAAATTATATCCGTTGCGATATAATATATTAAGGTGAAAACTTTTATTGCCTTAGTGACGCGAACGCGACTTGCGCGATATTATTTGCGTTAGTGGATAATACGCAATTTGATGTTAAATAACGTTTTCTTACATGCAATCTTACGTTTAATTTTCAATTACCATTTACACGTTCATTGTAATTAACAACTTTTTCTATTTAACACTGAAAAACATGGTGCTATTTTACAGCAAAGCCGTAAAATGATACAATTTTAATGATACGAGCCTCAAAATGAAATATTTTTGTTTGTTTTTTCTAGCCACATTTGAGTAAAATTCTCGTACTACGTTCATGGTCATGAATTGTGTCGATGTTTCAGCTCCACAGCATACATACAGTCTTGTATCAGAGAAAATATATTTTCTTTACATAGTAAATATATATTTCATATGTGTAACATTCCACACGATAATTTCTTAAAATAAAAAAAATATGTAACGAATATTTTCGTATGATATGCATTTGTGTGTGGTTCATATACGGACTCTATAAGAGCCTATATAACAAATAAAAAAAAAAATAATATCTTGATTTATAATCGTTAAAAAATAAAATTCCTGAGAATTTGCATATCTGATACGCTGATATTTTCTTTTTGATTGCCCAACTTTCAACAGATCTTGATGCCATGGTTGAAGACCCACTGAAAAGTGTGATTTCCTTTTTATTAAATAGTGGCATATTGATATATACTTATGTTCACGCATATATACACACCCAAAATGTGTGTCAATGAAAACGTTAAAGGTGGTAAACAATATAATTTATGCTTAACCACGAAAATTTCTACTCATATGTTAACTTTCAATACTGAATATCATTCCAGCCGTTTTGTAGGAGCTCTAAGAGACGCTTAACAGAGGCATGTAGGCGATGTCAAAAGCATTTCTGCAAAACAATAATTGCTTAAAACTAGATATTTAACTTAAAAATTACACTTTAATCATGCGATAAAAGCAATACTTTTGATGCCAAATTTAAAATGTTACTCTTCTGAAGTAAGAGCAGATATTTAATAATTACATATTATACTGTTTACTGATACTAATAATGTTGTATAATCTCATTATATTTATTTTTTCGAATTTTTTACACTTACTATCTTTACAGATTTTTCACATTTTCATATAACGCGCTCACACACACACAGACACACTCACACACACTAAGAAATGTACTGTAAAAAGACACTTCCTATGTTTTCCGGTGCGGAAAAATATGATGTTTTGGTGACACTCATATAAAACCCGAAGAAATATTACGGATTGGGAAAGTCTTTCCTTCGCATAATAATGGCATGCGTACTCACATTATTTGTGAAATTACTACACAGATCAACGTTCTTTTAAACAGATACCATCAATAGTATATAACATTGTTGTTACTATAGTGTTAAAAGACGAAATATCATAGCACGGGGAATGGTTTCGCAGATAAAATACAAAATTCTTTCTTCTTCACGAATTTACCTGAAAAGTTAACTTTATGCAAGACGTTATGGCAGAGTTAATTATTTCCGTAGAAAAAATTTCTTAGTAATTTCTAACATAAGTGCAATTATTACTTTCGTATTATTTTATAACGCTGCCGTAAAGCCAATGATGACTTTGTATAGAGTGGTTTACTTGCCGTACTTTTAAAGTTTCTTCGTCCTATTTTATGATTTCAGTGTTCGATAAAAATCTGATTTTTCTAAAAGATTACGACAATAACTTTCAATTATAATAAATATCTAAATTTTAATATGGGTAACTGTCGCCGTAATATGGAGAGAATTGTTAAGCTTACAAACACACACGTAACTCACGCGTCCTTTCAAGATCTACAAAATAGTAAATATTAACATGCAAAAAGAAGGATTATATTTTCCAGAAGCGTATTATGATTGCCTGAGAAATTCGAGGCTGTGTAATGAAATCAAGAGAAAATTTTGAACACAAAATGAATATGCTGTTGCTAAATTAATAAAAAACATTTTATTTTCCCCTGCGTGTTATTATATGTGTCACTCTGCCCAAATTCTATGTGAAAGATAAAGAAATATAAGATAAGTTAAACACAATAAATACCATAAAATAATTTATTTAATTTATTTTAGGGGGTTGCACTGCAACCTATTTCAGATTTTCATACTTAACAGGAATATAATATATTTTCAATGACGAACTCTTAATATTCACACAAACATATTATAACTAAACAAATAAAAAATACGAAATATTTGAATCCAGGTGACAAGATTTTAACTGTGTTTATGTTTTAAATATTGTAATATTTGCACAAGCAATATTGTAAACTTCCTACAGAGTGCAGCAAATCAGACGCGTCATTTAACGAACACTTAAAAATAACAGACTATTTTGTACACAATTATTCTTTTAGAAAGGTTAAATACGAGAAGACTGAAAATATTTTATTTGGTACTGGTTTTGATTCAAGCAAAGCTGTAAATTACAAGATAAAGAGAAAATTTATTCTAAAGTGCACAATGGCATAATTTATATTTAATAACCGCTAACTTGGGACACATTTGGCAATGGTGCATTTTTACTACGAATCATTTTGGTAATTTTCTAAAAGTCATGATATACTTAATGTATGAGAAAAGTGAAACAATTCAGGTTTCCGTATCTATGCTACTGTTTACCTTGTAAATATTACATGTCTTGTGTTTTGCTTTAATTAAAAATTTAGATAGGAACCGCAATACTTATATTCTATGTCACTTTTGTTATTTCATTGATTCTGGAAATATTAATTATAAAACGAAGTTACCATTGTGATCAACTAGTCTACTTTCCTCTATACTTATCTGGACGTAATTTTGATAATATTTGCCCTAATCGTAAACTTAGACAGTAGAATAATGTGTCAAAAAATGCCTTGCCTTACGAATTTTACACCAGATCTGAAAGCACTTTCGGTAGAATGGTTTTTTAAATATGATGTAAGTCTATAACTACAATTATTTAATGTTTGTGTCTTCCTAAATTAAGGAATAATTGCGCTATTAGTTATCGAGAAGGTACTTCAGCACAAGAAGACAGAGTTAATTTAATCTAGTGCTTCCACGTGTATTGCATACGGCACAATAGCAGCACGGCCACTTCAGATATGAGTCTATCTTACAAATAATTTTGATCTCTTATAACACTTTATTAAAACATCTTTAAAAACAAACCCCCAAAAATAATCTCTTAACTGATTGCAAGCATATTTCTAAATTGTCTGGTTTTACGAAGTTCCATTTTAACACTGCAGAAAGGCAACTACTGTATTAATTGTAGGTATTCAACAAACTCTGATAAGCAAACGTTCAAGCATGCTTTATTTATACACGTAACGATCTTGAGCATTATCCATTTTGCTCAAATACTGATTAAATGAAACATTTTACATAATTCAGAAATTTTTTTCATATTGTCGATTATTTTTGCTGACCAAACAAAAACCAAATAATAAACCACACAAAACAGGGAGAAAATATAATTTTGTTTTGTTGCATACGTATTGTTGGCAACCAAGTTCACTTTTTACTCTTTGATTCCTATACCTGCTGGTTCTAGATTTTATTCTGAATGGCGTGTTAGTTGCTTTCCCGTTTTTATTCGGTGATGATTTTCCTGTCGTATCTGATTTGTTTTCTCTACTGTACAGCATGGTACTTCTAAATGACTTCCTGTACTATACTATTTAATTTTATTTAAAGATGATGTTCATCGACTTGGGAGCTAATGTTCATACATATTTAATCTCTGATACTTGTCTCTAAGTAGAGGAATTTTTGAGCAATTATCTAATCTTCTATAATCTGTTACATCAATAATAATAATTATACGTTATTTTATTACGCAAGTATTTAGCTTTGACTTTCGTGAGGTAATTTTGTGAAGGATTTCTTGAGAGGGTGCAAAGAGACGTACGTGTAGTAAATAAACTTACTTGTGTTTACTCTCTTGATTGATACAAGAGAGAGAGAGAGATAGAAAGACAGAGAGATAAATAAAGAGAGAGAAATACAGAGAGAGAGAGAGATTGAGAGAGAGAGAGAGAGAGAGAGAGATCTACAGTTCCACTTGGAGACTAGTTTACGTAACTTAAATTGAATAGGCAACAGTATAGTAACAACACAGTTTGTAATACTACTCTACATGGCTGTACAGATCATTAAATATAATTTTTTACACCACTGAATATTTTTAATCAATTTCCAGGTATGACTACCGTTGGAATTTTTTTATATGTATTACCTTTTTCATAGTGAAAATTACTATTTTTTTCTTACTTTGCAAGTGCTCAAGTATAATTTCCTAATCGGACACAACATATATGCTGCCTTTTTTTTGCTGGTACATACTCAAGTATTTCATCTGATAGCGACTCTCAGATATAAAACGTCATTTTAAATGAGAGAATAAATATAAGTGAATTTCAATTTGAAATTTTTTGAAAGTGCTTTAAAGGAGTAAAACATGAAGAAGGCATGGACGACTTGAGCTTCAAGTGGCACTGGAATATATTCTATCGTCTACATACTTTTATGATACTTCAGGCAATGTGCATGAATCCATTGATACATACACTTATATTCCAGAAGGTAATTTGCACGCACACAATCCTGGGCATTTTACCTAGAGTCACAATGACATATACAAACTTATAGCGTATGATGCGTGACAAAATAAATGTATCAATCTGGCAAGATATTGGCACTGTCATTTATTGTTTTTTTAAGTTATACTTCTTTTGGCGCGTTGAGGGTAAAAGATAAGTGTGCAACGGAAGTTGCGCGCGCACAGTGTGATGAAATTCGACAGTGAACGTAGTAGGGTATGACCCAACGCGCATGTGCGTATAGTTGCGCGCGCACAACAGTGAAAGTGGTAGGGGTATAACCCAACGCGCATGCGCGTATCGTCTAGCTATATACAAACGCAAGGTACACAACATAGCACGTGGTTATATTTAAAACCGACAGAAAATCAGTTCATGTAATAAGCAAATTGAAAATTTTTTTTATTTTATTAGTAATTCATTGTGATTATATATATATATATATATTATATATATGATTAATTTTACTTCAATTGTGCGTGAAAAATTTGTTAGTGACAAAAATTGTATATAAAATTTTGAAATAGTTTTTAAGTATTTGAGGTTAATTAATCAGAAAATTAACCTCAAATATGCAAGGTACACATCATAGGACGTGGTTAAATTTAAAACCGACAGAAAATCAGTTCATGTAATAAGGATATTGAAAAAAATTTCATTTATATAGTTTGAATTCAATTATGATATGGGACAAGATCTGAATGAATATAAGCGTGAAATGGTAACATACGTAATAAAATTTTATTTTAGTCACGCCAAAGAAGTATAACTTCTAACGCGCGTACATAAGTACATGCACAAATAAACCTCATCTTAACAGAATTTCTTCCTCTTGAATTATGTTGTTGAAAAGTTAGTTAAAATGTTAATTTTTCACCCCGAAATACGAAATTTTACATTAAATCGTAGAGTTGTACATAATGAATACCGCACAAAAAGTTTGGATTATACATACTGACTGCAAAAAAGTATGCAATATACATAAAAGAAAGCATACCAATGAGAAGTTACGAACGGTATGGATACAAAACGTGAAATTCAAAGTGTTTCTAACAAAAATACATTTTCAATATCACAGACAAATAAACACAACAGAACAACAAAATTCTCGTAATGGTGTCTCTGACTAGGGAGAGTTTCTTTTTTCCCACTGCAGCTTAGTACCGTGTATGGCCTCCATGTGCATTGTACAGGTCCCTAACACACCGTGGCATGCTTTTTATCAATGTGTTGATGTCATCTTCGGGAATAAGGTCTCATTCCATCTGGACAGCTCTTATAAGACCAGGAAGCGTTTCTGGAGGCTGTTTTCAACTTGTCTAAGGCATGTTCACTGCGATAGTGCGCTCTCTGTCGATCACAAAATAACTGCATAACTCCTACTACACAAACTGCCTTATATAATACTATTACAAACACTTTTATAGGTGTGTATTATTTTGTTTATCTGAAGAAGTTTATATAAGCACATTTATCCAGCTTGTAGTATATAGTGCTAACTTTTTTCCATAAAGTTTGCAATTTCTAAATAAAAAAAATTTAGGCTGTCTTAACTTCTGCTCTATACACGAGAGTTACCAGCTTTCATGTATCATGTAAATGAATATAACCCCCAAAAATATATATAAGGTAATGCAAATTCTGTTAGTGATTTTATATTTCGGGAATTCGCGCACAGAGAGACTTTTAGGTAGCCCTTAATATGCAGATCACAATGAAAGTTCGTCGGGTATTTTGGTGCTCCGAAGGGAACAATTTTACTAAAGGCTGTTCACGGTAATGTGAGAACTTTTGAGGCCTTATTTACTTTTACCTATTAGCTATTTTTATCCTTCCGCCATTGTTTAAATAAATATTGCCATATAGGCAATAAACACACTGTGTGTATTTCACCGGACTCGAAAGTTGACGTCTAATTCTACAATAACATATGTTTAATGACTATTATTTCAAATGAGAGGGCTTCAAAAAGTGCTCACTTTAGTGTGAATAGCCTTTACAAGTCTTTATTAAAGAAATATTTTAATTATTGCTATGAGATTTATCAGGGACGATATATATAGCCTGAAATATAAATATAAAAATACTTAAAATGGACTCGCACATTTGAGATTTACGCAGGTTTCGAACCCGGAATATTATGTTTCAAAAGCACCATAGCTTAAAGAATTTAAACAACACAAATTCCCTTATTCTGGAAAATATATCTTTATGTTTTATATTTGCCAAATATTGAATTTTATATACATACATTTCGAACTTACGGTAATGACTCTTATTTACTTTTATTAGCTATATTTATGATAAAAAAGAATTTTGCATAATTTGTTCAGATCAATTTCATTTAAACATTATAATTGTGAAACATGGTCTTGTTCAAAAAAAATAATTGGGAGCTGTAATTGGTTTGGGATGGAAATAGTTGGTGAAATGAACGCAGGAAGTAAAAGTGTTGAGCCAATGGCGCCTAAAGCTCTTCAGGCCATCGTGTTGTTCGTCATTGATTGACAACGGTGGAAGGGAACAACACACGCGTGCGCTCTGTTGATTGCGAAGAACGCGCCAAGCATATTGCGACAGGAGTGCCGTATATTTGTCTCTCTGTCCTGCATTTTGCTCTCTCCATCTGTCGCTCTCTTTCTCTCTCTCTCTTTATCGCCCAGCACAGCCACCGCAGTCGTGGCCGTGCGCACAGCTACAGCGAAAGCAGTGACATTTTCACCGAGTCCTTGGCAGGCCAAACTGCTTTTTGGAGCCATCCGAAACACGCAGATGCTGAAATATGCAGCAACCACACCCGAGGGCTTGCTAGTGTACCAGGCAGAAAAAAAAATTTTGATAGGTCGCAAGTTAAAAACTACGAAATTGTACAGTGTTCCTCTATTTTCTTTGTCTAGAGTGCAAATATAAACTCACAGATCGACACCTGAAAATAATTTACAATACTTCTGAGCAGCATGGAATGGGCCATTACACTTTACGTAGATACACAAGTATTTATGGCCACAGAGAAATAAAAACAATATTTATGTAATGACAAGAGACATTTATATAAATTACGCTTTAGCTTATGTAACTGTAAAACCAAACAATAAAGTTTTTATTGTCGAAATATGACATGCATACAAATTAATGTAATAAGTGGCAACTGTCCTGTTCAAATAAATATTCTCGATGACACTGCACGACTGTGTTGACTTTGTTAATTATAAAGTAATTGTAATTTTCCACGTGCAATTTTGCTTATGTGGGTTCACGCAAGATAAATCCACCTCACAATTTTTAAAACCCTAAGTGATGTGTCATTTTGCAGAGTAATGATTGGCATGCTTTTTCTGTTCAAAACAGTAATCCGAAAATACACTAGAAAAGAGAATTTTACGTACTCTGTTATAAAATGTTTCAAGGTGTTTTACAGACTGCTGAGATGTGGCAAAGGCAACTTAATACCATCGCAGGGAAGTATACACAAAAATTAAGTGACCGAAATTTTCTATGAACACCGAGGGATAACACTATTCCTAACACAGCAGTAATAAGAGAGGAAATGTGGAAGCTCTGCTTATCTTGTATAATTTTTATATACACGTAGAATGAACACAATTTGCCTCAAAATTTCCAATTCTATATTTTAAAACCTTATTTTAAGAAACAAATGTGAATATAATTGCAGTAAAAACCAAGTCAAATGGGTGAGAGTTTCAACAGCAAAATATTAAATTAACAAAATCCATATAAAACGCAAGAAGTTACTGATAAAACTAATGAGCCTTATTTCCTCTACACCGGTGCGATTAATTTTTCATTAATTATTTTAAAAGCTTAGATTGTAGGTAGGACTTGACGTCTCTCTGACAGCGATATCATTATAAATGAAACCAGAATTATGTGCTACAGTAATGAGACAATAACAAATACACAAGAGCCTTACCCGGGACTCAAACATAGAAAATCTTAAACCATTATCTAGCGTGCAATAAACTGACATATGTAGGTAGGATTTGGAGCATAAACTTAGGATGTAATCAATTTCATGTTTTGTGTATCATAGAGTTTACTATCCTGAAGTGTTTAGATGGCATTCATTAAATAAATTATATTCTGAGCCATTAAAAAAAATGTAAATTTACATTGTTTACCATAGCGGTACTTGTGCGAGGAATTCAGTGGAAATAAGTGGAGTAGTCCCCGAGATATTGTACAAAAAAAATTCTTATTTGGTCATATTGACAAAATTGGCAAAAAAGTGAATAAGTGAGTGAAGAGAATTGGGCGGCGCTAAACATCGAGGTATTGAGAGCCGATGAGGGCGAAAGGAGGCGAGTATGGAGCGGCGCCAGAATGAAAAGCGAGGAAAACGGGAGATCCCCGAAAAAACAAGCCGACCAGTGGCACCGTCTGGCACGATTTCCTAGATGCGAAAACTGGGCGCGACCCTGACGGGAATCGAACCTGGTTCGCCTATGTGTGAGGCGGAAGGTCTAACCACTACACCTCCGCGGCCACGGCAAAATAAAATGTTCTGTATACGATGCTTTTAATGTATACTCTCAACATACAAAGTTAGGTTGAATTTGGTTAAATTGTATTATATACATGACAAACTTATGTAAATTATTAATAAAGCTGCCATTTTGAACATCGTGAGTCTGACCCACTCCAGTAACGTAAATTGACATGGTCTTCTGTAGTACCAATGGTTTGCAAAATTTGGTGGAAAGTAGATTAATTGTTCTGGAAATATGACAAAATGTTCAATTTTTTCACCTGGCACTATTTTGCAAAAAAGTTGGCAAAATAGGATACCCATAATTGATGCTTCTAATGGGCAACATGCACATTTTTTGCTGGCACTTCGTTATCATTAATTTATGTGTTAGAAATGTATTTACAAAATATCACGATTTATAAATTAGTTTTGAAATAGTTTTGATTGAATGAAATTTTTACTTTTGAAAAGCCCGCCAAAACGCCTCTGTCGCGCCTGCTCACTCCGTGACGTCATAAGTCAGATACAATCTCGGCCGCCACGTTTGTTTACTTCAGCGGTGATGCGTATTTGGTTAAATATAAATTGTTTGATGTAATGAACACAGAAAATAACAGTCAAGTTTACAAATATCATCTCAATGGTTTATTGTACCGCAGTGTACTAGTACATCTCGCAAAATACCTCATTAAATATTTGTTAGTTACAAAAAACGAAACAACAGGAAGACGTGGTTTAACGCAGTTAGGCGAGACATTGAAGATGTTTAGCCAAAATCAGTTCTTTCTGCTTGGGAAAACCATTTTGACGTACGTTATTATATTAAAGGTGTTTATGTTTCCCCTATGTAGGCAGTTATAACACTGAACTTCTTAATATCTACTATTTACATCTGACCTAACCTTCATTACGGTACTATGGTATTTTTAATACGCACCACAACGCGTTTAGCAATTCGTATGTGATGTAGACGTGAGCATTAAAAAATATGTTAACGTATTTCATAATAGTAAAGGCATATAAATATGTTTACAAAAAAATTAGCCACACAATGTAAATTTTACATTTTGTACGTTCATGCATTTAAAGTTAGGCCCAACATACAAAATTCGGTAGAGATATATTTTTTTAAATTTTATATTACTTCTAACATTCGTTTCAAGAGCACCGCTATCATATTAAGGCTATATTCACATTTTACGCCTATATAATAACATGTTACAATGTTAAGCCATGAAAATTAAACATTAAATTATGTGGGTGGGGCTCAAGAGTCCCTCTTGCAAATAGTTGGTTTTATATAATGCAGTATTTTTCAAACATAGCTATTTCTAATAAATTTAAGTTGTTTAGATTTTTCCCTTGTTAGCTTTCATAAGCCTAATAATTTAAGTTAAATTGCAACTTAATTTTTAGTTTTAAAAAACTTAAATGTATGTTTTTAGAAATGTTTATCAAGGATTATCCTTCTGTCATGTTTGCCCTTTTTCGATTTTCTAAGTTACTGAGATGGAGTTACAAATAATTACAAGGCTAGGCCCACTAAATTGTCACTAATTAGCCTACCCTTTTTAGGCGAGTAAGCTTTGTTACTTTTACAACCCTTTCCCTTAAATCAACAGAAAGAAAACAGCTTTTGAGAATAAAACAAACTCTTGAGCTTTTATTACAGATTTTCTTCAATGTATTTAATCTCAAGCTACTATATCTATATTTGCAGCTTATGTGTATAGTTTTTACAGTTTAAAAATAAATTGCAAAAACAGCTATCGTGACGTCAGAATAATAAAATTTATGTTAGGTACACAAAACATAAAAAATAACAAGATAAGCAGAGTTATATTTTAAATAATTTTTAGTTTCTAAACACTATATTTGAGACCTTAATATAGTGATTATAAACGAGGTGGAACGCAGAAATACAGGTTAGCTGGCCGGTAGCGCGGCATTCTGCCCGCCACCAGTCCTCTAGCTTTAGATCTACTGTCTCCATACTGCTCGTTATGTGACATTTATAAAGCGAAAAAAGTTTTTTGTGAATACTGAAACGCAGTTTAGAATCAGAAAATATTTGTAACCTTCTTTCTGATCACAACATTACGTTTTATATCTAAATAATGTAGTTACTTTATTAGACATCAAGCATGGCGCGCGACAACACAGTACGCTCACTGCAGTCGTCGTCATTACAATTGTGTTATTCTTGTGAATGTAATACCTATTCCATATTTTAATTTCCTACTTTGAATCTTAGCAATCGCAAAGATAAATACAGATGATGATAATAATAATACGCAAATCAATAAAACGTACAAACAAATAAGTTTTAACATGTAATGTAGGACTACTGTCGCTTTGAATATCACGACTGTGTGATATGAGACACGTTCTTACCTTTGTAATTTTGCACCTCTTATTTCAGGTTACACAAAACAATGGGAATTTAAGTAATCAAGTAGCATATCGGTATCTACTCGTGGCAGATTGTCCGACTGCGCTTTCACTTAGTTGCTTTCCGTTTTGGTGCTGCGTGTTTGCAACGTGCCGGAGCCGGCCGCCGGCGTATGACTAGTGACGTCAAACCAATGAGACAGCGTTCCGCATTCACGTGACAGCGGCCGCGAATGATACTGTTTTAATACTCAAATAACTTTGTCAAAACCAATTTTTATGCAAAAACCGTAGATTTTTTATTTTCATACGCATATACAAATGTGTTCGTAACATTTTAAACAATATTGGTGAAATTTACATTTTGCCCATTAGTACTGTTTGTTTACAAAATTTCGTGGAATTCAGTTAAATTGTTTCCTTGATATAACGAACTAAACTAAATTATTTATATAAACCCCATTAAAATAACTGCCGCACCTAAAACATATCAGTTTTCATACCATAATTAAGTACTACTTGTTTGTTACATTTGGCGGGAATCGGTTGATTAGTCTTCGATGTATTGCAAAAAAAAAATCCATATTTTTTATGTAGTGATCTTCATAAATCGAGGACAAAGTGTTATGTAATAGCAAATTCGATCATTGTCGTAGATACCATCAGTAAACAAAGTTAAATTAAAATCAATTTCATAGTTTCGTAGATATAGCGCACCAAGCTACATTATCTTATAGCCACCAGACTGAAAATAAGCAACTGTCACACTTAAAAACATATAAATTAGCATGGCTTACCACAGTAAAACTTCTTCGCCAAATTTGGAAAAAATAGGTTGCTTGTTTCCCGAGAAATTACAAAAAAATTTTCATGTCGGGCTGTCTGACAAAATGGCGTAAAAATGAGGCTCCGTATAGACACATTTGATGGTTGATATAGATACTGCTAGCATACAAAGTTAAGTTGGAATTTGTTTCGTAAACAAATTATGCTATAATAAAATATTTATAAAGAGGCCATTTTGAAAACAAGTGGCTGACCTACTTAAAACACACTAGTTCACACTACGTGGTGCACTTTTATTTTTTTGCCAAGTTTAGTATGATTCGGCCAATTTTTTTTTCTCGAAATATCACATAGAACTTTATTTACTGGTTTAACATATCTTACAAAATATGGGACAAATTATGATCCGTGTAGACCCATTTGATAGTTGTAATACATGCTGTCAGCATACAAAATTAAGTAGAATTTTTTAACATAGTTTTGACGATATGTTATACTAAACTAAAACGTCTATAAGGCCGCCATTTTTGAAAATAAGTGTCTGGCTTACTCAAAACGGTCAAATTTACACCACATGTCACAATACTGTTAGTTTATAAAATTTGGTGGGAATCCGTTAATTGTTTACCGAGATATAACAAAAATATATTAACCATGTGGTGGTATCTTACAAAATGGTAGATAAATGAGGCTTAATTTTATATATATATTTTATAGCTGTAATGTCTACTACCAGTGTACGAAGTTAAGTTGGAATTGATTACATGGTTTCGACAATAAAGCATGCTAAGCTAAAATTGCTATATGGCTGCCATTTTGAAAATTAATGTCTGACGCACTTAAAACACACTTTTTTTCATTATCTGATACATTTCTACTTGTATGTTAAATTTAGTAGGAATCGGTAAATTGTTTCCCGAAATATAACATAAAAAATTTATTTATTTGTGTGGTATTGTCTTGCGAAATGGCGGAAAAAAGTGGATATGTGTTGGCATATACGACTCATGTAAAATGTATATACGTTCAGTATACAAAATTTTGTCCATAATGGTCTAACAGTATGGAAGATAAATCAGATAAACCTAAAATATTTGTATGTCCGCCATTTTCAACAAAAGTTCTTAATTATTTTAAGTCGCATATGTTTACATGACCTATAATATTATTATTCATAACAGCTTGCTAATGTCATGTTTTTTGCTCTTTTTTTGAAACTCTATTGTCCTCGTTACCACACAAATATTCTGCAACTTTCCCTTATTCTAACAAACTTCTTTATGTAAACATTGCTACATGAATCTTACTTTCATAATGCATTTAAAAACAATAAAATAAACAACTATAATTTAGCGTTTAAATAAGAATTTTAATATGATGAAAATACATCTTTAGCATTCATAACAATATAAACAAATACTCACACGTCTTATTATACAACCAAAATGAAACACAGGCTTAAATAAAACAAATAGTGATTTGAACTGAACTTCATAGAGAAAGTAATAAAATTAATATGCTCATTTTTTCAAATATTTCAGAGAGCATCGCTAAATTTTACTCCGCTACTAAACAATAATTCTGAGTAAAATTTCAAAATTTATATAACGTCCCATACTAAATATTTAAATACAGATATTACCCAAAGTCATAATTATAATTTTTACCTGTCTCTGTAGTAAACAATAATCAATGAATTATGAAAACAAGACTTGTGAAGCATATAACTAACATTCATGACAAATAATAAGAAAAAAGCAGAGTAAAATGCTGTGAAAATTGAGGTTCCAACAATCAAAGTGAACTGGAATATTTGAAGTTTCCGATGCGTTGCGTCGCCTCCCAAGTTGTCTCTGTGCGCCCTTGGCTATCTCCGCTGGGCGTTGAACCGGTAACACCTTCATTTGGTGGCATACATCACTTCGACAGATGGTCTGGCAGTTTAAAATAGTCTCCAGATCGCGCTGCAAATTCGGGAGTTTCTTCTCTCCCCAGGGCCGGACTTAGAGACCCAGGGCCCCTCGGCAATTACAGATTCCGGGCCCCCTTTTTGGTAATTTAACAAAATAACCTAATTAATTTTATATTTGATTGACGTTTTTTAATTTAGAAAATAGACAAGACAAGCATACCTAGACATATAATAATGAAATACCAAATATTCTTTTTACTCATTATTTTTATTATTATCAAAATAGGCAGCATACGAAATTTGCTGCGCACGCGACGAACTTTTTTCTCGGCGTATAGTCAACTGATGGCATTATTTGTGTCTCTATAAACAATATAGATAGTGAATTAAGTCTCTCCTCTTCTGTGTTAGACATTAAGAAATTCTTAACTCTCTTTAGCTCTGAAAATGATCGTTCTGCTGAACAGTTTGTCCCTTGGCCAGCCCCCCCCCCCCCCCCCCCNNNCCTGGGCTAGTGCCCTAGGCAGATGCTTTGTTCGCCTAGGCGGAAGTGCGGTACTGTCTCTACCCAAAATCGTTTGTTATTGTCAACACTTTACAACCATACACATTGCGTGTAAACTTGTAGGCACTTAGTTGCACGGTAACGTGTGTTCGTAACTAAAAGGTATTGAGTCGCAGCTGTTAAGTTCGTTGTCTAACTGCTGAGTATCCGTATCAAACTTCCATTACACACCCATCTAAAGTTCGGGTCTGTTTGCGCGCCAAGTGACTTAACGGGACGTCCGTGAGCTAACACACTTACCGCTACTCACTTCACTTCTCTTGCAACACTGACACTTTTGCCTTGTTAAAATTTGCCTACCCTTTCTAGTGTCGTTTCAAAATACTTTACTTTTCAAGAGAAACAAATTGCATTTTAAATCACATTCATCTATAGTATGATATATAAATATCACATAATAAATTGACAGTATTAGAAAAAAATGTAATTCAGAAGACTCTGGCAGAAAAACCACTTTCAAATACACAACACAACATTACGAAAAAAAAATTGGACACTTTTTTACATTTATACCCCATAGTGGAGTTTTTTTTTTTTGGAGATTTGACATTTAAAGGAAGAAAACCAACCACTAAAATGGATTAATATACAGAAGACCCTACAGATCTGGATCACCCTAATTAACTCGGTTTGTTCTGTTTCTAAGAATTAGTGTCCAACTGTGTATTGGTAACTTGGTAAATGCTAATGCTTTGCGAGAAGAAAAAAAATTCCGTTTGGGTTTTCAGAATTACTGGCTCACTATTTTCACATCTACTGGAGGCTAGGCGGTCGATTCAATCGAGTGTCTGAAATTTTGTTGGCTGGCATGGTTAGGATTTATGAAACGTGATTAGCTTCCTCTTTAAGTTCCTTCGATGAGTGCTTGTAGGTAGTTTGGCTCGAAACAATAGAAAGGCTTAGATTGTCATCAAGATTACTTAAATGAAATTCCATATTCGTTCAGTAGCTTTAACAACACAGTAACTCTCGTCACCCTATCATTTAGACCACGTTGGAAAATTACTTTATCAGCCATTTTTGAAATAATACCGGTTCCCAATAAATAAATTCAATCTTTAATGCGAGGTGGATTTTATTCAAATCAACTAAAGCACAGGATAAAATAAAATTCATGTGATATTTAACATCACAATTCATCAAAATAACAATAATAATTCTCATAGCTTCCCATGCTAAATTTCATTAGACTCGTACTACAAACATTTACTCAACCAACTACGAAAGTAAACCACCGTTTGCGAAATATATAATCACGAAATTTCAACCTCTCCATTTCTCCTCTAGGCTGGCTTCAGTTGTCATGCTAAACTTGGGTAGGAAGTGGAAAATAAATTCTCAAAGCACTGATGTTGAACCGACCCACAATCTTTCCAGTCTTGATGCATTTGAAACTGTAACAATTTTTATGGCTGATGCGAGCCACGCGCAGAGAGCCAAAATAGAGTGGTAGGAGTTTCTTTGTTATACATTCCCACATTTTACTCACTGTTAGCGCTCGTACCAAAACTGACCGCCCAATCTTCAGTTATTTAATTTTTGAAACTTTTGCATACTTGTTTCGACGTTTGGCGGCCAAAATCCGTTTTTGACAAAACGGACAATTTCTTCTTTAAACTCAGTTTTGCACAACCACTTCAGTTAATAACTCTGTCTTTTCCCTGCTACATTTCTGTCAGCATTTACTTGAGTGGGCCCCTCTGTAGTGGCTCCGTTGCCATAGGTCAGCATCGGAACCCTTCTTCACGGACCCCTAATTGTAACATTTTCGGCCCGTTTCGGTTCCGGAGGTAGATGCACTTTGGTTGGTCCAGCTATTATTGTCATGTGGTGCTGGTACGAATGGCGGTGTTCTAGGGTCTGCAGGTTCCTGGTTCTTGAAATAACCTCCCGCGGCATGTACGGCGTAATCATTACGTCTGTGATTGCAAGCGTTTAGTAAGAGTTTGCGTTAATATTCATCCTGAAGCTCGATGTTGTTTTGCTCTTTTCAAAAAATTGTCATTTTCCCCAGGCGCATTGTGTGTCGTGTTTCTTGTGACCCTCTTGGCCGTAGCATGTGGTTCTGCATCATCACTACGCAGAGACGCTCGGCCGTCAGCTGGTATATCGTCTCGCATGTCGCGGTGACTTGGTCCTCTTCATTAGGCCTACTATCACGTCGACTTCGTGAACCGCGACACCGTCAGCCCTGGCGAAAACCTCCCCTGAAGTAGTATTTTCTACTATGGTAGGAATGTGGAAAATTTCCACACGAATCGTGCTGGCTGTGATGGTAGGACTCAGTTCTTAATACATTTACCCGAGGATTATTGCGGTCAAATCGTGGTGGGTCTTTGAAATCTCGTGGCTGCGGAACTTGGCAGAGAGGTGGGGAGCATTCAGAGTTCGGGGGCCTCGCATTGTCCCTGTTGTTTTTCTGTCTTTGCTGTCGCTCTCTCCTGTCAAATGCCAGCAGATCCTCAAAGTGGCTAAGCTGTTGTCATGTCTACCTGTCCAATGAGACTGGCATTTAAACTGCAGTTGCCTCAAAATCATGGTGATACATTTTTCATCGGTTACAGGAGGCTCTAAATGACGGGAGCTCTCATAAATTTCTGACAAATGAGCTTCGAGTTGTTTTCCTTTCCCTGGCACGAAACGCTCGGCATGCAGCTGCGCCCTAAGATTTCCTTGAATTTTCCTATTCTAGAAATGGTCAAGGAATTTTGTTTTGAAGTCAGCGTATGCGGTGATGTGGGAACGGGTTACCCCACCAGTACTAGGCCTTAGATCTGAGTCCCAGATTTGAACACTTCAGTATATCGCCATCCGATATGCTGAAACTTTATATTAAAAATTACTGGATTGTCGCCAATACTTCCTTCAAATTTAGTTATTTGTTCAACCCATAACTTACTAGTATGGCGCATCATTGCACTCATTGTATGGTGGATGGGTGCTTGGCTATTTTTTAATGTCCAGTGCGGTAGAAGTGGGAGGAGAGTTCAGTGACGGTGACATAATATCGCTAGCCTGGTGTGCTCCGTCCCACAGTACGGCCCCTATTTGCAAATCTATAATGGAGGCGTCAATCTGGTCTATTTTCTCTTCTACGACCGTCACCTGTTCACTAACCTTAGCGATTTTCGCTTCCGTTTTTGTTTTTTTTTCATATGCGCGGCCTTCTCCACTTGCCCAAAGCGCTGATCAATGTGGCGATCAAAGGATTCTATTTGCACGAACACACGTTCTCGTACTTGGTCTGCGTTAGTCGGTTTTGTCGGTTGTCATTTTAGTACAACTAGTCTCTGTTCAACCTTGGCTACTTGTACAGTGCATTTTTCCTTTAAGAACTCCAGTTCACTTCGGGTGCTTGCTATTTATTCTCGTAACTGAGCCGTAGCACTATCAAATTGTGCGTTAACAGTGAGCTCGATTTCCGCTCGCAAATGCTGCATTTGTGAAAAAACGCTCTCACTCAGCTTGGTCAGTTGTGTACTGAATTGCTTTTGAAAGGATATCTTGTTGTTCAGTTAACGTACGCTAGAGCATTTGAGCCTGCTACACAATCTGTTGTCTAGTTTCTCTTGTCCTAACTAACTTGCTGTTCTGTCCCGGCAGCTAGCCTGGACTCTAATCTCTCGATGTGTTGTCTGGATTCTCTAGCCTGCTGTTCAATCAAGGGTGCGGTTTGCTGCAATAACGTTTGTGAGTATATATTCTTTGACATGGGGCGATGACCCGCGAACCGAATTGCACTCCCCCGGCTGAGGCCTTGACCTGGCAGGTCGGGTGGATCTCGGGGTGGCGGAGCTCCGATGAAGGGTCTGACTGGCGTCCTGGAGGAGTTGGGCTGTTCTGGGTGAAAACTCAGTGTGCATGTCTGAAAATTGTGGGTACCCAGAGGATCAGTGTGAAATCCCCGGCTTCGGCTGTGCTGATCGCGGGTCGGACTCTGGGTGGCAGTGGTTGAACCTTCTGCTTGGAAGGAGATCTGGAGGCCGGTACTTGCCTGGTAGGTTGGCCCTGCATGATTTTGGGCCGGTGGCAGCTGCCGTGGAACGTAAGCATCCGGCTCCCTCAGGTGTCAGT